>JAOTRN010000031.1:4799772-4820802 GCA_028566695.1 Bagroides melapterus
ACAAAGAAAACTGAGACATAAAGAAAACATAAAGAATCACAGGAAGAAACATTGGGCTGCAGTTTGGCATTTAAACAAAAGCCCAAAATACCAATTCCAGAATACCAAAAACTGCAGCAAAAAATCCCATACAAAAATTTGTACTACCTCAGTTGTTGCTGTAGAAACATTGTGTTATATGAAATAAATATACTGTAAGTGAACAAAATTTGTGGCAATCTGAGAAAACCCTTCACACTATGTATAATTAAAAAAAAAACTTTTCTGGGCTATGCTTCTCTTTTTCATGTACCTCAGAAGCAAAGTTCTGGCCTGATTACCTATATAAATGAAACGAGAAAAACAGGAGCTTTTCGGCCACTTTGAAAGCTGGTATCTGATTATAAAATGGATGGCTTAGGATTATGTTCATTTCGCTGTAGCATGTAAATTTTGACCAGAAAAGCTGTATAAATATTTTAGCTGACTCAAATGTGTTACTCACATGGAATCCACCACCCATGTTCTCGCCGAACCACACATGCTTCTGTCCCTTGCTCTTGGTGCTCCACCAGTTCTTCCGTGGGATACTGCTTGTAGTCGGCTTCACACATGTTTCTCCAGTCTCCATGTTGCAGAAAACCTTGATGGCATCAGCAGTGCAGCCAAGGTTAGGATCCACCCAGTATTCACCTGTGGACACATGGTGAAATTATAAATTTGCCAGTGCATAATCATGTCCTCTTATATATACGCCTGAGAAGATTTTATTGCTGTTTTGCTGTTCTTTAAGCTGTCACTGTCATAACTTCACTGTCCTCAGCCATCCCTCTTCTTATTTTACTCTTAATTCTTATTCTTACCGCTCTTCCAATCAGGGTGGCAGATTTTCAGGTCACGGCAGGAGCGAGCAGGGTTCTTGCGGGATCCATCAGGGCTGCGGATGTCTTCAATCTGGCTGTTAATGGATTTCAGTGTGGCATCAACCTCCACATCATGCTGTCTCAGATTGTTGGAGGCCTCATCAGCACGCATGTAACGCATAGGATCGGGGCCCTTCTCAGTCTGACCCAGCCCAGCGAAAGCAGACATATCAATGCCAGGGCCTGGAGGACCAGGAGGTCCAGGTGGTCCAGGGTTACCAGGAGGACCCTAATTACAGATGGCACAAAGAACATAATCAAGCATGTTTGTTTTTATTCAGCGGGTCAGCACAGTTTGCTTTCTGAAATCAAAGATGTATTGGCATTTTATTGTTTGTAAGTTTTATGGTTGCATATTAGAATTTATATTACTAGTATTAATAATATAATTAATATTAATAATACATTATTCTTATATTCTTATATTCTTATGTGCAAATAATGCAGAGCTTCTTCTATATAGTGGTCTATATTGTGGTATAAACATGTAATTGTGGGTAAACTGATTAAAAGGAGGTCCTATTCCATCTATTGTAAAGCATAATCGATGACTATGGTGTTGCCAACAAGGTGCAGATAGATATCACAGATGAAATGTTGTCACAAAGAAATGATGAGATGATGCAGACAATGGCAAATGGGACCTTGCTCAATTTGGCCCATGCAGCTTTGTGTGTAAACCTCTTTGTTAACCAATATGAGTGGCTCATCGGTCAAATTGGATTTCAACAGTGTGATTGTAAATCATCTGTGTCAGCAACTCATCCCAGTTATAAGCAGGACTATAATATGCAACAACATCATCCATGTGCAACTCCAGTCCTGTCTCTTCTAGTTCTACATATTAACATGAAATTAGAGACAGGTCTGGCATTTCATAACCAAATTTTGAGCCAAGTAATAACAAGTCTTACATGAATTCATATCGTTCAGGCTGCATGTATTACATTTCTACATAATGAGGGATTTTCATGTCATTGCAGCTATTTAAAACGTCCTTGGGGCAAAAGATTTGCTCATCGTGTATGGTGACTGGAGCATTTCCATATATAAATAAATGTGGCTGTTCATGAACAGATTCATTTAGCATATGCAGGATTTATCAGCATTTGCACATATGATAAATGTATCGTTTCTCTAAAAATCTGAAACTGTTCTACAGCCCACTTTGATAAATTAGACCCCTGGTCTGGCGATAAAGTAGATCCAGTAGATGCTTTCTCTCAGGACACCACCTTTTAAGCCAAATTGCTAAGGGTTGATAAGTTTATACTCACAGCAGGGCCAGATTCTCCAGAACGTCCACGAGGGCCAGGGGGTCCAATGGGTCCAGGGATACCATTTGCACCATCCTTTCCAGCTGGACCAACAGGTCCAGGGGGTCCCTACACAAAAGAAAATAACTGTTTTATAATTCAAATTTTCCAGCTATCACAATAATAATACACTAATAACATGCTCAGAAGCATCAGTTGATTTTACTAATCAATGATTCTCACCTTAATTCCACTAGGTCCGGAAGGTCCAGCAGCACCTTGGTCACCAGGAGCACCCTGTATGTTAAATGCAATTGCAAACATTAGTTAGGACAGATTGTCAAAACATTTTTTAATCAAAATTAAGAGAGAACCACTATAGACAAAATAATTAAATGAAACTCACAGGAGGTCCAGGAAGACCCTGCAGTCCAGTGAATCCTCTGTGTCCCTTCTGTCCTCTTTCTCCAACTTCACCAGCCTCTCCCTTATCTCCACGAGGACCTTGTGGTCCCTGCAGCAGAAAAAAAATGAAGGGGCTCAATATAAGATGACAAAAAATTACAATGATAACACTTCCTCTTTAGATCTTTCTTTCACAGTCATGACATTGTACATGGAAAATTAATTTTGTTTCTTAAATTATATACTTACAGCCATGCCTCTTGCTCCAGCAGGTCCAGGGGGTCCAGCAGGTCCTTGTGGTCCCTATAGAAAGGAAATAGTAAATTAGCACTACTCATCAGTGCAAGCTATGATATAAAATATTTGTAAAACATTTAATAAAAACCCAGTGTTGCTTTTTTTTTTTTTTACAAAGGAGTTTCTGTTATCCAAATGCTTTTGTGGATGCAAATGTATTTTCATAGGTTGTAGAACCTTAGCAAAATATGGCCAAAGACCTCAACAAATTATGGGCAGTAACATTTGTGGTGTGTATATATGAAACAGTGCATTAAAACAAGTTTATGGCAAGTACAGCTCATGTTCTTCTAAAGATCCCCAAAGACTTTGAGTTTTTGCTATGTTGAAGTCAAGTCGATTTTAATTCCTATAAAATAACATGGTGAAGGTTAAAATATAGAGGTCTGAAGGGCCACTCAGTTTGCCAACCTAATAATGGAGTTTTATAGGGCTTAGAAATGAAGAAACATTTAAATTGTAACTATATACTTTTACTTAATGAGTGACATATGGTTGCTGTGAATAGATCAGGACAAAAATCCAAATCCAAAATCCAAAAGAGTGCAAAGAAGAACCCCATATATTACTAGCTGACGGAGCTAACAAGATATTGTATCCAATTTTTCCATTACCAGCATGATGAAGTAAATATTTAAGGTTATTTATCATCCGGGTAAGAAGGATTGATAATTCCATTTTGTAAATTTGATTTCTCATTAATTTTATAAATGTAAGCTATACACAGATTCCTGATTCCAGATGTCTGAGTTCATTTCAAATTCTGGTATAATGACCAGCCAGTAAATACAGGATCTCTTTTTCCTGTAGCTGAAGTACTCACATTCTCTCCTCTGTCTCCCTGTTTGCCTACAGGACCAACAGGACCAGGAGATCCAGGGGCACCAGGAGCACCAGGAGCACCAACAGGACCAGTGTTACCACGTTCACCCTGTAGGAGACACAAACTTGCTTTTAGCTTGTTGTTTGTGTAAGTTTATAGTTACACTCTAAAATTGTGATATATTTCTCTAACTCAGGAAAGCTTGCCAATTTTAAAATAGTATTTGTAGTATTTGTATTGTATGTTTGTATACCTTCACACCAGGAGCACCATCTCTGCCAGGAGGACCATCAGATCCAGAATTACCCTTAAGACAAAGAGAAACAAAAAAACATTCAGTATTATCTTATCCAGCTGTGGGAGAAACAGCATCAGGGGCCATTTTGCCATTAGGTTATTTGAAAACACATTGTTCACAAATTCAGGTCCAACCCTAGCCAAGTTATGAAACCTAGCCTAGTTATCATTTGCTTTAAATCAGAGGGTTGTTTTATCTAGGTGCTAGTTCTTAATGTAGCAGGCCTGGCTAATTTTCATCAATTTTTTCCCACAGCAAAAAGTCAATTTTAAGGCCAGCTCAGTTACTCAGTTACTTTGGCAGTAATCAATACTATCAGTCACATGTGCCCTATTCAGCAATCTGCTAGCTGGCATATCATATAAAATTGTGCAGCCTAACCAACTATTGAGAATAAAATTATTTAATAAATTATTTTATTTAGATCAAATAAGCCAATTTAATACATAGATAATGATAAGATCTAAAAGCAACTAGCCTTAAACTTTATTGTATAATGGTGATCTAATTCGACCAGAACTTAGGATATGTAAAGTGTCCTACAAGGAAGATTATTGCATGATCAACCCCCTTATCGGTGGGGAATCAGTAAAATGCAAAGGAAAAGGAGTACTTCAATGTCAGGTGTAGGATCTTGCGCTTTAGGGAAACTGGGCTTTGCCTTGTACTCAAGTGTTCAGTTAATTTCTTTTCCTGAAGCATTCCTTGTGGCTTCTTAAGTATGCAATGCACTTGGTTCTACATTATTATTTTCATAAAAGTATTCAAGTACTCTTGCACTTGTCAATCTGAAATCTATATTTATATTTATCTTTGGAATCTGCAAGCTTCTCTATGTGCATGCTGCCTCTAAGTTCATAAATTTTATGAAGACTTATTCATAAAATACACTCATTAATTTGATATAATTATTTAATAAATCGTGTCCTCTTGTGTCACTTCATCAAAGCTGCTCATAAAAATAAATTGTTTCATGTTTAATTAGTATTTTAACAAAGGATTCTTCTGCTATCTAGTCTTTACTGATATTTTGGAACATGTGTGTGATTGTCAGGACTTTTTATTGTGTGCATGCAAAAAGAGTCTTGATTACTAGAACCAGACCTGAATCGGTTGACACAGCTGGAATTTGTTACTGAAATGGACTGAGTCTGGAGACAGCTATGTGGCCATTTCAAATATTTTATCCACTGTATGTTTCTGCAGTACCCCATAAGCTGGGTTGTTTAGTGTGTTTAGACAGAGTACAATATAGGAAAAAATTAGTAGCCACCTTAAGCATAAATCCAACATAACTGAGCAGACTCAGGTCTGATGTGTGGCCTAATGTTTGAAGGAATAATCATATAATGAACAAATATGCAAAGTGTAAATAACACAGTTTTAATTTTGATGATTTATAATTATACACAGATTATGCTATTTTAATGTTTTCTATATCAATTTTGTCATTTAGAAAAAAAAATGTGTAATGGTTTTCTTTAATTAGTTGCTACATAAATGGCTCATAGCTCCAGTAGAAAACCAAGGACCCACGTCAGGGCAGCAAACATATGATGACTTACATTTGTGATTAAAAGAAATGTCTTTAAATTATTTTTTTTTTACCCAAATTATTGATTTATCATTGTCTCTCTTATCTGTCATTCTAATAATGATCATTCTAGTATATCTATTACCACAGTGGAGATTTTTTGGTATTAGAGATGTGATTCTGAATTCTGAACTGGTTTTGTTTAACTGGTTTTGTTTAAATTTGTTTAACTGTATTTTGGTGAAATCTTTACCTCACGCCCAGGTTCTCCAGAAGGTCCAGTCAGTCCAGGAGGTCCAATAGGGCCAGGAGGGCCTCGTTCACCACCAGAACCAGGAGCACCCTGTTTGCCAGGCTCACCCTGAAGTAGATAAAAAATAAAGCATATAGTCTTAAAACATGTAATATACCAATTCATCATGATTTCAACTGATTTATTTACCTATGTAGTTATTAAGAGTCAAAATTGGAATCTGTGATTTAAAGATTTTGTCAATGAAACACAATGGAATCTGCCAATAAAAAAGAACTGTAATTATTTATGAAAAACATTATTTTTAAAGATTTATGATTTGATAATTACATTTGATCGTAACATCACTGATCCCTGGATGAATAATGACCAATATAAAATCTGCTCAGGACAATTAAAATGGCAGCATTTTTGTCTTTCTATTTGTGTTCTTATAGTAATATATAGATTTTTATACTCACAGAAGGTCCTGGAAGGCCAGGGAAACCTCTTTCACCACGCTGACCAGGCAGACCAACAATACCACGCTGACCAGCTAAACCTGCAGGGCCACTGGGACCATCAGGACCCTATAGATCAAGAGAATGATACATGAGATTAATTAAGAAGACATTCTGATATTTATATGTAGGGATGAATGATCTTATTGTGACTCTTGAATGATGGAAGTTGGAGCCTTACAGGGGGACCATCCTCTCCAGGCTCTCCCTTCTCTCCAGGGGTTCCAGGAGGTCCACGCAGTCCAGCATCTCCTGCTCTTCCTGGGGGACCAGCATCACCACGCACTCCCTTAGGACCATCTTTACCAGCAGGACCAGCAGGGCCAGCAGAACCAGGGTTACCCTAAAAGAGAAACAATCAAAGACAAGGAGTTAAATAAAGAAATTATATTAAAAGAGCAAAATTTATTTAGCTACTTTTAACCTACTATGATATATCAATCAGGTCCATGGTTTTTTATTAACCCTTAGATGTTTATGCCTATTTCGGTCCATTCTAATACCAATTTAACAGTCTATACAAATGTTCTCATTTCAAAAAGATATGTGGTGTTTTATATCATTTTAGCATTGAGAGAGTTAAATGGACCTAATATACCTAATATACCAAATATAGCATCAAACAATAGTAATTATTGTAATTAAGACTCATCCATATGACCCATCCAAATTTTAGTGATGCAAAGACTGCACTGAACACACAAACTGGTGGTGAATGAATTGGTCAGAATATTTTTTTATGCATTTAATTATGCACACATACACAGAAAGATTTAAGGAGTGTTAGTTTATAATCCGAATATAATTTAAAAAAGTATCTTTTTATGGATATAATAAGTTTTATGCCATACAATTCCTCAATTATTAAACAATCTAAGGCCTCATCTCTCATGGCAGGAGTCCATTATTTATAAAGCAAGATTTATGTGCATTGATAAATGGCTTACATTAGGACCGGGTGGTCCAACTCTTCCAGCAGCACCTGGGAAACCAGTAGCACCCTGGAATAGGGAACATCAAGTTAACTATAGGTCTAAAACATACACAATCAATCCACTAATTTAAATTAATTCTTCTACAGAAAATGATCATTGCCAAAACTATAAAACAGCTAAATAAACACAACCACAAGATTTTTTTAATACATTGATTGGAATGATTAGAACAATAACTCACTGGGGCTCCCTGTGCTCCACGAGCTCCTTTAGGTCCAGAGACACCAGTTGGGCCCTGAAATCAAGCACATACTCATTAACATATAGACACACATAGACACATAGACATAGACCTTATTATACTATATTACCACATTCTGCTGAAAATATGGATGAGCAACTGCTCCACTGGAGAATTGCATTATGAAATAATTAAGCAAGGATCTAATAATATGTAAGTAGATGTTTTGTAAAGCATTACTTACAACTGGACCAGGTGCTCCAGATGGTCCTTGAGGTCCAGAGGATCCAGCATCTCCTTTTTGACCTGACTCTCCCTGCTCTCCTTTAATTCCAGGCTGGCCATCAGCACCCTGATGAGGAACAGGATAGTTTAATGTGCTGATTCTTAATTACAGATACATTTATCTATCAAATGTTTAGTTATTAATATAATGTCAAAAGTGAATGATAGAGTAGACAGGTTGGATGGTCATATTGCAGTGACTGGTTATTTTAGAAAAGGCTATGGCGATAACTGACCTAGTATCTAGGTTGCTGGTCATGCTCATCCTAGAAATACTGCTATCACTTTTACTGAAGGTTGTGTTGTAAGACGACACAAACCCAAACTGTTTTTTAAAATAAAAATCTGTACTTTTGGGCTTGCAGTTCCTTTTGTGGTTAAACTTCAGAGTAATTCAGACTCAGTATAGCTCATAATATACAGTTCCCTTCAAAATGGCACCAAGAAAATGAACTCTTCCTTACATGCCCATTTTCATTTATAACTCATCTCCATCTTTAAACAAGATGTTCTTAGATGTTTGAGCTGTGATTATTGGTTACTGATAGTTGCATTGGATATAAATCCATTTTGTAATTACCTGGGTGAATCATCTTCAGTGTGTCATCTTCATTTACATTTCTCATCATTTCCCTTTCATTATGTAACACTGAGCTGTGTCCAATTATGTAAGCCTGATCTATTAAGTTGTGATATACAGTGACTAAATTATCACTGCTTATTAGAGGAAATCCATATTCTAATGAAGATGCAATGATTCAGCACCTGTATTTATTAATCTGCCTGACAAATTGTTGAATTATGTATGCAGCATTTTGTTACATAAACTCATTGGTTATTGTAGCCCTACTCACAGGGGGTCCAGCAAATCCAGCAGGGCCAGGAGGTCCAACCTCACCACGGTCACCCTTGAGAGAAAAGAAAGAAGTTTACAAAGAGAAAATATAAATTTGTATGTAAAGAGACAACAGGAACTCATGCTTAGTGCAGACAAATTTCAGTCAAAACAGCACAGAATTAACTTACAGGAGCACCACGAGCTCCAGCAGGTCCATTTGGGCCAATAGCTCCAGTTTCACCCTTTAAAAAAGACATATTATCAGTAGCAAGTAAGAATATATACAATTTCTATACACAAAAAAGAGCATTCATAAAGCATTAGCAGACAAGAAAGATTCTCAGATTCTTACCTTAGCTCCATTGGGACCAGAAGGACCAGGTGGACCAATAGGGCCTGTCAAACCCTACAATGGTGCAAGAAAAAACATATTTAAGAATAGAATTCTTGAAACTGAACATGATGTTGAAATAAAAGGCATCAGTGTGTGACAATTTAGCACTCACTCTTGAACCATCTTTGCCAGGAGCTCCCTCAGGTCCTTTCTCTCCAGTGTCACCCTGAAAAAGGCAAGATTGTTCAAGTCAGACAATACAACTCACAGTGAAGTACTGTAGGTAACATTTAAAGAGTTCTATGACTAGGCTTAGATGTACTTACTCTGTCACCCTTAGGTCCAGGGATACCAGCAGTACCTCTTTCACCAGGCATACCCTGCAGACCAGGAGGACCCTGGGCACCAGCAGAACCAGCCGGGCCTATTGCACCCTACAAAACAGTAATACAACATAAAAAAAAAAACTACTGATAAGGAACTAATAGACCAATGGAATAATCAGTGGAATAATAGTGATTTTTTTATGGCTTGATGTCAACAATTTTGTCTTGGAATGTAACAAAATAGTTCCATGTAAAACCCTACAAGGTTTCATGGCCTGTCCATCTGGGGGAACTCCTAGATAAAGCCTACAAGCGAGGACTTCTCTTCATAAAAAGGACCAAAAAGAATTGCTTTTAAGCTAACTAGAACTGTTAATCACATCCTAAGTACATAGGATAAATGCTTTATATTTAAATCATTTTATTTATATGCAGATGCTTTCCAGAGTTAAACAGAAGCAAATTAAACATCCCTACCACCAATAATAATAGGATATATTATACATAAATTAATATTGTATAGTGGTGTGTTTTATTGATTCACAGATCAATAATCAGGTACAACACTCTTGAGGGAAATTAGTATTATTTATTTATTTATTAAAACTGTATTATAGGCAAAATGCCTATGAAGATCAATTAAAATGTGAAATCCAAAATCTCACCTTGGGTCCATCAGTTCCAGGAGTTCCAGGAAGTCCTCTGGGTCCCTGAAGACCCTGGGGCCCAGCACTTCCTCTTTCACCAGGGAAACCACGCTCACCCTGTCAAAAATATGGACAAAGATATGGAGATGTTATTGAAACAGGGACAAATATGGATTTCGCTGTATGGATCCACTTTTTGTATATGTCTTAAATGAGAGGAACTCACTCTTGGTCCAACTACACCAGGGGCACCACCCTCTCCAGGAACACCCTGTAGAAAGGCAAAACAGAGAAATTTCAAGGGGTCATAATGCTCAAAATTAGTATTACGATTAATCTAGTTGGAGCAATCAAAGAAGGATCTGAAATCATTGACTCACCTGATCACCTGGTTTGCCACCCTCTCCTGGTGGTCCACCAGGTCCAGGCAGTCCCTACAAATTAAAGTAGTTAAATATGAGCAATTGCAAGACCATAACTAGAAGTGGCTGTATATATAGGTGATTTTGAGCTTCTCTGTAAAAATGAGCCTATTTTACCTGGAACCCAGGAGGACCAGGCTGTCCTTGTTCACCTCTCTCTCCAGCTGGTCCCTGAAATGACAATATATAATGTTTAAAATATCATACTTTTTTATTAGTAGTACTAATGCCCTGTTGTGTCCCAGCTATTTAATAAAATATAGCATTATAGCATTATTTGCCCGAATTCCCAGATGATGCATGTCATAATGAATTCTTGTTCAATGTTTTCTCCACTAAATGAGCTTAAGTAGTATCTGCTTATTATAATTAAATATCTAAATTTAGCAAACATATTTGAAAATGCATTTTAAACTGTAGTTGAAAAAGAAAACAAGGTCAATTGGATTTTTTTTTCATAATCATAATTATTCATATAAAACAGAACTCACAGCAGGGCCAGGAGGACCAGCAGCTCCAGTCTCACCATCTTTGCCAGGCAAACCCTGAAGACAGACAAAGACAAGATCCATTTATTAACGGATATTCTTTAACTGAACACAATAAGTTATCGTGTTTAAATAAGGAAGACTTACTCTGAGACCAACGCTGCCAATAAGTCCTTTCTCTCCAGGTTTGCCAGGCTCACCCTAAATGAGGAAGACATAGATACATTCCATGAGACAAGACACATATTTCTTCCATCCAGGAAGAGATTCAAGAGCATCCACACCAGTACCAGCAGGTTCAGGGCCATTTTTTCCACACAACCATAAACCTATTGAACTCTACACTATACCACTAAGACCTTGATGTCTTGTACTTCACTGCCTCTAAACAATATGCAGTTCTGCTCCACCCTGTATTTCTTTTGCATTTAATTGTAAATGTATATAACTGTAAATTCATTGTTTACCCTAGTTTACTGCCTTTTAGTTATATTATCTGCAGGGGCGCAGCTAAGTGGGGGAAAGTTAGGACGATTCTAAGGGCCCATGCACTTTGGGGGCCCTCAGAAATCTGATCTATTCATGTAAATTGGGTGTGGTAGGGGCCCCAATATCATGTTCTTTCATAGGGCCCAAAATTGTTAGCGGCGCCCCTGATTATCTGTACATACACTGTATATTTCTTGGATACTGTTACACATACACTGTACATAATGTACACATTTGCACAGACATACATAATTATATATTTTTAGACATATTGTCCTGTCTATACAACTATTATAGCAAGTATTCACATATACTTATGCACATACTACCTGCCATAGCTTTACTTATTTGTTGTACATATATTTGCATAATTATCTGCACTTGTTCCTTTGCATATTTTTCTACCATTAGCACTAGATTTTGTTGCTATGTACATGTACAATGCAATGACAAAAAAGTTCTAGCTATCTTTTATCTATCTACCTATATTTGATCTCCAAATAATCAATTCAGAGTGATTGCTGTTTTGAAGGTTTATGGTTCTCTTACATTGGCTCCCTTGGGTCCTGGGAATCCCATCACACCGGGCTGTCCACGAGCTCCCTGAGGCCCAGGGGGACCAGGACGACCATCCTCACCAGGAGCACCCTATATAAGATTAAAAAAAAAGATCCCTCATAACACTGATTCCCTTCAGCATCCAAACAATATCAAAAGGAAGATCTTAGTATAATTTGGCTGCTTCTTATTTAAGCATGAAATTTGACCTGAATGAGGAATGATGCTTGTGCACTGAGATGATGGGATACTCACAGTTGGACCAACTTTTCCCTGGGGTCCAGCATCTCCAGGACGACCAGTGAGACCCTATAACATGCAAGAAAGGGGAAAACAAGAATACAATAATTCAGTGTGTATACAATATGTACGGAAAATGACTTAGCAAGAAGTTAAGTTGCAATTTCCAGTACCATCTATTTTGTTAAGAAACTTTCACTTAGCAGAGTTTCTATTGAGCTACTTACTCTTGCTCCAGGAAGACCAGGCTCGCCAGGACGACCAGGATCTCCATTAGCACCTTTTGGTCCAGTCGATCCAGCAACACCACGGTCACCAGGTGCACCCTGTTAAAAGCCCAGAAAAGTGATCAGTGTCCAAGCATCTGAGAATAACCGAGTATAAAGTTAGTTAGCAGTGATACTAATGCTGGTGGCTACTTATTTGTGCTATATCACCCACCTTAGCACCTGGAAGACCATCCTGACCAGGAAATCCACGGTTACCTGGAGCTCCCTATTAAAAAGAAATAGAGACATTTCACATTATTATTTATGTGGATTTGAATAGATGTATACTTTTTCTAAGACCATGGTCATATGCACTACTAGCAATGTTATATTAAGAAAGACGATCAGACTTACTCTCTCGCCTGGAGGTCCAAGAGGGCCAGCAGAACCGGGCTCTCCTCTAGGTCCTCTCTTACCCTCCTCACCAATTGGGCCTGGGGCACCCTGAGGTCCTACAACACCCTATGTGAAGACACCAAGATTAAGTCAAATATATCTGCTCTGATCATAAAAAAGTATAATTTGATAATGCTGGTAGTAGAGATGGTAAATATGTTCATTCTGATAATGATTTACCCTCTCTCCTTTTGGTCCAGCCTCTCCCTTAAATCCTGGGATACCAGGGTCTCCCTGTTAAAATACACAATACAGATTGATCCATTAATACACAAAACTAATTCAAATAAAAGGACCATAACAAATCCAGACTAATATGATAAAAACTTACACTCTGACCCTTGGGCCCAAGAGGTCCAGTAGCTCCTTGAGGTCCAGGTGGGCCACGAGGTCCTGGGAAACCTGGGGCACCAGCGATACCAGGGGCACCCTGCAGAGGAACATGCCAATTAAGAGTGGAGTCTTAACCAGAACAGTCATAAACCAGTCTGATATGTCTAATTTGAAATCATCACGTTATAACCAGTTATAATTAGGCTAGATAGCTAATTAAATGTTAATATAGAATTAATAAAAATGAACTCTTACAGTGCTTACAGAGTCCAACTCATTATAGTGTATCCTTATGGTGTTTACATCATTTATGTGCACAGTATGAGGATTTACTTCAACTGGATTTATTTTACTGAAATTATATAATATAAAGTTGTGAAGACAAAAAACTCACAGCAGATCCTTTGGCCCCAGGAATACCATCAGTACCAGGGTTACCCTAAAAAAGCAGGAAAATGATGTTTGGTATTTTTGAACAAAGTATAACATTTAAATTTCTGATCACTCAATAAATGTTTATAAAATTCTTTGTAGTGCAACATACATTTGTCTGTAGCAGAGAACATACACCAGTATGCTTGAGTGAGTTATATTAAAGTGCAAGGTAAGATATAGAAGAGATTGTTGCTTGTATTGTGGGATCATCTTCAACTTTGAATAACACAATGTTACTCTGTTTGTATAATAGAATTCACATGCTTGTGGCTGATCTCTGTGTTGTCAAACTACTCCAAAGCCTGAAGGGCTTGTAAAATATTTCAGGATCCATTAAATACATCCTAAATCAAATGAACTATGTGTCAAAATACAAAGTATAACCACAAAATATAAACTGTAGAACACTATGCACAAGTGCCTCCATGAATTTTGAGCAAGTAGAATAATATTTATTGTAGATTATGTATCACATATTAAGGCATTTTACATACACCGGCTCCAGCAGGTCCTGGAGATCCTGGAGTGCCAGCTTCTCCACGGGGTCCTTGGGCTCCCTCAGCCCCACGAGGACCGGTAGGTCCGGCCTCACCCTGTAAAGTGAAGATTAGCACAGAGACTTCCATTTCTAAACTGCCAACCCATATAATACATAAATATTTCTAAAATCTGAGCTGATTTCACTCAGGGCACTGACAGGTGTGACCCACCTTGGAACCAGGAGCTCCAGGGAAACCAGGGGAACCAGCAGGACCAACAGGACCCTGCAAATCAAAGTCATCAAAATTCTCAGAGATAATATAATGTGAATAAGCAAAGCCTATTACTCAGTTCAAATTAAGTTAAGTTGTCAGTGAGAGAGGCAGCACTTACAGGAGGACCAGCAGGCCCAGGAAGACCATCATTACCACGTGCACCCTGCAGAGACACAAGATGAGAGTAAGTGAAGCACAACTAAAAAGCTTTAGATTTTAATCCCATTTAATGAACAACACTTTAGATTTGGTCATTTTTATAGCAGTCCTTGTATGTTCTGTACATAGTATGGAATATTATAAAACTACTCACAGCAGATCCTGAAGGCCCAGGTCGTCCTCTCTCACCAGGAAGTCCACGAGGGCCCTAAGAGAGAAAAGCAATGGCAAGAAGGAAACATTAGTTGTATAGAATATACAGTGGTGAGAATTAAATACTAGGTCACTAGGACAGGTTTATAACATAATACAACGTAACCAACTCACCATGGGTCCAGGGGCGCCATTCTCACCAGATGCACCTGACTCACCCTGTGTGAAATAAGTGTAAAGAGTTTAATATTTAAGCTTATAGAATATTTGTATATACTGTATATAGATAGGTATTGAATATGTATACATGGAAGAAATAGAATGTAAATATAAATACATATAGCCTGCACTGTCAGCTAGGATTACATAAGGCTATAAGATTATAAGGTTGTTACAAATTTGGAATTGTGTGCATCACTTGCATTACAGAGACCTGCATAAGAACATGTGTAGTATATATGCATGTGTATTTCTGTAAGTCATCTTCCGTAGTGGCTCTTAGTGGGAGGCCTGGGGATCCCCATTTTTTAAATTTATTTTAGCTCACAGTAGAAGTCACAACCCTCCTTTATTAATTTTATTATGTTTATTATTTTACGTTTTTTTTATTAAATTGGCTTACTCCAAGCCTCAAGAACTCAAGAATAACTAGGCCAATAGATTCTGTCAGCTTAAGCCTAATGTGTCCTGTCTGTGGACATTTCCAGGATGGAAATGCTTCATGGCTCTGATAAATAGACAAAATATTGTTGTACATATACAGTATAATTATCAGATAAATCTGTACTGAGTGAGGTTTGTGGAATGTATTTTACAATTAATGGGATCCGTGGCTGCAAATGGCTTGACAAACTCTGACCTACTGACCATGTGTCAATACACACAACTAATGAATGATAAGATGATAAAACACTTTACTTTGTCCTAGCTAGGATGTGCTTTGTACAGGATAATCTAAAGGACACTATGATTTTTTTTTTACCTTAGCTCCAGCAGCTCCAGTCTCTCCCTTGGCACCATCAAGACCTGGGTGTCCCTACAAATACAAAACAGATATACAGTTTCACATACTTTTCCATATAAAAAAGGCCCAAGTTTTAACCTTCAATCAAAAAAACTCTGACTGTGAAAAGACTGTGAAACTATCAAATTATAGCAAATCAGACCATAAGCTTTTAAAACATACTCTGTGTCCCTTGATGCCAGGAAGTCCAGGGGTTCCAGGGAATCCACGAGCTCCCTATGTAACAAACACACAGATTTGAACTAACCCTGATAAATCCCACTTTACAGAATATATACTCCAAAAAATACATGCAAAAAATATGAAACATGGGACAAATTAAGTAAAATGCTTTTGTTTTTTTTTACCTGAGATCCAGTGGGTCCGCGGTCACCAGGCTTACCAGGTTTGCCATTCTCGCCCTAAAGAAGAACAGGTGCAAGCATTTAACAGTTAGACACACACCCTAGCACCAGGGAATCAACATCAGTTGCTTAATGACATCAGAGAGATTACAAATAGCTTACTCACATCACTTCCAGATTTTCCAGGTGGTCCTGGTGGGCCACGAGGTCCCAAAGGGCCCTGATGGCATAAACAATAACGTGAATTTATGTAAAGCAAAAAAATGTGAAGGAAAGAGAAACACAATGTCGCATGTGTATTCTATATTTCTCAGTTCAGAGAATGTGTGCAATCTGGCATAGCCAGATGGAAGGAGGCCATTCATTATACTCACAGAAGGTCCAGGTTCACCAGCTTCTCCTGGGCTGCCTTGGAACCCTTGTGGGCCCTACATTTTAACAGATGAGCGTGTCATTTTGTGTTGGCGTATGCAGGAGATGCACACTATGAGTCATATATATCATGTAAGTATTCCATCAATAAGTCAGATGACTCTCTAAAGGACAGTTTTCCCCAGAAAACAGGCTTCCCAACCTACTTACTCTCTTTCAAAGTGAGCTTTAATGCTTTATGTAATCCTTTAATTTTTAATGTTTAATATCTCAGAATCATACTGAGTGTTTGCACTATTTAAGATCTATTTAAGACATTATTAAAGTAAACAATATCTGTTGCTGTTCAATCATTCAAACACTGTAACCCAGATATTCTTTTATTAGATAAATGATAAAGAAGTAAACAATATTTACTGCCAGGTAATATATAAAATGTGTAAATTATAGTGGGTTGATGTATCCATATACTTACAGGTGCTCCAGAGGGGCCAGGAGGACCACGGGGACCCATGGGGCCCTACAAAAATATGAATTAATTTCATAAATATGAAGAATATAATGTTATATGGTTTAGAATATAATTTTATGAATTATGAAAACACTTGTTCATCAGTAGAGGCTGGTTAGACTGGCTGGACTGTTTCAGGCTGTTTCAAACTGTTAATATTTGAAGTTTTTTTATTGTACAGTGTTGTGTATGTACAGTGCTGTGATTGTAAAGTTAAAATTGCATTTTTCCTCAAAATCCATAAGATTCTTATAGAATCTTGAATCTACCCATTCACAAAGCTTGGTTTATTGCGAGCATCTCATTATACACTGATAGCTAATCATATCAAATGTGTTTATGTTTATTTAATGTCTTTGCCCTCACCATTGGGCCTTGCATCACACCCAAATTAGCTCCTCCTGCTTTCTCGTCAAAACCTCCAGCCATCTGAGCTGCAAAGTTCTGCACGCACACACAAACAACAACACAAGCTTAAGACTAAATGCAAGAAAACCAATCAATATTAATGCATTATTACATTAAAAGAGAGGAGAGAAGCAGAGAAGAGTACAGAAAAACTCACTCCTCCAAGTCCAGGTGGGTTTGGGCCTGGTGGTCCGGGAGGTCCAGGAGGTCCAGGGTTGCCAGGAGTGCCAGGCTCACCATCTCTTCCTCTTGGGCCAGGACTTCCCTGATGAGAAAAGAAAGAAAGCAAAGAGGAACGATTACAGATTTGCACAACCCCTTTCACATGACAAGAGCCTGCTGAGTGTTATGTCTTCTTCATTGCTTTGCCTCTTAGGTCTGGGAGAAAAAAATGTCAAAAATGTAAATGAACTTACCTTCTCACCCTTAGGGCCTCTATCTCCACGTGATCCCTGCTCTCCAGGTGGTCCCTAAAATAGCAGAGTGGCTAAGGTTAATGATAAAAAAAAACTTAATTGACAGCAAAATGATGTAAATTTTTTTAATTTAGCTCTATTCAAAACTAAATAAATGATGTGAAAGAAACTAAACGTGTCGATCCTTAGAGGCACAGTAAAAAAAATACAACTGTTATTCAAGGAAAACATATTGTAGTTTACAGAGCCCCCTGGTGGAGATACTTTGACAGCACATTAACACTACAGCAGCAATCAACACATTAATAGGTGAGTTAAAATGTTTTGAAATGTCTCACCATTGGTCCAGCCGGTCCTCTTGGTCCTAGAACCTACAGAAACACAAACAGAAAAAATCATTAAAGCATCATTATTGCAATTAAGCGATAATGACACCATTATTCATTCAAAAGCTGGTATAATGCTCAAAGGAACATGTAATATATAGAAAGTTTAATCTATAAACATATTTTTCAATATACTGACAATATATTACAAGCCTAAAATAAAATTTCTAAATGCAATCTTCATGCCATCACAAGGAATAGTCTCCTGTCATCAATGTTAATAAGGTGTTCATAAAGACACACATATGTAATACATAGATAGTTTACAATAAGTCTCATATAGGTGCCAAATTTAATAATTGAACTTACATTTGCAATATCACCAGGTTCTCCTTTTTGTCCCTTTAAAGAATTAAAGAGAGGTTTACATTAGATTTTGAATTATGTGACAATTAATAAAAATGTTAAATAGTACAATCAGGACAGTCTGAAGTGTGAAGTATAGATTAAAGTTTTTAATGAATTTATTCATCATTATGTATATTAAATGTTATATGATTTATTTCTAACACATTATCATGTGATTTTAAAAAAGAACATTGCACTCACCTTTGCACCAAAGGTCTCTGTAGTGCATGACAGAATGAGAGATAAAAAAAAAAAGGTAAAGTTAAAAAAAATGATTCAGAAGATTTATGGACAGTGACAACCACGTTAATATTCACACCTACTCTGAATGAAAAAGTTAAAAAAATAACACCTTTGGTGGTTCAATCAAGGGTCACAAAAAATGATGTAACAATATAATGAGCTGAAATGATTAGAACAGTAGAGAGCTCAGAAGAATGCCTCTTAAAAATGGAAGTAGACGGTAATTAGAAATCCCCAGCTCTCAACCTACACTCACGGACAAAACCAAAAAGGTTTCTGGATGAAAACAAACAGGGGATTAAAACAGGACAACACCGCTACACTGATTCAGTGTACCACCACCACATCATGCTCTGAACCCATTCTGCTTTCTCAGTTAGTGTTTTAAAAGAAGGGAAGAAGCGGCAGCAGTGGTTCAGTTAATATACATGTATAAAAATTAAACATGTCTTGAACCACTCACTCTTTGGCAGTAATAGTAGATAAATAAAGAATGAGTTATGCAAATGGTTAAGCAAAATGAAATTTTGCTTAACCATTGAAAAATTGAAAAATTCCAGCAAAATTAAGCTGGAGTGGTTAAGCAAAATGCATTGTGTTTCACACAAAATGTGTTGATCTTAGTGTTTCATCAATTATTCTAAAGAATTCTAAAGTTTTTTCATGCACCACTTTAATTAATGTTAAGAAATTAACAGTCAGGTTTGCACAGTTAACAGTCAGGTTTGCCACAAAATGTGAAGTTGTGCATGAAAAGCTTTCTGCTATAAAAACACTTCTCGGTTTTATGTCAGTATTGTCAGGCTTTAGAATCTGAAGGCTTTATAAAAAGATATGTAGATATTTTGTAAATGAATCACTGTTTTAATAGTCTGGTAGTTGTTAATAAAGAACATCTTAATCTACTTCAGTGAATCACTTTGTATTGAATTCAGCTGGTACTCTAATAGATGTAATAGAGCTGAGATTAGCTGTTTAATGAAGGGGTTTTTCAAACCCTTTTATATAAACAGCCTCAAGCACAAACATCCAAAGTAAATATTAGAATAAAAGCTAAGCAAACATTATATATTTACTGTTAAAATGAAAGTTTTTCCACTATTTTCTCTGCATACTCCATGACCAGTGAATCCGATTTGAGAATCTATATTTGTAAAGTACAAAAAGGATTTAATTTAAAATATAACTTTGCTTCATATGACTGCTGGTATACTTTGCTTGTAGCCGCACTTATGCCTAATGGGGTTCTGAGGTCAAAATGTAATAATAAATAAACAAAGTAGAATTCTGGAAAATATAAAAAAAAATACTAGAAGTAATACATGTGGTCTGGCTGCTTCTGGTGTCTAAAATTATAATCTTACATTTATATATGTAATGGATTTGCAGGCCAGAAAACATAATTGGCAGTTTTGATTTCGGAATAAACCCAAATGCAAACCACCTTCACTTACTGGTGGAGCTAAATATATCACAAAAAACACTATCAATAAGCGTATAGTCAACTAAGAGAATAAAGCTGAAAAACTTTCAGTTCACTCTGTAATCTTTCCTTTTATGTATAAAACATAAAACTCAGAAGTGTCTTTTTTTTGCCCTTGGACTGTTAGTTTTGATTTCCAAACTCAATTGTCATCTAACCTTAACCCCTCCCATTGAAGAGTCTGGGTGGAGCCTGGTTACATGTGACAATATCAAAACACAAAACAAACAGCAGAGGGTGTGTGAAACTGGTGTAGTGAGCAGAGAAAAGTGTGTGAGAAAGCAGACCGCTAGTCTGGTCTTGGTCAGCGGGGCAGATGGGGCAGCACTCTCCGGGTGGAATGATGGGATTGTTGCAATCCCTCAGCTCCTCGCAGATGACCTCATCACACAGAACTGCCCCCGAGTCACACACACAGACCCGACATGCTTCAGGCTTCCACACTGCACGGTCCTCGAAATGCTGGCCATCTTGGATGCAGCCACCTAAGTCCTCCTCTGCAGCCACCACCAGAGGGCCAACACAGAGGAGATGTGTGGGAGTAAGACACAGGTGAACACATACACATGTCCTCATGCAAACTACAAGCTGTTATATTAATATATTGTGTCTTGTATCACAATGCTTATGAATCTCCATTTTAATGTGTCACAGTCATTCAACAGTGTCTGAACTTCAGATTCATGAAACTTATAACCCATGACTGTAAACACTGCTGATAATATAAAGTTACTGTAAGACGAAATGTATATGAAATGTGCATCTATATACCCCTCTGTATCTATGTAAATATACAGTACACTGTAGGTACTGTAAATATCGCCTTCTGTGAACTGATTCTGAGTGAAACCAAATCCTGCATCCACCAGACCTGGCATGAATAGGCCTTTCTCACACACACACACACACACACACACACACACA
>JAOTRN010000031.1:4833842-4844046 GCA_028566695.1 Bagroides melapterus
CTCTCTCTCTCTCTCTCTCTATCTCTTTCAGGCATTCTGTAGGAGACACAAGGGAACCGTTCTGTTTGCAGTCGTGCATAAAGCCGCTTGAGTATGCTCTGGCTGTTAATGAATTTGGGGCTGAGCATGTGCATACATATGTGGGGAAAGAGCCCAGTGGCGTCAAATTTAACAAATTGAGTCTAAATGAGGATGGTGAGAATGAATTATATACATTTTGGCCATTTTACCTGTTTTATATATGTAAACTAAAAGTTAATGAAAAGTTTATTAAAATTCTTTTTTCATAAAGGATAATACTGAATAATGTGCAAATGATCACTGTTAAACTGGGAACCAGAGGAGTTTTTAGTGCTATGGAGCAAACAATAGATATTTTCACATTTTTTAACAACCTTTTATAACATTTTTAAACAATGTACTTTAAAATACCATTTAAAGTCAAATGCCATTAATCTGTTTCCATTTATGGAGCAATCCAAATATTTTAATATTACATTTTATAATTATACTGTTTGACAAATTCAACTTTGACCCATTGTAAATGACATTGTAAACTCAACCGTTAAATATGATCATAAAACATTGAACTATACATGATAATCCAAATAATTATTGAGAAACAGATTTGTGTATACCGTTTAAATGTGAACCTAAAATGAGGTTTCAAACATGGTAGTATAATACATATTATTGCACAGAAGTACAGTATTTACAATTTATTACTTTTCCACATAATGTTAATCAAAGTGACTGTGACTTTTAGGGTTCTCCAGGTTTTTAAGGCATAGAATCTTAAGCACTAGTCTACCTCATCTTCTGTAATTGTATTAAATTGTAATAAACCTTTTATTCATTTTATAATTTTTTTTTTTCTAGAAAAGCCTCATAACCCAATGGTTAATGCAGGGGCCATAGTGATCAGCTCACTTCTTAAGGTATAAACATTCCTATTCACAATCTCTATAATGTATTTAGATGCATAATGATGTATTTAGATTTATAATGTATTAGCATTATGCATTTGACTCCAGCTGTAGCACGAAAGTGGTCACTAGATCAAATCAATGACATAGTTTAATGGTCAAGACAGGGTTTGTTTACAGTCTCTGTTAGAACAGATGATAAGGTGTGGGTTAGCTGGAGGTTGGTTCGCCCCCTGCTATAATAAGTTTTCGTTACTGGGGGTTGGTAAGAGGTGTGTCAGAATGGGTGTGGCATAGAACAGCTGCTCAAAAGCATGAATGAGAGAGAGAGAGCGAGAGAGAGTATTTCACAACTAGTGAAAGTGCCACTACTCTGATTCTATAAGGTAATATATATGAGAAAGTTTGTTTGAGATGTCCAAACTGAACTGCCTAAAAAGGCCTTTGAGAGAGAGGTGCAGCAGACATGTGGGTGTATTTTTAAGGCAGAGACATTCAATAGTCAGGCTGCACCACCCTAACCTTTCCCTACAGTGCATGTTTTCCCCCGCTGGACTTCATGGAAGACTGAATCTTAACCTCAGTTTTTATGACCCAACTATAAAGAGGGAAAACAGATCACTGAAGTGGTGTGTTGCTACAGCTGACACACAAAGAGCGTCTCAGCTGATAGCCAGAAACCCATTAATGTTCCCTGAAGGTTAGGATAGCCGTCAAGTGATTTATGGGTTGTGGTGGCAATGGTGATAGTGTTTCTCAAAAGACTTCTTTTAGCAAAGTAACCTTTCAATACTTGTGTATACTGCCATCCTGTGTCAAAATAGTACATTGAATATTTGCACCATTATACCACATACTATAGTGTCACTACAGTTTTATTTGCATTAATAACCTATGCTGTCTTTATAACTTGCACAATTATTCCTATTATTATTTCATTATTTTGATTACATACATATTGTCTATTTAAATAACATCAGTCATGTTTGATTTTATAAGAATTCTTTTTGTTTCAGTTTATCAGAATCAGAATCAGAAAGCTTTTTATTGCCAAGTAGCTTTTCAATTGCCCATTTTAAGATAAATGTAATATAAAAGTAAAAGTAAGATAAATAAGAGAATTGCACATGAGTTATTGCACTTATTGCACTTTTTAAGGACTATATATAAATAAGTATAATGTAGTGTTATTGCGCAGAGGAATAATATATGATATATGTTTAATGTAATATTATTGCACAGAGGGGTCCAGGTAACAATTGTATTGTACATATATGTTAAATTGAACAGTGGGATTAAGAGTTCATGAGGTAGCTTGCCTGGGGAATTAATTAATTATTAATTAATTAATTTGTATTTATCTGTTAAATAAACTAATTTCTTTATGCAATTGTACAAATATTTTTAATCTCTTTCTTTCTCTTCAGCCTGGCTTCAAAAAGGCAGAGAAATTTGATTATGTAAGTCAAATCCTTTTAGAATATTATTATAAATAAGGCAATTTATAGGTACTACTTTTTTTTTATCACTGATTATTTATCATTGTCATTCCAACAGATGATAGACTTCATAAAGAGAATGGCAGGTGGAGAGTATGTAGGGTTCAGTAATGCCACGTAAGTCACCTTATTAGGGGTCGAACACTTTCCTTCATTAATCAAGGGCATGTATTATATTTGTAGCAATGCATATACATGGTTTCACAGATAATCTGTTTATTATAATGACTTTTTATCCATAGGTTTCAGTCTGAAAAGGAGACAGGTGATAGAAACTTTGCAATTGGTTATTATCTAAAAGAGAAAAAAGTTAGTATCTTTCTTTTATTTCTGAAAATATGCTAACTTAATCTTTATCTACCACAATTTGTAGCTTATGTACAATTACCCTGAATAATAATTCAACACATATCCGAAAAATATTTTCACTACTAGTTAACCATAATGGGTTTAATATATGACACTCAAATGTTAATATGTCTTGCCAGAGCTATTTGTATGTA
This sequence comes from Bagroides melapterus, assembly GCA_028566695.1. Classification (NCBI taxonomy): domain Eukaryota; kingdom Metazoa; phylum Chordata; class Actinopteri; order Siluriformes; family Bagridae; genus Bagroides; species Bagroides melapterus. The sequence goes on from JAOTRN010000031.1 coordinate 4,836,771, forward strand.
TTTTTAACAAGCTTTCAGACAACCAAACAAACATATATTCATCCATCATAAGGAATAACTTTATCCTAGTCGGTAGTGGTGATAGTGGATCCAGAGTCTATACCAGGAAAGCTGCCATTTCAGGGCACAATGTAAACACACATACACTAATACCTACAGGCAATTTATTTTAGTGTAGCCAGTTCACCTCCATGCATGTTTTTTGGGAGGTGGGAGGAAAGCTGAGAACCTGAAGGAAATGCAAGAGGACCTAGAACAAGAAAGAATACTTTTCATCTAATGACTCTCATAACACAGGTTTCTGTTCATTTTTAATACAAGGAAATGTGTTAAATTTCTTGTTGATGGTAATTGCACATACTCTAGTGATGTGGTAGCAAGTGATTGGGTTACAAAATACAGGAATATTCCTTTAATAGTTTTGAATATATTCATATTTCATACTCACTGACTTTCTTAATTGTGTATGGTCTATAGTGTTTCCCTAACGGTTTAGACATGGTATCAGCTCTTGATTTTTACTTTCAGGTAATATACTTAATATTTTTTTTTTTTACATAAAGGACATAAAAGAACAAGGAACAAATATACTTTTTATTTATTAATGTTTGCCCTTCTGTTCTGTTCCAGCTGTGTTCCATCGAGGTTACCTGTGAGTCAGGGAGTGTCATGGCTGCCACTCTAGCTAACGGAGGAATTTGTCCAATCACAGGCGAGCGTGTGCTGAGTGCAGAGGCTGTGAGAAACACTCTCTGTCTCATGCACTCCTGTGGCATGAACGACTTCTCTGGCCAGTTTGCTTTCCATGTGAGTCTTCCACATAAGCACAAACATGCTCTAAATGTGAAATGTTTACCTTGGATTTCTTCTGAAAGACCTTTTTTGTTAATGGTCTGACATTTCTCTTCACAAGGTGGGCTTACCAGCTAAGTCAGGAGTGTCTGGTGCTGTGCTTTTGGTAGTTCCTAATGTCATGGGAGTGATGTGCTGGTCTCCACCGATTGATCGTGTGGGTAACAGTGTACGAGGCGTGCACTTCTGTCAGGTACACACTATATATGTATATAAGTAAATATGTATAAATATATAACAACTAACATTAACTGTATACTGTGGTTCTGGTGCTGTTTCTCAGGAGCTGGTTTCTCTTTTTAACTTCCATAATTATGACAACCTGAGACATTTTGCCAAGAAACTGGATCCTCGCAGACAGTCTGGCCATGAGAGGGTGAGATTAAATGAACTGTATATTAAAGATACCATTACTTTCACTATATTAAAGCATTTACTTCTCAAATATGAGCTTTCAAGCACCCTATAATAACTATACTTTAAAATAAACCCTCTTCCTGGGTTTTCCTCTCATCCTGGGTACATGCTGTTCCTGAGACTGAAAGTGGAATGCATGAATGAAATAGTTTGAGTATATACTCTGTGTTTTTACAGAACAAGGCTGTAATTGAGCTGATGTTTGCAGCATACAGTGGAGATGTGTCAGCACTCAGGAGGTAAAAAAAATCCTGGGTTAGAAATTTTAAACTAAACTTAATGGGCTAGTTTCTTCTTTTCATTTCTTTTCTTTTCTTTTCTTGGGCAGTGGTACTAGAAATTTACAACTTAATACATTTAGGCTGAAAGGAGTACTTCAGAGTTTAGTCACCTTTATCTTGATTACTATGGAAAAAATATAATTTACTAAATCAAGTAGATAAACGTGTTTTTTATTTATTATTTTAATTGAGTTTTGATAATAAGCTTTAAATACTGTAATACAAATTCAAAAAAGTTAGGACCAAAGTTTTTCAAACCATGTAGCTTTTCCAATAGTGGTGCAATATGCTTGTAGGTCAATTATACAGATTGTGTGCTGAATTTACAATTATCTTTGACCGAAATATACATGAAAGCATCCAATTGCTTCACATAAATGTTCACTGAATGCTGTACTACTGAACTACTGCCCTTAAGTTTCCATTTTAACTGAAAATAAGGTTTCTGTTCAAGTCCTAATACAATGTATACGGTATGTCTGTGGTAATCACAATTACACTACAAATATGCAAGTGGACACACTTTAAGTATATTTAATTAGGACTGTTCCCTGTTGCAATGGCAATGATTAGCACGTAATGTCCCCAGGTTTGCTCTGTCAGCAGTGGATATGGAGTTGAGGGATTATGATTCTCGGTCAGCTCTGCATATAGCTGCTGCTGAAGGTAAACAACTCACACACTCACATACTCATCCAGTGATTTTTGTGAATAACGGTGCATTCAGTGACTGGTTGTATTTTAGGTCACCTGGAAGCTGTTAAGTTTTTAACAGGGAAATGCAGAGTGAATCCTCATGTTAAGGACAGGTGAAAATTTCATTCCTTCCTTTTGATACCTCTGAACTTCTTACTTATTCTTAAAAATGACTGTGCCTCTGTTGACCAGGTGGGGAAACACACCAATGGATGATGCTATGCAGTTTGGACAGGACAGTGTGGTTGAAGTGTTAAAAGAATATCAGTGTATTTACTCCCACACCCTGATGCCTGAGCAGATCAGTACACAAGCCAACAGTGAGGCAGCCCTGGATGCAGATGATCTGGGTAATGTTGAGGCTCTGGAGGGGATTGTGTGATAGAGGACACCAGTTTAATGAAAATGCATTCCTGAGAGGAATACAGCAAGATGATACATTAGGAGTATGCCATTTAGGAGAAAGCTCATAGAACAGGTGTGCTGTCAATACTAATGTACTGTTTAGTCTCAGTACTTAGGCTCAGGAGTTCTCAAATTAGATCAAACAATGCAGATGAACACATCTATTAATCAAGGCATTAGACTACATCTGTATAACTTGTGTGGAACCCTTAATATTTTCCCCTGTTGCAGTAGTCAACAAGCCTGAGTAACATCATAAAACACCAGGAAATGGTTATAAAATGGCATACGTGTGATACGAGTAAATAATACAGTGGCCCTCAAACCTTTGGAACTATAATTATTTACTAAAAACAGGCACATTTTAAAGCAAATGTCAATAAAATTGTTACTGTAAATATTCAGCATTCAACATTGTAGCACTTCATTTAAAGTAAAGCATCTGCAATAAATCCATAATATGATGCTTTACAAATATGATATATAGATTAATATGCTTTCAAAGCATGCAGGGATTGTACATTTGTTTGTAAATATATATCTGCATATTTCTGTGTATATTCAGTAATACAGCAAGGTTATTATATTTAAAATATAAATACCCTATTATTTAACACCTAAAGTGCTGTAAGTAGGGTACTAAGAATCTCAGTGAAGAACTTGCAGTTTGACTCATTTCGACTCCTTTATTGAATTAAGAGCTCTTTATTGTTTGAACATAACTATATTCATACAGCATCAGGAAGGTGATTGATTTTATACCATCAGAATGATCAGAAAAAAAAAATCACGTTCTGGTTGACCAAACCATTTTAAGGCAAAGGTTTGTACTCACTACAGTAAAATGTAATACATGTATTTTACAGTAGCACAAAAGAAATGAAATAAAGGAAGTTACAGCTAAATAGTCTCTTTTATTGAACACCATGAAAATACACACAGAGATTGCATGAATACAGACAAGGCATGCACACTGCTATACATTTATCTTCTGGAATCAGTAGAAGACAACAGGTTTGTTGAACCCATCATATAACAGCAAATAAATGTTGATACATGTTACATGTATTAATAGGTTAAATAATATTTTATTTATATGCACAGTCCCATGGCTCATCAGCATTGTTAGCCCAACATGAATTATGTGGTGATTTGAATAAACAATTTGCTTAGTGTCTCCGTTAACATACCAGGGACACAATGTATTGCATTTCACTTGGGACACAGACTCTGCTTATTGCTTTTCTAATCCAAAAACAAAAAAGTTTGAAGGAAGCATGTGTGAACTTTATTTAAGCTCTGATGGCACCTCCAACCCAGGGTGTGTGAGTATTTCACCATCCCATAGTGCAAATGCTGGGCAGATCGGAGAGGGGAAATGAGTCTTTATCGAGTGCACCACCTTTGCAATCTGGGGATCTACTAAACTGAGCTTGCCTGCCTCAAAGTCTAAGAGCAGCCCCACTCGATCCGGCTTCCCCACCAGTGACACAGGCACCTGCTTGTTGGTGGTCATGGCATACCACTTACTGTGCATGTAGGAGAAGACCCACGAGGAGGAGTTGGTGCCTATACACTCATCACGAGGCATGGCCACTTCCGCAACACCAACACGAAACTCCTGTGACTTTTTAACGGTGACTTCCCAGTAGTGACATCCAGAATCGACATGACTGTCAGCAAACACAACGGCCCAGTCCCGAAATCGCAGAGGGGAATCCTGCACGTGACTTGGGTCTAGACCCAGCATTCGGTAAATCACACCAGTATCTTTCTTGAAGAGATCAAGGCTGCTGTGGGCCGTACGCTCATCCAGTTTGAACTGCAACTCTAACACAGATGGATAGAATAGAACAAGGACAGACAGACTATTTTAGATTCACAGTAGACCAGGTGTGTCCACTCAAGGGGCTGGTGTAGGTGCAGGTTTTCTTTCCAGCAAGAGCCACACCTGATTCCACCTGTTTAATTAGTTCATCTTGGCATTAAAAATATGAGGTGTGGCTTCAGCTTGATTGGAATGAAAACCTGGCATTCAAAAAAAAAAATGCGGTGTGGCTTCAGCTTGATTGGAATGAAATTGAGACACACATTGGCACTTCCTAGATAAGACTGAACACCACTGAACTACACATATATATAAGAATATATTACTATTAATATACATAAGATATAATCTTAATCTCTAATCATTTTAAGGTTCACAGTACCTTCACACAAGCCTCACAATTACACCACTGATGTACACGTGTGGTACAGCTTTAAATAACTGTGACGTGGCCACCAGGCAAAATGCAGTCACCCAATACATGAACTAAAGGTCAAAAGCACTGAGTTCTGCCTGGCTTTCCTTGACCTTCACCATGAGCTCATCTCATTGTCATTTGTTTGAGATGACAAGTCTCCTTTTTAGATCAGTAATGTGTGCGGTCTGTTACAGATTTTTATCTGTTTGTTTATTTCATTTCAACACTGCTTATTAGCAGCCGAATCCAGACAAGAACGTCTGTTGGTGACAGCAAAGAAAACGAAGATAATTAAAGACATATTTATTAAAAATGACAGTAACCAAGTGAACTACTGACCTCTCCGTTTACTTATTTATTTACAAATCATGACAAACTACATTTATTGTACTCACGATTTCTTTGACTAACGGCAACATAACATCTGCATGTAAGCGGAACTGTCGGTTGTTTATTAATTAGCAATGCGGCGTCTGCGATTCGACCAAAGCGACTGCACAAAAACAGACGTGATAACAACGCCATCTTGTTCCACATGGTCCATGAGCTTCCTCTCCTTCACAGTTCTTCAACCGAGTCACAGGAACAGTACTGCGCGCTGCTGCTACCTACCGGACAGTCATAGTACTACACCTGGTAACGGCGGTTTATTTTTGTTATTGTACCTTAGGGGCCGGTTTTTTCGGAGGGGATCGCATCTGAGCACAAATTCCAAACGTATTCATTCTAAAAACATTTTTAAATGTTTTCAGTAATATTTGGCTGTTTAAGCATAGAGCTTTATATTGCAGAACTTTTCAGAACACTTAAGGCCCAAGTTGAAATTATTTAAATACCAACAATTTTTGGACTAAATCCATTTTTTTTCACTGTCTATTCACAATGGCTAATAACTATATGAACTCAAAAGTGAATTAATACTGTTACAAAACTGTTACATGAGCAGATATTCTTTTCCAGTGCATCATTCTAAGCACAGCATTGACACAAGACATGTATGTTTCATATAGGTAGAAATAAATGAACACAGGAGTGTGTGGCTTCGATTTTTAAAAAGGTAAATTATCACTGCTAGGTTGTGAAACGCTCTGCTTGACCAAAACGTCCACCAGCTGTCTTATTGTCCACATCAGACCACAGAAGATGGAGCCATTTGGTATGCCTATGTTCCTCCAACAAAAATACACAAAATATTTGTATGTAATATAAAGACTTTGTTGTTTATTACAAAATGGAAAAATGGAGATAAGAATCTAGAAATAAGAATGCTAATGAATTATGAATGGACAAATCATAATACAAAGATTATAAATCACACTGCTGGAGAACATGATTAAATATTAATTAGTTAATGAATATTAATGATCTCAATGTGAATCAACTGCTCGATCTAATCTACTGTGAAAAATGTTTGAACTACTGCTATGTAAATAAACTTCTGCTATGTAAACAAAAATAAAAATAATTAAATAAATAAACAAATATCAGTACATGGTGTGTTATAATGCACAAGACAAAATATTAGAGTAAGACAGAGAACAGAAAAACAGAGAGGAAATACAGGAAGAAATCAAATAATAAGTTAGGGAATAACTTACTACTGACAAAATATTTAAAAATCTAATTAAATCCTGTAAACTGTCCAATATTTATATTATTTCACAATAGTGTTAAAAAATACAAATTAGAATCTGCACTGTCATTGTCACATTAATAAATACACAACATAAATGGGTAAATACAGACTGCTGAACTTGTGTGTGAAATTCAGTGTGATATATGCTGTGGCTAGCTATAAGATATTTGTCTTTAACGTCTCTCCCTGAACACTAAACCAAATTCCAACTTGATTTTTAAAAAACTCATACAAGTCTTTAAGTCTAGCTGACATTTGCACATAATTGGCACCTAAAGTCTAGATAATACAATATGTGCTTAGCTTTGGGTTTCAGTTGTTGAATTATTGCACATTTAATGTTTGTGTTTTTGCTATTTAACCCTTTTACCGAAATCACATTTGCACTAATGCACCAGTAGTAAGCTATCCAAACTGCATACTAAAATTCAAACTAATACTCATTTAACTCATTACTTACAGTAATTTATTTTTCATAAACTTTGCATTTGACCCTAAACAAGGGGTTTTTGTGAATCTCCAAAATGCTTGGTGTAATTATATTATTGTACATTATATTCTATATTATAGGAGTGTAAATCAGTGGTAATATTTTTCTTTCTACCAACTAACCAAGCATTGTTATATAGTTATATTCCTTAACCTGTGTAAAGTCAATGTAAATTTTAAATGAGAATATTATTAAAAAAGTCTATGTGCAATAGTGTCCTTTGATTAAAATCACAAAGTATAATATATATACA
>JAOTRN010000031.1:4858568-4872172 GCA_028566695.1 Bagroides melapterus
GACTGGTTGACATCAATCAGAGACCCAATTTTGGATGTTGTGAATGAAATATGTTCATCACCAATGACAATCTCCAGTTCCTGGATGAAAAATATTAGAGCAGTGGGTAAAAGTTTAAAGCGTTTCCAAAACCCTCCCTGGACCAAAGCAAATTATTTACTCTACTCGTTAATCTACTAGTAAAACAAGAAAGAGAACAAAAATAAATACAAACCTGTCTGCCCACCCTGTCGGGAGGAGGCCACAGGGCATCGTCTTCTTTCGTGATTTCACTGTCGTCAATGATCCTCTTCAGTTCCTCCATCACACTCTTGTGAACGTATGCCTAAAACAACAGAAAGTGTCAAAAAACACCACTTTAAACATTACTAAAAGGAATATGTTAGAAAACAAGCAAATAAGAAGTGCGTTACCTCTTTCCGGATCATGACGTCATTTTTGTAGTTACTGTTGTTCGCGTATCTTAGCTTCCCTGCGTTAAAAGACAGTACCCAAAATGATTAATGGCAAGTTTAAGCAACATTCATAAAACACCTTATTATATATACATCTATTATGCAATGTATCTTAAGAGTCCGCAGTTAAAGCAGATTAACAACGGCAGGACCATGTCTCGTTACAGCTGGAGTTAGCACTAACCGGCTAGTCATTTTAACGGGGCTTTTTCTAAAATATTCTCGAAACACAAACAGCCAAATGCACTCGCAATTAAGTAAATTTATGAAGTACAACCGAACACCTTAACTTGTTTTGCCAAAATACACTGCAATAAATTTTAACTGTGAAAGATATAAGCAGTGTTAGCTAGCTAGGTGTGTAGCTAGCTATTTTACATGGCGCCTTACCGTCCGGCCTGAATTCAAACTCCAGAAACTCGTGACCGAATTTCCCTTTGTGTCCTACGTAATATCTTAAATAAAAGTCGTTCGTAGACATAACTGCGCAAATAAAAGCAACACAATTTCCCGTATATCTGTAAATACAGCTATATTATCCCAACACTTTTTACTGAACAAACGGCACAAATATCTCGCCACCAATTAACAACTCGCATACGCGCTTACAGACAGCGCATGATAATGACGTACTGTTGGGCGCATTTTGATGACGCGCGAAACGTACTTGCAATGGCTTTTGTCTACCACATGGTGAAAAAAAATTGAGTCTACAACAAAAAACGTATTATACAAAGTTTTTATTTAATCGTTCACCTGACCTCTGATCATTTCTTTAAATTGCAGTACATTGCGAAACACTGAGACAATTATAAATAAGTGCAAATATATGACCCATCTTAACTCTCATTATTAATATAATAGTCTTCATTATCCAACAATATCAGTCTATCCCATTTACTTACTGCAGGACCACATATTCACAATCTTTTCTCAGAACAGTCTCTTAAAACTTAACTTGCACTGCTGTCATTCCTTTTTTTTCTTTTTGCAAACCTCTTAACATTATGAACCATTACATCGTTTGAGATCGACATGTATACATACATTGTTGTACATATTCTGAAAATACAAATACAAATATGTCAATGAATTAATTGCCGAAGAACAGTTAACAATGATTTGCAGTATACAACAGAAAATGATTACTTCCATAGTGAAATCTAACTGAAATGAAATTGTTCTCTGGTCTGCGTAATTTTTTAATAAAATTGCAAATTGGTTAAATTGAAATTTCAACTGTTATAAGGCATATTGCAGTTTACTACAGCTGGTGTCTGAGAGACTTCACCGACTCAACCACTGGTAATTGTTATTAAGGTATATGTTTTTTGCATAAGTACTTATGAGGAAAGCAGCACACTCCATTGGGAGGCAATCAGTTATTCATGACAAATATCAGAACGTACTGATTTGTGACATTAAATTTTATACAAGAAACATAAACAGTGTCGAAAAACAGAGTTATTTACACAACTTGTATTTAATTGGGAAAGACCAAATAGTCCTTATAACACCACAAATGAACAATTCTCTATTTAGCCCTGAGAGAAGGGCACATTTTTTATTTGACTGCATTCGCCTAAAAAAAAAAATTAAATATAAATTCACTGGCTTACACAACCACCTCATTTTGATCATACACTTGAATTACACTGTTCATCTACTTAACAATTACCCTGTACCACAGCAGCAGTGTAAATGTAAAAGGTGTAGCAGGGAAAAACTGGAAGAAGTGTATGCCAGGACAGAAAGGACAATGCAAGAACATCTACAGTTCTGATTCATTTCTGAGAATAATGTGTTTTTTGAAAAATAATAAATATTAAACAAATATTAGAGATACAACATCTGTTAGTCAGGATATGATTATACTCTCAGAAAAGGTTCAGTATTGATGAGCCCTTATAAAATGAAAATGAAGGAAAGTCACTGGTCCAATGCATAAGTCCCTGCATAAATCCCATGCATAAACATGGGATCCTGAGTTAGAGAGAAATCTGAAGCTATTATTTCCTTCAGCAAAAATGACAAAATAGTTTCTGTGGCAAAAAAATACATACTGAGTGGAGTGCCATCATAATGTGTGCTTTACATTTGCTGCTGACAATAAAAAGAACTCAATTATCTGAAAGAAAGAAATTCTGTTAAATAAAATGAGTATATTTGCAATTTATCATCTGCCTCTGAGTGTTGCTGAAATGTCTGAAAACACTACATTGAATACAGTACAGAAGAACCACCCGAAATCTTGGTTTCTTTACTGAATCTGCATATACTTCAAGGTGTATTAAGAGAATGTGTCTTTCGACATAATGCATAGGACCTGGAGAACATCCAAACTTTGTTTTTTCTAGCACATCTGTCATGTTAACATCCTGTTCATAACATGCCACTGAGCTCTATTTTACAGTACAAGATACAATATAAGGCCTGACCTACTTATCATGAAGATAGATGTTAGCAAAAATGAAGGATTAAAAAAACTCTCCCCTCATTTAGAATCAAGTCATGGGTCTCTTGGAACAAGTTCTAACATACAGCAAATGAGCTGAAAATGCTTTGGAGACAATAATATTACTACAAAGAGGCAGATGTTGTACTTTAACCTTGAAAATATGTTGTTGATTTTTTATTCAAGTTATAAACCTGAATGAATGTCTTTACCAGCTTTCCCTTTGGAAAATTCACTTAACAAGTCACCCGTACACTTATTATTTTGAAAAACACTCACAATCTGGGGCCAGATGGATAAAATTTGCACAAATTAACAGCAGGAAGAATAATAACAGGAAGAAAAGCTTTGACCAAGTATTTGCAGCAAGGAACATTTTTCTCCCTCACAAATATTGCAGCAGTCATTTGAAAAACAAAACAGTAACACTGTAGCAAGTCAAAGAAGGCATTTCTTGAATGTTTTTCTTTTTAAATACAGTTTGCAAATTGTCAGTCTATACACACAACCATCCTTCAAGTGCCTTTTCCCTTGCCACTCTTCTCTAGTTCTTTTTAGGGCATCAGTGTGGCCTGCTGCTTGACTCTGATGGCTGCCTTTTGCGAGGAGTGGTGTGGCCATTAAGACAACCGTTCAGTCGTTTAGTCAAGCCACCGTTCAGAATGTCCTGGATGTGCTGCACTATCAGATTAATGGCAACTGAAGAAGAAGAAGAAGAAGAAGAGGAAGAAGAAGAATTCATCAAACATGCCTCAGAAGAAATATCTTATCGATGTATCAAAATATTACAACAAAACTGTAACGTCTTAGTGTAATCTTAAGAAAGCATGGCTGCTATCCAAGTTACTGCAGAATCCAGTTCTACTGGTACCATTATAAATGAATAGTGCATTATCTGTCATTAAACTTTATGGGTGTCGCATCGAGTAAGATATTTAAAATAAACTGCCAACATTCAATAAAAGTGAAATGAATTGTTTTAGCTGTAAGTCTGACAGCATATTTTTCACAATTCTATATTTTTAGGTCCACTGAACATCTGAGAGTGGGTGGAAAGGGCAAGGCAGCTGAAAAGGAATGTGCAGAATCTGAGAACGGCCTTGTAAAAGGCCAGCATTCCAAAACAGAAGATGTGATAACTAGTACCAAAACATTTCTCTAGTTCCACGGTCACACACTAATCTCACCTAGATTATCGGCTCCCCTCGGGATGATCACATCAGCATACTTTTTTGTCTGTAAGCAACAAAAACAAGAAGTGTTTTAGCAAGTTTCCCAGGAAAAAAAACACCCAAGTGCCCAGGTGGCTTTCGATTGCTATTTCTTAACCATTTCCTGTATGGAAGAATGCCAGCGATCTTTAAACTAAGCTTCAGTTTCTCAAGGAAGTTGAATTCTTGTGAAACTGTCTAATGTTCTTAACAGCTGAATGATTGTTTGACAAAAAGGCTAGAAATAAGAAGAGTCTAAACTAGCGGATCCATAACAACTCATTTTTATGACTCTACCAGCAATATTAAAAAAATATTAAAGTATAATCTTCTTTTATCCTCATAAAGTTTACAGTATGTTAAATCTCCATTAGTAGAAATTTGACTTTAGTAACTAGCCAACATCACTACTAAGCTATGTACCTGCTAGCTAACTTATATCATAATACTGTGTAAACTGATTTCAGCAAGCTAGCCAACAACACAAGTTAACTATTAGATTTTGTAATAACTACTTTCCAAGGTCAGCTCAAATTAGGCTAATAAAAAGGATAAAAATGTTTTATCATTTTAATTAGACTAGCTAGCATCACAGCCAGCCAAAATAATGTAACCTAACTGTAAAAAAGTTTTCTTCATATAACCGGTCACCAAATTTTAGATTTCAAAAATTAGTAAATTGGGAGCAATCAAGATGGTAGGAAAATCCCTGACATTTAAACCTTTTTAATGTAAGATAAAACCTCTGTAGTACAGGGCTATTTAAATTTGTTTAAAATTGTGAGAAAAAAAACAGAAAGAATGCATAGACAGGTTCTGAAGCTACAGATGTGAGGGGTGAGAAGGAGCATGAGACACCTGCTTCTGGAAGGAGAAACGGCAGTTAAAACCTAAAACTCACTGCTATACAGGAAGGCAGTTAAACCAAACAGTTAGAAGTCTCAACCCAAACTACCTACATTTATAAATGAGTTGCCATTTATTAGCCATTTATATACACAGATACAAACATAGTCCCAACTGAAAGACTATGACAGAATTTCAGTGTTTATTTCCAGATATTTATATCCAGATGTGTTAAAAATTGTTTTACTGGCTATGTACAATGCGTGTGTAGTGGCTCTAATTGCTTTTCCTTCTTTTCTCAGCTTTAAAATGCTTTGCTTTTTTCCCATAGACAGCTCTCTGGCCTTCATGTTGGTTTATCCTTATTTAATGACAAATGCAAGCAAAACCCAAGGCTCAAACCAAGATCAGACATGCAGAGCTTTTAATTATCTAAACAATCAATCTAACAGTACACGCCTGGACAACAAGAAAAACCTGCCAGTCACTTGAAAAATGGGTGGGTTCAAACAGAATGTCATGTTCTATGTGTTTAACATTACTAGAAATAAATAACAGGAAATGAAAGTTGAATATCATTTATCTTTTGATCGCAAACCAGATAAGTACCACTAAGTAAATTTTAATCCAACCTGCCTACATTATCATTTGAGCACATGAACCGTGCTTATTTTTGTTTTCTGCATCTAGGTGCATCTTCTCCTACATAAATAATGGTTTCATTATAGTTCTTCTCTTGCAAACTCTGAAACATACATAATAGTACCAAGGTTGCTTCCTTAATGTCTATAGATTTCCCTTTTTAATTTGCAAAAGGCAGTCTCAATAAATCAAATGGTACTGTAAAACTACAAAAACTATCCTCACTTTTGTAGTGTGCTTGATAGACAGGTAACTAATTGGAGGTTCTGTGACTACTGCAGCACTTACTGGTAGGCAGAACTCTTCAAATGCAGGCTTCACGAATGTGATATATTGAGTTAAGACCTGCTCGAGATCCCGTCCTCGCTCACTGATGTCTCGCAAGACTGATGGGGAAAAAAGAAAATAAATCAAACCAGGAAACAGTTAAAATTAAATTAATTTCAAGAATGTAGGAAATGCAGCAGGAAGCAATGTGGGATCAAACAATGCAATACAAGAATTAAATCTACACTCACTGAGCAATTATAAAGAACTCTATACTAACACTGGGTAGGACCACCTCATTTTGCTCTCAAATCTGCCTCAGTTCTTCATGTCATGGTTTCAACAAAATGCAGGAAACATTCCTTTGGGATTCTTGTCAATGTTGACATGATTGCACCACACAGTTTCTGAAGATTTTTCAGGTGCACTTTAATGCTGTGACTCTCCTTTTCCATGATGTCCCAAAGGTTTTCCATTTGGGACGGATCTGCTAACTGAGAAGGCCACTAAAGAACAGTGGTGTAATTGTAATGTTCATGACACCAATCAACATTCATCAGACCAGGTTACATTTTTTCCAGTCTTAATCTTCATGTCCATGACTTCATTCCCCATTTTGGTGAGCCCGTGGACACTGCAGACTCAGCTTCCTGTTATTGGCTGACAGAAGTGGAACCCAGTGTGGTGTTCTGCTGTTGTAACCCATCTGTGGTGTGGTGTGCATTCTGAGTAGTAATCTGAGTTAATGAAGACTTTCTGTCTGCTCAAACCAGTCTGGCCATTCACCACTGACCTCTTTCATCAAAGCTGAAAATCCCAGTTCCGTGATCACAGAAATTCTCAAACCAGCCTGCCTGACACCAACAATCATGGCACAGTCAGAATCACTGTGGTCACAATTTTCCCTCCATTCTGTGAACATTGACCATATCTGCATGATTCATGCCTTGCACTGCTGCCACATAATTGATTGATACTTGTGTGCATGAGTGCATGCGTGCAAAGGTGTTCCATAAGGTGCTCAGGGAGTGTATATACAGCCCTTATTAGTGTTAGTCTTACCCTACTCACCTCTGCGTGAGAGTCGTGTATCAGCATCTGTGTCCACAAACAGCTTCATCTGAAAAAGATCCCGGATCTCCTGCGAGTAGAACATGAGAATTCCCTCGAACAGCACCACATCAGCTGGGTACACTGTCACTGTTTCCTTCTTCCTGTAGAGAAATACAGGAAGAATCATAAGGTAATCAAAAGAGTATCCATATAACTTTTAAGTGAGACGCTGCAGGGGCTTACCTGGAATGCGTTACAAAGTCATAGACTGGGATGTGAACTGTTCTCCCCTCCATGATGTCCCACAGAGTCTTAATTATTAACTCATTATCAAATGCATCTAAGCAGAGGAAGGAATAAAGTGGATGAGAAAAAAGAACTCATTAGGCCCACAACTGGTACAAACTTCAAAACAACTTCAACAGAACAGACATCTTTAAAAAAAAGAATATAACTCCCAACTTACATTACAGTTATTTTACCTGGGTGATCAAAGTTGTATTGTCCTTTAAGAGCTTTGGCCTTCTGTTCTGAGGTAAGCACCTTGTAGAAACTGTCCTGGCTCAGGATGGCAACCTGTCTTTGGTGATGGTCAATTTTATTCTGACCAAGTAGCTCCATAATCTTACCACATACGGATGACTGTTAGGGGGAAAAAATAAAATAATTCAGCTATATGCCTGATGCATCAATTAGTTCTAAAAGTACACTGTCGGTTTAAGGAACCTCAAGAAATAACTGTCATGACATTTGAGTTCCAAGTGTGAAAATGTGAAAGGTGTTTAGGGCCATAATCAATGTTCAGTTACACATGATGACTTAATCGTGAACTTCCTTACATCTGTATTCAGATTTCAGACCGAGCTACTGACTTATGTGTTAATCAGACAGCTTTGCAGGACTTGTGTGCAGAAGCATGTCTCAGTTACAGGTGACTCAGTCCATGAATTAATTACTTGAATTGTGCCTGTAAAGTTTTGGGCTTCTTTGTTCCAGTAAAAGGAAACTGTAATGTTAAAAACAGCATACTAAAACAACCAAAAAAACAACCGTGCTTCCACCTTTGAGCCTACCGTTTAAGAAAGACCTTTATATGTGCATGATAGACAGGTGTCCACAAACATTTGGCCATATACTGTAAATGCACACATCTGCAATGTCACAGATACTCCTCACATCCTGTTGTTGTTTTCATATCCTCTGTTACGATGTAGGTTTAATAATATTCAATTGACTGTGTTATTACTCAATTCTAATAATAAATGCATAACAAGCAAGCCGTTTTTTTTTACCATCTACTCATAACATCTCACTTGAATCTTCTTAAGTAACAAATAATCGTACATGATTTTGTATTCTTTATATTTCAAGATATTAAAATGTAATGATTTCAAAAGTGAGTTTTATAGTGTTCACAAATTGCCTTGTTAAATATACCACTTTAGAAATCAACCACCCACATATCAGATGCCCCAAACTGTAAGATGTTATATAAAAAAAATAAAACGTACCTGTTCATTATAATAACAAAACATGTTATTATGTAACAATGTGTAGGGGTTAGTATTAATTTGTAAATGTTTTTACATTTGTCAGAGAGGATGAATGAGGATGAATGAACATAGAAAATGTTCAGCAATGACTACAGTATTACATATAGTATAAGGCGGAGTATGAATATTATTTAGGCCAAATTGGTCCAAAAGTCCAAAAGAGTGCATGCATGTCATAATAATGTTATAGTAAAACTGTCTTAATCACACAGCACATCATTTTATTATTTCAAGACAGACAGACAGATAGACAGACTGATAGAAATTCAAGACTCAAACCCTTTCTTTCTTATTATTAGATTTTACAATGTCAATACCAAAAGACTGTATATACTGTTATTCTCTCCTCCGGCAAACTCTCATTATATCTGCTTACTGCTAGTTAATCTTAATTGCAAATCAATACTACATTAGAAATTGAAATAAGGGTAGGCAATCATAATAACCTGTCTCTCAAGGCTATATCAGCATGACTTCCATTGCTCTTTTCCATTGCAGTGCTGCTTGTCTTGATCCATTTAACACATCTGCAAACTCTCTCAAGCTGTCTCTCATACATTATAAGCAATTATAAACATGTTCCATGATTTTAAGACAAACTGACATCACATATTCATTGACTTTTAGGCCTTTGAGATTGTCAGGACTAGATTTAGAGTTTACATCTTTGTTCTATAACACTATTCTACAAACTGCTAAACTTTTTATACAATAAAAAAGTTTTTAAAAGCTAACACTAATGCTATGAAACTGCACCATTTTTTTTTCAGGGCTTTACTGCACCCACTGACAGAAATTCTCATATGCTGCATCAGGGCACAGAAAGCCAGCTGACCAGGCCTTGTCAATGCTGACTAAACATTCTTCTGTCTCAGCCTGAGGCCCGGTACAACCAACAGGCTATGCTGCAATTTAAAGATCTAATGCCAGTGCCAATGAGGCTATACTAAATACTGACAATATGGCATCATGTCATGAATAAAAGAGACAAAGGAACTACAAGAACCAGAAAATCCCGTATCCAGAAGAAACAAGCAAGCTTTATTAAATATTAACTCTTTTGCCTCATATCCCTAATTCTGAGTGCAAGTACCTTTATAAAGTACCTTTTCAGCACCAACACAATGTCCTTACAGAAGCCCTCTGAAGACATAGCATAAGTACTCTATAAATAAAAGATCTAATGGAACCAGACAAGGTCAATAACAAGCCATATCTTAGGAAAAGTAGTCAAAGCACATAAACATAACGCCAAAATAAAAAAAAATTCCTCAAGTGAGCTGGACAGAAGGCCACCTGCCAGCTGGTGATATGATGACACACAAAAACAGGATATATGACACCAGAGACTTACACCTTAATGCATAGGGAATAATCAATATAAAGTGTATCTAATATATATTATAAACCAACAGTAAATACTTTGTAGTAAGTTTTGAAGATATATCTTGTTCTAAACTGTAACCACTAAATTCACCTGCTTTTCAGTTTTGCTTATGGAGGACTAAGGGCTCTGACACAAGGAAGTGCACTGGTAATTATTTTGCAGTGGTTATTACATATTTTTGCAATACTTCCTTATAGGGCCTAAAAAATGTATTTTGGATTATGTTTAAGCGTATCAAGGTTTTTGTAACCTTTTTCAATTTATGTTCTATATTCCATGTTGAGCCATGATAATAAAATTAAGACACATCTTATTTATAAACAAAGCATTCTAGCAAATCGCCATTCTCTCTAATATTTCATACTGACAAACCTATTTTAGCTGTCTCCTACAGTATTTTGGTAAGATATATAATGAAAATAATTAATGAATTTAAGTGAGTAAAATGCAAATTAATTAATAAAATGCACCCATATAGGAAAAAATAGGTGTGTCCAAATCTATCTGGTACAACCCTGAAGAGAAAGACCGTGAGCTCGGAAAGAGCAAAAGGCCCAGAAGACCATCAAAATAAATAAAATTATCAGCCTATATTACCTGTTTAGATTTATCCAAATGCTTTAAAAACTCCTTGGATGGTTCACAGTGTAGCTGGACAATGTCCTAAAGCATACTTTGAAATTAACCCCAAAAAATTATGTTTTGTAATGATTAATTGAATTACCTGACCTGAATTAATTTTCTGCTCTGAAAGGTTATGAATGATAGATCGCAATAGCTTTG
This sequence comes from Bagroides melapterus, assembly GCA_028566695.1. Taxonomy (NCBI): domain Eukaryota; kingdom Metazoa; phylum Chordata; class Actinopteri; order Siluriformes; family Bagridae; genus Bagroides; species Bagroides melapterus. The sequence continues at coordinate 4,869,221 of JAOTRN010000031.1, forward strand.
CACTGCCCTGTTATTGTTGGTGATGTCACCAACAGGTGTACGTTTTTTTTACAGCAATTACCATCAAAGTATTTTCTGTCAATAACTGCACTTGTTTTCCTCGTCCTACTTGTTCAGTGTCTGGTTATTAGTACACCAATGATTTCTTTCTTTTTCAGGGTATTCTACTGGCTGTGCCCAATCTTTAAATGGATTGCCTTTCTCTCACAGACAGCTCACTGTTCTTCTTCTTGGTTTATCGTATTTAACAAAACAAATTTACATACGTGGGTGTACGTACTTGGTCTGCAACTATGTTAAGGGAGGTGTTGTCAAATTAACAGGATAGATAGATAGATAGATAGATAGATAGATAGATAGATAGATAGATAGATCAAATGTTTATGTGGAACCTATCAGATCGATTGTCACATAATCATATTCAATAACCCAAATGTCTTCATCATTAAGTGCAAACAAAAAAAATCGCCTTGCCATTCCAACACTTTTAGAGTAATGTGTATATAAATACAACACAAACGATATGTTGATTGTAATATGTTGTCTGAAATTTCAAATGAACATTAAATTGGATTGATGACTGGGTTGATGACAAAGAATATGATTTGGAACATTTGGTATTTGTCTGCTAGCCTTTATGTCATTCTCAAAGAGGGCACTCCCATCAGGAATTGATCACCATGTTTGATCATAGGGATAAATTTGATGAGTCACAATAACTTTGTACTGATTTGCAGTGGCCCTTCCCTCTAAGGAGACCCAAACCATGCCAGAAAAATACCTCTGTTTTTTTCCTCACTTAAGCATCACTAACTTTCTGTGACTAATTATAAATTTGTAAAAATAATAATAATAATAATAATAATAATAAAATTAAAAAAAATAATAATAATAACAATAAAATAATAAAATAATAAAACAATAAAATAATAATAATAATAATAATAATAATAATAATAATAATAATAATAATAATATAAATTCTCCGAGAAAAACTAGGCAGTGCTGAGAGTGCGTCCTGTCCTATTTGACACACATCCTGTGTGCTACTGACCTCATTACTATTTACCTATTCATCACAGCCCTCAAATGTGTAGCTTTAACAGCTTAATTCATTCGTTATTAAGGTTAAATGTAATTTCAAAACACTCTAGAAATATTCTAACGGTCAGGCAAACGTAATAAAACCGTCGTACCGATCAAACAAAGACACAGTTCTTTGTGAAGGTGCGTAACCTGTAAATCTACTGTAAGGTATTGGTTGGTAGCTCTACCTACAAATGCATAAATAATACCGTGTTTGGAGCAACTGTGAAACATAACAGTGCTCTTTTAAGACAACGTCGTTATCCCGATAGCCCGAAATGTTCGGATGACAGTGTCGGATAATCTGAGTCAATCTGATGGAATCTGTAGGCGAGCTAACGAAGTGCGCGATGAACATTACACAGGAACAAAAGCTAACCGGCTAACTCTACTGTTTTATACAATAACACAGTAACAGTTAACCTTGAAACTTCAATGAGAGTGATGGGGATCATAATTGTGACTACATTCGTGTTCAGTGTTTATGAAAAGGGTGGATCAGTCAAACATGCCTATTCTTAACAAGACACAATATAAAGGAGTTTAATACCATCGTCTGCATTAAATCTACCTTATTGTCATTATGTTGACTGATTTATGGCTTATAACTATTATAACAATGTTATTTTAATAGTTCAAAAACACTAAAAGCTTACAATTAGTTCAATTTATGTATAAAGTGAAAAATATAGCCTATAATGTGTGTAATGTATAAATATGTGACATTACCAGATTTGCTGTAATGTTAGCTATCCGACATTAAACTAAACGTAATGCCGGAAAAACGGAACAGACATTAAGGACACGTTATAAGGTCTGGCGTGAACCACGCGGTCAGGAGCTCTTAACTACAGACACCAAGAGTACAGGCATCCTCACAAAAGAGGTTTTTTAATCGGGGAGAAAATGAGATTGCCGACCTTTCCGCTGGCAGTGCCCCCCGCCACCCCGATGAGGAAAGGTTGTCGGATGGTGTGTGTGTGCTCGGGATCATGGTGCTCCAAATCGGCCTCGCTTTCTCCTGCCATGCTGCCGGTCAGTGTGAACACGATCAGCGCTGATCCGAGCAAACGAACACCAAGCGCTCCGCCTCCTTGCCCCTTCCCTTTGTGTGTGTGTGTGTGTGTGTGTGTGTGTGTGTGTGTGGGTCTGTTTGTCTGGGTGTTTGTGCGCACAAGAGAGAGAAAGAAACGGAGACAGAATGAAAAAACTGTCAAACAGTGAAAAGCTCCCTTATAGAAGAACATAATGACTTGTATATTCTTGTATAATATTAGCCCATATTTCTAATAGTCTTTTATTTATATCATCTCAGCTTAGTTTATTTATTTGTTTGTATGCTTTTATGCGTTTATGTATGTGTGTGTGGCATTCATTGTGGATAGCAAATAAAGAATTTATTCACTGCACATGGAAACTTGTGTTCCTTACTGTGAATATGTCAATAAACGCTTTGAGGGACCTTGAGTGATCTGCCTTGTTCTTGTGTTTCTTGTAATTTTTATGATTGTGATATTTTTTTATTAATACTGATATACATAGTTGATAGATCCTTTTGATAGATCCTTTTAATACACTCAGTACTGTTTTACTATTTTGATCTGAACTGAATTAAAAATATCAGCGTAGCCCAGTTGGGTTAACTAATCAGGAAACTTTCTTAAAAGGGAACTTCCCTATAAGGAATTTGCTGCCAAGAGTTTATGTCAGCATTTCAAATTCCAGATGTCTTTTACAATGGAAATTTCTGTTTATCTATTTTAAACAGATTCAGAAAATAATTAAGAATGTTTATAAATCAATTAAAAATACTCTTACTCATACCCGGGACTATATGATAATCTATGAATAAAAAGACTTGATCTA
>JAOTRN010000031.1:4872272-4889968 GCA_028566695.1 Bagroides melapterus
GACATCATAAACTTATATAACAAAATTTGTACTACAGATAATATGGTGCCTAAGACTTTTGCACAGTACTGTATGTTATAAATCTAAATAGATAGAAGGTGAGAAAAGTAGGAATAATGAATTTCTAAGGAAAAGTCAGAATTCCGAGATATAAAGCAATTCTCAGATATAAAGTCAGAATTCTGAGATTTTAAAGTCACAATGGTGAGACATAAAATCGGAATCCTGTGATCTAAAGTCAGAATTATGAGATATAAATTCGCAATTATATTTTATTATTTTAAAACGAGTTGGAAACATGCTTCCATAAGAAAATAAAACACTGAAAACTGCAGGTCCTGACCACTAGAGAGCGATAATGACTGAATTACAAGGGTCGCATGTTGATGATGTCACTTAATGCTGACGCTTAACTTCGACTGGAATACCTATCATTAGCTATAGTGTGGTCATATAGACACAAAACTGTCCAAAATGAGTACTATGTTCGCAGACACAATACTCATCGTCTTCATATCTGTTTGCACTGCGTTGCTAGCTGAAGGCAAGTAAACGTTACTATATTTTACTACTTGTCACGAGGTCAGAAGATTATTTTGCCTGTAGTTAGCCGACTAAATGGCTTGATCAGTATAACCATATATGTCTAGGCAGTTTTGTGCCTTTTTCGAGCTTGACGTCTTCCATGCTTCTTTCTTTTTTTGAAATGACTAGGTATAACATGGGTGTTAGTATACCGCACAGACAAGTACAAGAGGCTCAAGGCTGAAGTAGAAAAGCAAAGCAAAAAGCGTAAGTATAAACTGATTTAGCTGTGTAATTACATCTAAGCACAATTATTAATTGAGCATGTACAGGTCATATTTGAGATCATTGTTTCTTTTTCTTTTTTTTATCTGTTTAAGTGGAGAAGAAGAAGGAGACGATTACAGAGTCTGCTGGGCGTCAGCAGAAGAAAAAGATAGGCAAGTGGAAAAACTGCACGTTTTAGTATTTAACATTATCGTTTTTATCAGAACCAACTTAGTTATAGTTGAGCTAAGCATATGATGGCTAATAGTGTTCAGAGAACCAACTGTGGCAAGACCTGATGTACTGGGATCTGATCTCAACCTACAGAACAGTTCAGAGCACTGTACAGAGGGTCACAAATTAACACTTTCAGATAATCTTTAAGAATGCCTTTCACAAAAGAAGGCCCTGTTGTTCCAGGAAAAATGCACAATTAAGATAAGTTAAACGAATGCATTCAAATTGTTATTATATGCATAACATCAGATGTGTGTCCCCATATATGGAGACTTATGGGAGTGACTTTTTTGCAGTGTTGGAGTTATTTGTCCCATTCTGTAGAATAACATTTGTGCAGAATGTTAAAATAGGTAGACATAAATGTTTCTCTCCCCTCTGTCTCTTTTATTTATTTATTTATTTTTGTTTTTATTTTTGCTTTTGTCAAACAGAAAGGCAGGAGGAGAAACTCAAGAACAACAACCGAGACCTGTCAATGGTGAAACAATCTTATGTGATACAGCTACCAAATTTGTAATTTATTTACTGGCAGATCAGTAATTTTTTTGTATTTCAACTCTATCTTAAAGTGAAATTATTTTTCATCCCAGGTCAGAATGAAGTCCATGTTTGCCATTGGTTTCTGCTTTACAGCATTAATGGGCATGTTTAATTCCATGTAAGTGGGTTGAATTATTATCTTTAAGTATTAGTCCACTAATGAGTGGTGTGTTTTTCTTTGATATTGGCTTTTGTGCTATAGATTTGTATGCAGATCTAATGATTTGGGCACCAGATTCACTTTCTGATTTCTCTTTCATCTCAGCTTTGATGGGCGGGTTGTAGCAAAGCTACCGTTTGTTCCCCTGTCCTACATCCAAGGACTTTCTCACCGCAATCTTCTGGGTGAAGATTACACTGACTGCTCTTTCATCTTCCTCTATATCCTGTGCACCATGTCTATTAGACAGGTAATGCTGAACACTTTTGCCACAGGTTCATAGAGAAAAGTCACAAGAAAGTGATTCAACAGCTTCAGTTATGTGTTGACTATAATCTCTGAGAAAGTATATGCTTTGAAACTGTATTTTAAAGTTACAGTTATTACTACTATATGTATGTAGTGTATTTATTGTCATGGCTGTAGTGATAAATACTTTTTCTGTCTCTCATTCAGAACATCCAGAAGATGCTGGGCCTGGCTCCATCTCGTGCAGCCACCAAACAAGCTGGAGGATTTTTGGGACCCCCTCCACAAGCTGCCAAATTCTCATAAACTTATTAGACAATACTCAGGATCTCTTTTTTTTTTTTTGGTTGTAGAAATGCTTTGGGCAAACTTGATGCAGCCAAACAAACTCTTTACAAAAGAAAAGAACAACATTCAAATGCAGTAGCTGCCTGGTGACCTCACTGTAAATATTGTTTCCATGTTTAAATTTGACAATTATTTTATTCAAATTTCAAATATCTAAAATGGTTCAACACTGGCAAATACTCTTTCTTTAAAGTCTTTTGGTTATTTTCTCCTGTTTTGCCTTCTGCATACTGTTTGAAGGTAGAACTGCTAAACATAGATTATTTAAAACTGTTAAGCAGTTCTAGACTGTCATAAAGGCTAGGTCAGCTGTGCCTGCAAAAAAGGCTTTAAAATGCTTTGATTAGTTATTTTAGAAAGGCCTTCTTTCTAATAAATATGAGACATTCACCAGAAACTCAAAATGTAAATGATAACAGTGCTGTATCAAAATAGAACGGTATTAGAAATTCTTTCTTCTAAAAGTTTTAAATGGCATGTATAGTTTTCTAACATACCAAACGTATTTTAGGCAGCTTGGGAGCACTGTACTTGATGATTCCACCAGTTTTGATTTACATTATTACAAAGTGCATGCTACAGGTAGGAAGGAGTATTCACCTGGATAAATAGAAAAAAATAATCACAAAAAGGTGTTCATTTTAGTTTTATTACATTGTGCATCTAATTCTAATTTCTATTTCAATGGATCATTACATCACTGCACTACATAATGATCAGTATGTTTGTATGCTCTTTTTATTCTAGTGTCTAGATAAGTGACCTGACAAACTGCTATGTGTTCTCCATTTTCTTTCTTTTTTTTTATTTGAAATGTAAGACTAATAATTGGTTAGGGTTTTATTTATGCATAGATGTGAATGTGTTGATTAGAATAAATGAAATTATGTGGATTCTATTGCTTTAAGTTCACTTTTCTAATTATTTTATGGTGCTTACACTTGGTGAATAAAGTGGTATAGTTGTCTTGCAAGCTCTTGTCAGATGTGCACATGGCAGCATCTCGTTTAAGAAGCAGCAAAGACAAAATTGTGGGTAGCAAAAGCGAAGATTAGTGTGTTAATTGAATTGTATCGTTTTTAATAGTCAATATAACAAAGGTGGATGACAACCTGATGTGCGCAGGCTAATGGTAATGTGCAAAAAAGGGGTACAGAAAGGGGCAGGAAAATGCAAAACTCCTTCCGAATAACACCACACCAAGAAGCAATGTTTTTGTACTTACGACCTATTTAAGACGTGCGAGTTCTTTGATGATGCAATGGAAGCTGATAATCTAGATCATAAAATTGCAGAATACAAAAGTCTATTCAATATCAAATCGGTTGGATGATCGTATGTCAAAAGCACAACTGCTGACGTGACAATAAAATTGAACCAGTGAAAAAGCCTGTTTAACCTCCAGCCCACTCTGTTATATAATCATGGTCTGATAACTGGATTGCTGCGACACTATAACTTCACGGCCATTTCTCGTCCAGAAGGGTGAAGAGAAGTAGCTCCACACCTACTGACTCTGCAGATCCACTAAGAAACCAAGTCGTACACTTGAAGGTAACGTTAAATTTGCTGAAATTATTTGTATCGTCGTTATTGTACAGCGTAATGCAAGCTAGCTTTCCGTGACCACTATTTTACTGACATAAGAGAAATATTTTTTTTACTGATGCAATTTTTATTCCTCTTGTAAATGTGTTTCGGTGGCTGAGCAACCCCAATTTTTACGAATTTCATTGCTGGGGCGTGAGTTTTTGTTTTTTGTGTGCGCAGAAGTTAGCATACTGGTTAGCTTAGTACAAGCAGTTAGGGCTGTGTAAGTTAGAATGTGCACTTTTATAAGAATTCAGGGAAACGAAATGAGAAACTATAAGAGTGCTGCTTATACCAAATGTAGGAAATCTGAGGAAATGTTATCCTTATTCAGTTCATTTCAATAGACAGTAGTGTGCATGTGCATGTAATGTAATATAGTGTTTTGTCCCTCGAAGTTAACCGCTATTAGACAGCGTTATTTAAACAGTGAAAGCGTCAGGCAATGAATCATATATACTGTTGTTTCTTTAAAGTTAGACAAACTCTGCAAAAACTTTTCTACTTTTATTGTAGTTATACTATTGAGAAATTCTGCTTATCTCTAACCCCTCCCTGCTGAGGCCCTAAATAATTGGCAGGCCAGGCTGTGGAAAGACAGGGAGAAATTTAAAAGCGAGGCAAGTAGGAATGTCCCAAGCAGAACAAGGGGAACAGACGACATCCAGGAGAATGAACATTGTCTTTGATGAGGGTGTCTCAGATTACTGGCAACACAACCTGTTGCACAGTAGAGCAACAGCACTGGCAGAGTCCTCTGTTTTTCACAAATTCCTAGTACTGTAAAGTGCTCTTTGTTGATCCCTTTGCTGTACCTGGCAATAAACCTGATTCTGATTCTGCACAATAATCCAGTGCAATAATTGTTGATCTTTGTTGCAGAGCACAAATATACAAAAATCTACTCCCTAATAAAGTTATTTTCCCTGTGAACAGTTTAAAATGGCTCAGACACCGCTTCTTTCACTGCCTGAGTTTCACAATGTCTTCACTGGGAGTGTGGTTGTGAAAGAGGCTCTGAACTTCTGGGGTGGAGCTCGAGTTCAAGGCAAGAACACAAACAACTCTGAGCCCGTGTATGAACCAGCAACTGGTAAGGTTTTTTTTTTTTTTTTTTGTATGTGAAGCAATGGATCATAAATTTACAGCCATTTTTGCATGATTGTGTTAATTTTACTCACTTGTCACTGATTAACTGATGCGTGTATGCTTCCCTGCAGGTTATGGGTCATGTGTAAAAAGTATTACAGCCAAAGACAATATCTGTAAATATTTAAACATACTGGATTCTTTGTGCAAGTTAAATAAACTTTTGCTGTCTCCAGGCCGTGTGCTGTGTGATATGATTCCTTGTGGGGAGGAGGAGGTAGATCAGGCCATAAAGGATGCACACTCTGCCTACCTAAAATGGAGCAAACTTGCCGGCATAGAGAGAGCTCGGATCCTGTTGGAGGCTGCACGTATTATAAGGGTAAAAATTCACCAAAAAAAAAAATCCCAATGGTCCTAAAAATAAAATCTGGATGCATAAGCAATAATGATGATAAAATAATGGATAGTATGTATAATGTGTAGATATATTTATGTATTCCTAAGAGTATGTGTAGTTTAAAAAGGTTAATGCAATGTGCAAAAAGCCATAAATGAAAGAACTCAACAGTATGTGCTTCCTTTTTTTTGAAATACGGTCCTGCTCCAAAAGTACTGGAACCAATTCTACTCCAATTTTTCCCCCTTTCCCATTGCTGAAGCCATTTGGGTTTGAGATCAAAATAACCATGAGACAACTGATTAGAATGTCAGCTTTCATTTCCTGATATTTAAATCTTCATGTGTTAAACAATTTATGACAGAGTCCTCTGTTTTTCACAACCCAACAGACCATGACTTAAGCAATTGTAAACTTTATTCCTTGTTGCTTTAACAGGAGCGCAGAGATCAGATCGCCATGCTGGAAGTGATCAACAATGGAAAAAGCATCACTGAAGCTAAGGTGGACATTGATGTGGCCTGGCAGTGTATTGAGTACTATGCTGGAATTGCTCCCACACTAGCAGGTAATTTTATCTGTAAATTGTTAACACTACACTTCATAATAGAGTACTCGGGATACATCTAGACCAAAACTGCATTATAAAAATAACATTTTGGTACATTTTGCCCAGAGTTGGTTAATTGTGTGTGTGTGTGTGTGTCAGGCCAGCACATTCAGCTTCCTGGAGGCTCTTTTGCATACACTCGTAGAGAGCCATTAGGTGTATGTGTGGGAATTGGTGCCTGGAACTATCCTTTCCAGATTGCTGCATGGAAATCAGCCCCAGCTCTAGCATGTGGTATGTGAGCAATGTTAAGTCTTACTCTAGACAGCTAAGTATATCCAGTATTGCATTCATTGCAAACTGTGTAGCTGGGTTTGTAACTGAATTACTATCTGTTATGGTTTCACTTGCACAGGTAATGCCATGGTGTTTAAGCCATCTCCCATGACTCCACTGACAGCAGTCATATTGGCAGAGATCTATAAAGAAGCTGGTGTGCCAGATGGGCTATTTAATGTTGTGCAGGGTGCAGCTGAGACTGGATCACTGCTGTGCCACCACCCCATGGTAGCCAAAGTGTCGTTCACTGGTAGTGTCCCTACTGGCAAGAAGGTAATGAAGCTAGAAGGATTTGTTATAGGAAAATATTTTGCCCTATTTTTTGTATGGCTTTGTAGAAATTAGGGTGATGATCATATGTTGAAGTTATCACTTTCCTCTTATGAATGAGGTTCTCATTCATAGCAGAAATATTGTATCATGATGGCTTATGAAATATTACTGTATTCCTTTGTAAGGTCATGGAGATGTCCGCAAAAGGTGTGAAGCAAGTGACACTGGAGTTGGGAGGAAAGTCACCACTTATCATCTTTAAGGACTGTGAGCTGGAGAATGCTGTCAAAGGGGCTCTAATGGCTAACTTCCTCACCCAGGGAGAGGTAATTAGACATTAACATCAGCTTGCTTTAAAATATATTATCACCTTTGGGACAAACATTTGTTTATACCTGATCATTATACACATATGTGGATCTTCCACAAACTGTTGCCACAAAATGCATAAATGGGGAAATCCCTACAGCCTCACTTCAAACTAGTGAAAAGGTTCCCAGAAATGTGGAGGTTATTATAACAGCACAATGGGGATTTAGTCTGGAATGGGAAGTTCAAAAAGCATATTGGTGTTACGTTCATCTGTCCACAAACCTTTGCCCTTTGGTGTATGTTGTTTGGCAGTTCTTAATGACAGTCTATAAAGTCCCAGATGTCCTTTTTGTAGTTGTTCCTGTTGTCATATTTTTATGAATGACCCTAGTGTTTTGGCTGATGCAGGTGTGTTGCAATGGGACACGGGTATTCGTGCAGAGGGAAATTATGCAGCCATTTATAGAGGAGGTCGTGAAGAAAGCGAAGGCCATTGCTGTTGGAGATCCTCTACTAGATGGGACACGAATGGGTGCTCTGATTAGCAAACCCCACATGGAGAAAGTATTGGGCTTTATAAACCAAGCTAAAGAACAGGTATTATTAAAGGTGTTGGATGCATGAACTGTATGATTACAGGAAGATTTGTCTTGACATCCATATAAATTGACTTGGTATATTGTTATTTTTTGTTTAGAGAATGACTTATCCACAAGTTTAAAAAATATATATACTCCCTTTTCATTCCTTTTAAATTAATGTTATCTTAAAACACTAATGCAAGTTTGTTTGTGCTATACAATGAGAGTAACTTTTTCGATGAATAACTTTACAATAGGTACACACAACTGCTGAGGATGTGGTTCTTTTTTATATTGTAGATTTTGTATATTGGAGCATTTCTGGTTGATTTACAAAATACAAACAATGTAGCTGACTGTACATGGTGATGATTGCAACAGTATTTTTTTGATAGAATTGTAGCTTTAATGTCTCACATCTTGTATCAGGGAGGCAAGGTGTTATGTGGTGGAGAGCCATTTGTTTCCAGTGACCCCAAACTTAAAGGAGGATACTTCTTGTCCCCTTGTGTACTGGGTAAGTAATGTTTGTTTGGGTTTTTTGTATCTGACTTTGCTCTAGCTTAATAACACTGACCTTTGTGTTTTTCTGAACAACAATTTAATCTAAAACAAGCTTTCCAGCAATGCACAAGTGAATGCATTTCTTTTATACATTACTCCATTCGTAGATAACTGCAGGGATGATATGACCTGTGTGAAAGAGGAAATCTTTGGACCTGTGATGTCCATTATGCCATTTGACACTGAAGAGGAGGTTTTGCAAAGAGCCAATAACACAACTTTTGGTTTGGCATCTGGAGTCTTTACCAGGTAAAGATTCGCACCAGGGGCTTTTGTCAGCGTTATCTAGAATTTTTATTTATTTATTTATTTATTTTTTTTTATGTAACCTGCCTTTCTATATTTTAACATTGTCTTGCATGCATACAGGGATATTTCTAGAGCACACAGAGTAGCTGAAAACCTTCAAGCAGGGACGTGCTTCATCAATAATTATAATGTGAGTCCAGTGGAGGTCCCATTTGGAGGCTACAAGATGTCAGGTAGGACTGCTAGGTGTACTATCCTTAATGTCATAATGATAGCAACAAATACTTGTCTCTTTCCAAATAAATCTTCACTTTCACATTTTCTCACAGGTGTGTATATGCAGATACTTCTTAAAGTGATGTTTTGATTTATGTAAATTACACCCAGACTCAGCAGAATTTGTTTTCTCTCTCCAGGTTTTGGCAGAGAAAATGGTATGGTGACTATTGAGTATTACTCTCAGCTGAAAACTGTGGTGGTGGAAATGGGAGATGTTGAAAACCACTTTTAAATGACCTTGATGTCTTCAGTCATGACATTCAACAGTAAAGCTATGCTGATGTTTAGTAAATATGAACCCACAGCAGATGGTTAAGTTGATTTAAACCTGACTGCCCACTTTCAAATATGTGACCATAGTTCTGAAGCAAAAACCATATCACTAACAAGTGCCTAAAACAGTAAAGGTCATGTTTGCATTTAACATTTTCTTATTGCATTTGTACAGTACATCTTATAAGAAATATTTGTAGCAAGTTCATGTGCATGTACAGTATAGGAAACATTTAGACATCTGTGAATGAGGGAGGCTGTTTGTGGGTATTATCCACCAGTGTAAACTGTATTGTGGTATGTCAGTTTTTCCTGAAAATAAACACGTTTCTCTCCTTTTGCAATTAAATTTGCAAGCCTTACTTTTCTGTATTTGCCTCACACTGACCTGTACCTCAAGTTTCTGACCTATAGTGTAAGGCTTGAATCTGAAGATGACCTCACTGCCTTACATTTTCTTTGCACTATGTGTGTGCGCATGCGTGTGTGCGTGTGTGTGTGTGTAGTGCAAAGAAATTGAAATAAATCCTTTCATAATTTTTCTAGTTTTTTCTTTGTGCAAGTACAATGTATATAAAAAAAAATTAAATTAAGTTACAATAACCTGGTTTTATAAGCGTGGGCACTGTTCACTTTTATAATTGGGTTTGGGCCTATTACCATACAGCTGTCCCCAATTAAGTTATTCTTATCCTCAAATAAATATGTGTTTCTGTAGGATTTTCTTCACATGTTCTTGGTATCATCTGACTGCTGAATCTCACAAAGAGCTAACAAAACATGTGTGGTACCTCACTTGCTGAAAGGTATCAATCAGGAGAGGGATATAAAAGAATTTCCAAAACATTTATTGTAACATGGAACACTGCAAAGGCCATCAAAAAAATAGTGAAAACAGATCACCAAGAAAAGAATGTCCCTCCAAATTTAGAAAAGGACAAGACAAAAACTTTAACAGGGAGGTTGCCAAGAGACCTACAGCAGCATTAAAGCAGCTGCAAGAATATCTGATACGTAGTGATTACTTGCATGTGACAACAATCTCTCTTTTATATTTGTTCTTGTTTTTATCTCACAAAAAGCTCAAAGTAATCAAATGATTAATCAAATGAAATTTCATTAATCAATCATTTGATTAAACAAATGAGAGCTCTGATAAGATCAATTCAAAAATATATCACCAAAATACACAATAACCTTTGGCAGCAACACTTGAACTTTTAACAAAGTGGAGTGAATCATGAATATCTGCAAATACTTGTAGATTTTAGTGCAAAACGTATGCACTAGTGAAGAAAAGTGTGTCTAAGCTGAAGATGAAAAGTTTCACCTTTCATCATGACAAGAACTCAAAGCAAATATCTATATTAATAAACAAATATGAGAAGATCAATGTTTTTGAATGAATTTGAGCCTAGACCTGAAACCAACTGTGCACAGGAGATGCCCTTACAATTTGATGGATCTACAATGTTTTTTCCAGAACGTATTGCCAAGTGAAGATGTGCTATGCTGATAGACTCTTTCCCCCAAAAGGTGCATCAACAAATGATTAGTTTATTTCCTTTTGTTTTGTTTTGTTTTATTAACGTTTAGACATTTCAATTTCACATTAAGGGTGGAGACTATTCTATTCACTATTCCATGCAGCTGGATTTTTTTTTTAAAAATACGAAACTACGAAACATCTGTTTTAAACAGCTGATTTGAAAACTGACTACCGCAAGAACAAGCTAAACTATAGTCTTAAAACGGACTATAATTCTCTCATAATTTACAACTGTTCCATTCATTCTGTTATAATTTTGTCTGTTATAAATGTGTGTAATTATAACTGCTAGCGTAAATACATTATCTGCGCAGGTAAACAACTATCTGAGAACACTGAGAACACCTTTGGAAACAAGGGTCCAAAGATTACGTTCCGCTTGTTTAGGTAGACAGGTACATAAGAATTTTAAATGTACGTAGCTAACAGCGTATTCGAACAAGTGGATTTGTAGGAGAAATAATAATATGCTAGACTGTTTTTACTGAACAAAATTCTCACAAACATTTAAAGCATCCATAATATATAACACAAAGAGATAGGACCGTGCTAATACAGTATTTGAAAGGAAAAAATACACAACCAAATAATAATAAAAACAAACAGAAAAAAATTAAAGAAACAAAGAGTGAGGGTTTTAATCCATCAACATATACATATCCAAAATAGAGAATAATATGCTAGATAACAGCTTGATAAAAAAAAGACGGGAAACCTTTGTAACTTCCGGCTTGCTGTCACTCCGGAACGGAATTCGCCCCACCAACATCAGCACAGTGACGTCACAGCTCCGTTCAAGTCTGTGAATTTTTGTTCGTTTCAGGCAAAACTGAATGCAGTCTCTACTAAACTATTGATGTAGGAGCAAATGGACTTGGTGAGTGTAATAATAATTTGTCCCAAATCACTTTTTTTCTACATTTGTTCATATCTGATCATTCCGTTTCAGAAAACGCACATAAGCAGAACTAAATTAAACTGTCATGTAGCCGAACTAGCTAGCTCAGACAACTTAGATGTACAAGTACAAAGTTTTCACATCGTTACTTTATCCATGACAATACTACTGAATTAGCGAAACATGTTTGCACAAAATGTATTTTAGTAATGTTTTTTAATTATACAGAAGAACCTAAACCATTTAAGATTCACTGCACAGGCATTTCGTGGTACTATTGTCGTTATATTTACTATATTTATTATTAAAAATGTATGTTTATGTGTGTACTGTCCTTATTGTTTTTATGGTTTTATATGGTATATTACATTATAGATAATAACGTTAACACATTGCTGTTCATGGCTCTTTGTATTTGGGGTTTGTTTTTGTTTATGCAGCTGCACAGATTTACTCTGAACTGACAGACTCCTCTCTTAAACCGCCGGATAGTGCTGATAAAATGGATGGTAATTACTTGTGCATTGTCCTTTTTCTCTGCATTATCACCAGAATTATCGTTAAGCTTTCCCAACACTGTGTATTCATTTTACTTCATTTTCTGTATGTCATATTTTTATTAAACATTCTCCCTTTTCTGTGGACAGTAGATATTATAACGTTTAAGCCACATAATAAGTTTATATCCAGACTGTAATTTGTCCCACCTCTTCCCTGAGAGATTACTCTTAATATACATTGCCAGAAAAACTATTACTTGAACTACAAAGTGTGTGTGTGTGTGTGTGTATACACACGTATAAACATTAAATACCAAGCAAACTCTTCAAGTACTGTTTCCTCTGTCTGTCAGTGAGTTTAAGAATGTCTGAATTTGCTACGGGACTTTTTTTGCCCCAGAATTTTTGTTTAATGAAGTTATTGGTGATCTGTGGGATTGCACTTTTTGTGTTTGCATTTGTAAATACAGAACTAATTGATATAAAATGTTTTTAATTTTTTGTATGAAAGGGGATACAAACCAGGCTACGGCAGATGACATAAAAGAGAATAAGCTACCACAGAAAGGTAAAAAAGGTATCTAGCTTTTATCTATTACTAAATACTCTTGGCTGACATACACTTTTCTAGCCTATAATGTTTGATTTATTCAAGCTCCTGCTGCATTGTATAGAATTAATTTGAGAATCTTTGCATTTGTTTTTATAATCTTTCACTTCATTTAAGCCTGTTACCTTTCTTTGATATCTATTAGCAATTGAATTATATCTGTCCACTTGATAGATGGAGATACAGACAGTTGTAATTCTGATGAAGGAGAAGAGTGTTACACAGATGATGGTAATTAAAATAGTGGGATTTTTTTTTTATTCCTTCCTTATTAATTTAATCCACATCATCATCATTGTCATCATCATTAGTAACATTATAACCAGAAAAATAGATTACTATAACAAAACTTGTATTACTATCATTTTCAATTTGCAGAAGTGTATGAAGGTGTAGATAAAAGGAGTCAGGACAAGGGCTGGGGTGATGCATCTTCAGAAATAAACCAAAGATTAAAGAGCTCACAAAAGAAGGATATTAAAAGTAGGTAATATTGAATCTTTAGTTTTACTGAATATGTTTGCATGTTGATAAGCCACTTCATGAGCAGGCTAGAACTAGCATTGGTTGCAGTTCATCTGGTTTGTCCTGTCATCTACATGCATTTCCAGACTATAATTAAGCATAGAAACTGTAGTCCTAATACATTTCAAGTTACTGGGTTTTCATTGTTCTGTTTTTGAAACCATTTTTAACATAATAACCTCATGTTGCATCTTTAATGTAGGCCTGTACACTGAGCCACCAAAAGACACTGACACAAGAGTGAATAACAAACAGAAGGAGAGTAAGAAAGGTGTGTACCTTGTGCATGATTACTGAATATAGATTGTCTACACATATTACACTAAAATAAAATTTCAAACACTAAAATGGATTTTGAATACATTTTACTTGATAGATGCAGCAAAAGTCAGAGGTCAGTCTGATGAAGAAAGAGAGGCTTGTGACTCATCAGATGGAAAGTGCACCAAAGTCAAGAATGAAAACAATGAAGCGGTAGCTGCTGGGGATGGCCCAAGACAGAGAACATCGAAAAAGAAACAAAACCTAGGTAGTGTATTACTGAATATACTGTATGTACACTGTGTATAGTTACAGTGGTCATAAGTTTTAAATATTCTTTTCAGAATCATTTAAAATAACATATTTACTTGGTTCCCAGAAAGTGTTGCCTCTGGCTCTTAATGAAGCCTATATTGGACATTTTATAATAGTTGTATGAGTCCTTCAACTTCCCTAAAGAGTAGAAGGGTGAATATATTATTTTGTCTTGTGTATTAGCACCCATGATAGATGGTTGTTTTTATGCATTTGTACTATAGCACATCTGGGCAAAGGTGACATTCCTGGCCATGAAGTTGAAACAAAAAGGAGCTCAGCTGCTGCTGATACTTTCAGTAAGTATTATTTTAAATATAAAGAATTAATGACCAAGCAAACTTTTCAAGTACTGTTTCTTATTGTCTGTCAGTTTAGGAATTGCCCTAGGACTTATTTTACAGTATATTTAATGAAGCTTTAGTTGATCTGTAGGATTGCTCTTTTTGTGTGTTTGCATTTGCAAATACTGAAACAATTGATTAAAACTTATTGAATACGTTATTTTGTCTTGTGGATTATATGCAACATTTGTAAGCACCCGTAATAGATGGTTGTTTTTATGCATTTGTACCATAGCACATCTGGGCAAAGGTGACATTCCTGGCCATGAAGTTGAAACAAAAAGGAGCTCAGCTGCTGCTGATACTTTCAGTAAGTATTATTTTTGACATGGTTTTATGGTCAGTAACTTAAGTACCTTAAGAAAACAAAACAAATTATGGTGAAATAACATTTTTTAAATTTTTTTAGTACAGCATTTTTGCCTTTACAAACATTATTGTTTTCTCTCATTCACAGGTTGGTATAAATTACTTGCATTGTTACTTTCTCTACTTGCTCTTGTGGTTGTGGTTTTGTGGTTTTGGGGAGCCTCATCTCCACCCATGCAAAAAGAGTTTAACTTGCTGGAGGTGTTTTCTCAAGAAATGGACAAGGTACAAACAAGTTTCCCCAGCCAGCACCGTGAAGTATGGCGAAGAAGCAGAATCCATCTCCAGAAACATCTGAATATGACTGATCCAACTGAACCAGTGAGTCTCATCCTAACTGCTGGTCGTGAGGCTGAGAAGACTCTGGCCTGTCTCGCTCAACATTTAGCTTCAGCATTTTCGAATGCTCTTAACTCCTCTGTCCTAGGTATTGATGGAACCAGCAAAAGTGCACAAAACAGTGATGATGTTAAGCTGGACATTGATAAAACACTGAAAGAGGCTTTTGAGGGCGGTACCCAGGCAGCTGTTATTCACCGTTTTGAAGAGCTTCCTCCTGGATCTACACTCATCTTCTACCGCTATTGTGATCATGAGAATTCTGCCTTTAAGAAAGTCTTTTTGGCTTTCACTGTCATGCTACAGGAAGTCATGGCCTTTCCACCTAATGTCAGTCTGAGTGCAGTGGAAGAGATAGTGCAAGAGTACTTAAAAGAGAAGTTTGTCTCCTCTGAAAGGACCGTTGAGTTTAACAAAATGGATTTAGACAAGCTAAGTGGTCTGTGGAGTAGAATCTCCCATCTCATCCTACCTGTAGCTGCAGAGCAGAAGATTGAACAGCATGGATGTCAAACATAAAAGTGACTTCTGTGAACTGAACTGGGGCATATAGTTAAACTTCAGAAATGTGTTTGTGTGTAAGAGAGAGAGAGAGAGAGAGAGAGAGAGACTGACAATACTTGAATTCATTTATAAATATTCCCTAAAGTGACAGGTTAAGGTTCATATATGATTCTTAATGATGCATTTAAAAAAGTCTCTCATTTGAAATCTTACAATTGATCTGAATAACCTAGCAATTCCTTGGCTTCTCCTACATTTTTCAACATTCTACATTCTGCTCATTTACCCTGAAAGAAATCTCAGAAGGCATAATTAGTTTCAAAACCTTTGGTGGTGTTACAAGTATGCGGACAACTAAACAGTTTTTAATAATTTATTTTTTTGCGAGTGCACTTCACCCTGTAGACCACAGTGAGCTCAATAAATTACAGGTGGCACAAAAATGTAAATGTAAATTGACTTGTAAATGTTTTATGCAGTCTTTTGAAATAAAAAAAATTGTTTAATTTGATTGTTGATTTTGTTTTTTTCAGGGAAAATTAATAAATGCAACTATTTATTTTACAATATATGCCTTACATTTCTAAATAAATGTTTGTGATTATGATTAAATTTCCGATCCAGAAATTTCGATCTGTTTACTGTTTTTCACAACTCTAAAAACATCTCTTTCTTTGTTAACTGGTTGTGATGTCTTGATGCCAGAAATGATAAATATGCAGTTACTTTATTTATGCTGCACTTCTGTTCTTTTCTGGACACCTCTATGGCACATTTTTGGATTTACCCACTAAAATATAGAAGTTGAAGAATCTAGCCATATAACCCACAAACTCTACCATGCACAGTACGCAATATATGGCAGTGGTTCTCAATGAAGTGTGTGATTTTTTTTCATATGGTTATATGGGTGGCACTCACAACACACCTCTAACATAGTTGGTATATTTAGTATTAAGTTTAGATAGCCTGTTTGACTAGACTCTTAACAGAAACTAATTACTGTTCTGTTTTTGTGTTATACACTAAAGACATTTGGGTTTGAGTTAAAAGGTCTATATAGCAATGTCAAAAAGAAAAAAAAAAATCGGCCTTAACAGATCAATACATACCTAAATATATTAATTATACTATATACTATATTAGTTTGTATAGGCAATCTCTTCGTTCTGGTGACTAACGAATGTTGTTTCCGGAAATGACTGGAAACGAGTTCGAGTGTTCATACAAATGTGTCCCCCGAAAACATTTCTCAGTTCCCTTTTACCAGTAGTTAGTTGTGTCGGATGGAGTTAAAGTTTTCTATAAAAAAAAAAATCCTGATTTCATGTCACTCAAATGGACCGCGTCGATTTGAAAAGAGACGGTACTGATTCAAGAAGAAGCACCAGACAATTGCGGAATAAAAGTATGTCTATACAGAGTTCAAACCAAATTATCATGGTTGGTTAGCATTTTAGCTTGCTTGTAGTTTGTACATGTAAGTGAACATTATGTATAGACTTAATTTATGTAAGATTACTAATAAGTAATATGTAAGGTTGCCTAAGAAAGTGATAGATTTTATAAATATGTGGATCGAATGGTTGATCATAGATTTCACGGTACGTTGCCATTAGAATGAAAGTGATCAGGGTCGGAGCTGGCAAATAGGTCGAAAAAACTAATGGCAAACGAAAGTTACTTTCTACTTTCTTTCTGCGTTATCGCAAAGCTAAAGGAAACTTGTACAGATAGAGTAAAAGTGTGTGAATAGACACTTACAAAGAATAAACATTAGATGTTGTGTGTTTAGGAGTCTTTGCCATTGATCTGAGACCGAGAGGAGCGCTGAAGAGGAAGAGAGACGTAACAGCTCTTAAACCCAATGAAGAGTCTAGTACTGAAGAAGGTTATCATGCATGAAAAACTTTATATATACTTTCCTTAATCTGCCTGTTGATTCAAATGTACACTTACCTACTTTGTAGCTTTACAATCATTTAATAATTTTGTAGGTATACATACAGGTGTCTGTTTATTATATTTATGTTGGCCATCTAATGTGTCCCATAATAGATATATTGATAGATAGATAGATACTTTATTGTTATTGCACATTGTTATTGCACATGGTACAACAAAACCGTATTAAATTATACTAAACAGTGGGGATTTTTTTTTTTTGTATAAACATCCCATGTCATATCAAATTAATATTTTTTATTTATTTTTTTTGCTTGAAGTGCTGTTCTTTGTATAATAATCCTATAGTAATAGTTTTAACTAAAGAAGATTTAGAATGATATACTTGATATAACAAATATATAATTTAGCAAATTCCAAATGCGTGATATTTTCGTCTAGTACTTTAAAAATAGGTTCTTACAAGGATACTAAATGCTAGCAAGTTCTGCAGATCTTCCAACAGTCATCCAAAGAGTCTTTGGCTTTTTAACCATCATCCTTAATATGTGTGTGGGGGCAAAATACATTTTAGTCCTTTGAGAGTCAGGCTATATGAGTGGATGTTAATTCATTACTTTTCTATTGCCTGTTTTACGAAGGATAACGAACCTTTGTCTCTTTCCATTTGTTTGTTTTCTAATCCTCCTCATATTGGCTGTATTAAATTTAATTTATCTCAATGAAATGTGTGTGTGTGTGTATATATA
>JAOTRN010000031.1:4920193-4937290 GCA_028566695.1 Bagroides melapterus
ATAATAATAATAATAATAATACAGCCATGTGCTACTGATAGGCTGATTAGCGGCCACATGTAAAAAGATGGCACTTATTTTGGTCATATAAATATTTTAATGATTTTGGAAGACCTGTGTTTTACGGTTCATTAAAAATAAGATCATATTATTTGAAATGAATCAGACTGAAACCTTCATGGAAATATCCAATTGGCATCCAAGATTTATTTTATAAAATTAAGTATTTGGTTTGATTTTCAACACCGTCTTTAATCAAAGCCACAGTTTCTGATATCTCTTCACTTGCTAACTAGCTGATATGAGTTCCTCAGAGTAACTCTCTCATTTACCTGCTTTGCATTGTTTCTTATTAATGTGATGCTAAACATTGCTGATGTTTCTTGAGTAAGAAGAGAACTTAATTCTTGTTTATTCTTAGGAGATTAAATTGCATTTAACTTCTTATTAACTTCTCAGAAGAAGAGCAGAAATGCTGCCTGTGCAAAGAATTTAGCGCGAACATTGCAAATGTGAACCTCCTTTACCACTGGAGTAGAACGTAGAGTCCTGAGCCTTATGTGGCAACCACGAGTTTCTGACAATGGCATTAAATAGATAACTTGTGTTTAAATTATAATGGTGACATAAAAATATCATGTCCATTTAGGCATTGGGCCAAAGAATTATAAAGAGAGGGATGAAATAATGGCTAATAAGCAACTTCACTTTCCACTTAAAGGCAGAAAATTCAAGTTACTCAACATTAACAGTTTACTCCTATGAAGGTGCTTTTGTTATTTTGTACTTTTTAAAGACTAACCCTTCTGTGTACCATGACTCTTTAAAACTTCCCCTTTCTCCCCCCCCCACAATCCTTGCCTGCTTGCTTGTTGTTGATGTTGTCTTGTCTGATCCTTTGCTAGTTTTGTGCGGTTACTCCACTGCTCCCAATACTCATCGTGGAAAACGTAAAATCCTGGAGGAGCTGAGCTGTCCACAGCCGGCTAAAGCCCCTCATCTGAACACTGCCAATGCTTTTAGATCCACTGAATGCCTCTTGCTGAGTTTGATAAGAAAGGAGTCTTTTGAGGAGACTGACTCCCCTATGAAAGAGGTGTTTGCCACTAAAATTAAGACGCAGGTCTCTGGTTCAAGGTTACGCCCCAACGGACGTCCACTTAACAGGTTTCCACGCAGGAGCTGCTCTTTGGAAAGAATCCTAGATGAATCTGTAGATTCGTGCCCAAAATGGGAGCTCTTCAGGTCGGCTGAAAGTCTAGCGTCCTTGAGGACCAACAGCACTGACGGTTCCTCCCCTGAGGGAAGTTCTCAAGCAGATATGGAGAAAAAGCCTGATGGTTCTTCTTCCTTTTTAACCTGTAACACCTCCCCAAGTGAGACTTCTCAAAGCTCAACCTCCCATATGTCCTCAGAATGTCAACCTACCAGTCAGAGAACTGTCAGACCTCGGCCCAGAAGCATCGGAAACTGTCTCGATATACTGGAGCACAGAGAAATGTCAGCAAGTTGCTTTAGCATCAATGCTCCAATAGCAGAAATTACCATGAGACCAGATTTGTCCTCCTCTACTGTTAATCTTAGAGCACCTGGGTTGGTTCGTTTGCATGGAAGTTGCTTGGATGTCAGCACGGGGCCAAGCAATAGCAGACGTTGTCAAAGCACTTTGGATCTGTGCAATCCTGTTGTACCGTCTCGTCCTTCAGTGTCTTCTGTTGCACGTCGCCTGAGTCCTGAACAAAGTAAGGCCTGCATGTGTCTGTTCACAGCATTGTGAGTGTTCTGCTTGTGTTGGTGTGCCTTGTGATTGTTGTGTGTATAACCTCGACATTAACCTTTTTTGCATCTAACCTTTTTTTTTTTCTTTTTTCTTTTTTTTAAATAAACTTTATTTCCTTCACTTTTGCATGCTATTTTTCAAATCTGGTATCAAATTGGGTATTGGCTGGAGTATTGGGGAGAAAAGCTTTTGTAAATGATCTGATTTAATTTTTTTTAATACATCATAATTCTTTGATGTATGGACACATGTTTTTTATCATCTGTGAGTGTGTGTTTTTAAAATGCTTATAATTTTTATGTTCATGATTCTATTTATACAAAAGTGCCCATGATGTTTTTTGTAAAGCTGTGTGTTTGTGGAGAGAGATCATGCAAACCAAAGCCATGTGAATCTGAAGCTGAAATATAGGGTTTCATTTCTATTTTTTGAGCTTTTTTGTATGAATGACATGCATGGAGTGAATCTTTGACTAAACCAAACTGCTATTTCCAATATTTTGTTGCGTTTTAAATCTTTTGACTGGGGTGGTTAACAGGCTTGTTGCAGCCTGCGCTGGAGCGTCTTGCCATCGATGCACTACAGCTCTGCACTCTTCTCCTTCCTCCGGTTTCTCGTCGCAAACTGCAGCTGCTCCTGCGCATGATCTCGCGCATGAGCCAGAATGTGGACATGCCTCGGTTGCATGACACAATCGGTACACGCACACTGGTAAGGAGCAAAGACATTGTTCTTTAATGTGACTTATGTTTATACAGTTAAATAAATAGCAGCTACATTATCTCTGACTTTCATAAACATTATTTTTCTGTTTAATTAGAGTTTTCTCTGTGTGTGAATGCAGATGGTGCAAACTTTCTCTCGCTGTGTGTTGAGCTGTGAGGAGGAGGTAGATCTGGATGAGCTCTTGGCCACCAGGCTGCTGTCCTTTTTAATAGACCATCATCAAGAGGTACTCCAGGTACCCATGTACCTGCGTAATGCTGTTGAACAACATATCGCCTACCTCGCATCCCAGGTGACAAATCTCATCTTTTTTCTTATTGCTTCATATATATGTTAAAACTGAATCAGACAGAAATTACTGGGTGACACTTTTCCAATTCCACTGTTAGATCTTAGTATAAAGGGGACGGAAGTCATATTTTGAATATAAATGTACTGTATATAGAATTATTTTATATATTGTATGAATTATCAAAGAGAGACATGACAGGTTTCTAAATCACGTATTAGATGGCAGGTCTATAATATATTTCTGTACAAGATAAAGATATCCTTTCTGAACGCAACCCATAGAGTGATAGAGGAATTTTAGGAAAAACACACATTATTTAGAGATGCAGTCTGCAGGTTACAGACTCCAAGCATTAATGCAAAGAATAGCTAAACGGGATTTAACTTGGTTTGACATTTGTGTTCCTCTGAAATAAAGAAATTACAACATAAAATGCTGTGATTTGTATGTTAGGATTTATAGAGTAAAAACACACTCGGAGTCTCAATAAACTGGGTAAAGCGTTAATAACATGATATAGTGTACTGTAAATAAATCCATTGTACAGTACAATACAGCACAGCAGTATAATCATATCTCTGAAACACAGGAATCATCTTCACTGCTCAGTGGGAGAGATTTATCTTAGAGCAGAACTGAAAAAAACCCAGTCTGGGGAAAGAAATAGCGGTGATGCCTTTTTAGAAGGATTTGAGTCTGTCCTACTATGACGTACATTAATTTGATTCTTTTTGCTCCTTGTAGAAGAGACACCCTGTTCCAACCTACTCATTCTGCAAACAGATCAGTACTCAGGAGTTTGAGGAGCAGAAGCTGTCATTGTCTCAAGCAGCAGTTGCAGAGCTCCTGGAGAGCATCATCAAGGACAAAGGAATGTCGGTCAAGGAGAAGAAGAAGAAACTCAGACTGGTACTGAAACAATTGCATTTTCCATTAAACTTTACTAAAAATGTTAATATGAATGGATGTTTGTATTTATAAACATGCATCAGGGTCCTAAAAAACTGTCTTCTCAGTTTC
The DNA here is from genome assembly GCA_028566695.1 of Bagroides melapterus. Lineage (NCBI taxonomy): Eukaryota > Metazoa > Chordata > Actinopteri > Siluriformes > Bagridae > Bagroides > Bagroides melapterus. The sequence continues at coordinate 4,924,012 of JAOTRN010000031.1, forward strand.
AGAAGGAATATCCTGACATCTACTCTCGCCGCTTTCCCAGCACAGAGAGCGAGGCACAGCTTTTTGCGGATAAACCAAAGATCAAACCACCAATGTTGATTGGTATGAGAAAAGCTAAAGCATTTAGCATTCGAAACTGAGTGTGTTGTAATTGTGTGTTGAGTGTTATGTGGTTTTGTCATGAATGCTTTAGATTAGATGTAGGACATCATTCTTTTCAGTTACTGCTTATTGTTATTGGAGTTACATGGAAGTTCTCACTGTTGGGTTTTAAACAAATTTCAGATATTTCTGTGTGTATTAGCTCATCGAGTAAGAGCAGGGATAGCAAATGGTCCACATGCCTGGAAGGTATACTTTTTCCTGGGATGGAAGTGTCATGTCATGCCTTTTAAGGGAAGACAGTTAGTTTTATGATTTTTTTTTTTTTTGTGCGCTTTATATATTTGTTATTTATTTTATGTACGTTAGCCTTTCATTTTTGGGAGATATAACCATATTCGTAAAATAAAGGACAGTTCAGGCTTGGTTTTATTGTCAGTTTTATACGTTTTCTTCATAGTTTGGATAGTTTTAACTCTGGTACCTTTGGGAAACTAATCCTGTCTAACTGGCACCATAGGTGAGTAGAATTTCATTTGAAATGTTTACAAAAGGATTAACAGCTATTCATTTAAGCCAGTCTCTTATAAACCAATGAAGGTGTGTCTTGTTTTATAACATTATTTGTTTGTCTGTTTAATTTATACAGCATTTATTTCAGCATTTCCTCTCTTCTTATGTAACAGTTTTAGTTTGTTCGATTAGATTGTTGTAAGCTCATTTCTGTATTTTACTGTTCTGTATGAATTCTTGCTCATCTGACATTGTGATTCCAGTATAACTAAATTCATACTTGAGCTCTAGTGGGTATTTAAAATATAGTTTTTCTGTCAGTTTATACAAAGTAAGCTTTATGATGGGATACATTTGAAGTGAACATTTAGTTTCAACTCACTATGCAATAGAAACTATTTTTGCACTATTGACATCTGATGTCTATTTAAATTACATCACAACAGTTTATCAAACTATTTGGAGATTTTAGCCTGACTTCTGAGTACGTTTAATAGATCTTATTCACATTTGTTTCAGTACATTGTTTTGATATTAAGATATAATTCAAAAATAAATTCTGAAGTCGGCTCTAGGTCAGGCTTTCCAAAAATGATTTATGATTGCTACTGAAGTTAGTGTTGAAGTGTGATCATGAGCAGGATTCAAGTTGTGATGCTGTGGGATTAACCATGCCAACCTTTGGTGATGTACAATTTTAATGGAATTTATGCTATGCAATAAAAGAAAAGAAAAAAGTGTTTGTGCTATTACTCATCACTGAAATAGTGTCAACCAACATGGGGTTACTTAGGAAAAAAAATGTTTAAAATGATACTCATGCACAGAATATCTTGATAAATTATTCACCCATTTTGTATGGTGGGGGAAAACTATCTCTATCTATCCATCTGTCCGTCCATCCAAAGCATATGGCAACCAACGTTATGTTAACCAAAGTTAGGATTTTAGAGAAAAAGTTTAGCTTTTTCAGATTGTACAATTAACAAATTTTCAACCATGCGCCATTTTACCACCTTTTTTTTTTTATAGCCATAGTATAAAGAACAATTACATCACCTACTATTGCAATTGAAGTTATCTTTTCTGTGTAGACATTACCATTTGTTCCCACACAATACTTGGGCTGTGTATATAATTACTACAGAAAGTAAAGGCACATGACCCCAGAGCAAGTAACTTAACCTTTAGTTGTACTTTAACTCAAATATTTTATGTAAGAAAAATACATACAATATAAAATGTGTGTATGTGGCCATTCCTGTGTCTGCAAAAAAGGGGTTTTATTTGTTTATTATAAAAGCTGTTGTGTAAATACTGAAAGGCTGCATAATGTACCAACTTCTGAAATCTTCCTGTTCCCCTCATTCTTATGTCTTGAAAAACACCAGTTTTGCTGTCTTCATATTAAACACACTGTACACAGAGTGAAAGAGTGGAGGATATTTGGAAGTTAAATGTATGAACATACGATGTAATCATCCTTCAACTTATACTGTGCATACACAGAATTTCCTTTTCCTAGTAATCTTTGGACTCTGAAACTCTTTATTGTTAAGAGGGGATCACAACCTTTGATCCTCTAATTTCACACATTTACAAAAACCTCAACAGGAAGTCTGTATAAGTTTGGAGAAAGGGACAAAGCAATATGGAACATTTTAAAATCTCCTTAGAGAGTAGCATGGGTATGTGTAAGTAGGATAAAATTTTCCAAACTTTTCATTTTAAACACTTTTTAATATTATTCATGTACAGAAATAAACCAAGATTAGTAATGGCATCTCAGCTCATGTTCAGCACCATTAAGGTTTCTTCAGTTGTCCTGAGAGTTGAAAACTATTAAATCCCTTTAGTAAGTCAATGAACTTTAACTATCCAAAAACATAAGAAACCCTTCTGATCTGGAACATATGTACAACAGTTGCTAAAAAATCTATTTAATAGACTTATTCGGAAATTTTCTGAGTTTTTAGTGATAGTCACAGCTCTGTTGTATGGGAACCAGATTATGTAGAACTCTACAACAGAGTGTTTCTCTTTAGGAGCAGTTTCTACACTGAATATTAAAAAACTTGTGAAAAAATTAGCTGCATATATACAGACATGCACACCACAAATAAACATCTTGCATTCATTGCACATATGACTTCATAGTTTAGATGGAAGACACTAGAAAATTACATTTAGAGCGATGAAAGTTGATTAAAATGAATTAATATTAAATTATATCCTTAACAGACATAGATTGTATGTAGTACTAATGCCTGTAACCTAATCATAGAGACCAGACAAATTTCCCTCTAAATATTAAAGAGGAAAATCAATGTAATTCGTGCTCACAATGCTCATACTAAAAGAGAACACACCATGAAGATTTTTTTTTTTTTAACCAGAAAAGTCTTTCAAATACTGAGCACTTGATTTTCACACAGATATTTATCAAAAACATGGCTCCTGGCTTGCTGGTTTATCAGTGAAGTAGCCTAAACATTTTAGTGAACTCTTTTCAAATGTTACATTCGAAGTGAGATGGATTTTGGCTTTTCTCGAGACAGCTGGTACTCCTGTTGCTTGATGATTTTTAAGCATTTCCCCAGCACCTAATAACAAAAACAGCTGAATGTCAGTGTTGTATAAGAAAGCAATTATATACACTATCTGGCCAAAAGTTTGTTTACACCTGACCATCACATACTGTGTTTCTTCCCCAAACTCTGGTCACAAAATGTGGGAGCACAATTGCATAGGATGTCTTTGTATGCTGTAGTACTACAATTTTCCTTCACTGAACGTGAGGGAACCAAAATGTGTTCCAGCATGATAATGACCCCTTTACCCAAGTGAGGCCCACGCTTACCTGCTTTCAAGTGACCTGTGCAAAGCCCTGACATCAACCACACTGAACATGTTTGGGATAAACTGGAACGCTAACTGCACCCCAGGCCTCCTAGTGACATCAGGGCCTGACCTCACTAATGCTCTTATGGCTGAATGAGCAAATCCCCATAGTCAGGTTCCAAAATCTAGTGGAAAGGCTTCCCAGAAGAGTGTGGATTAATATTAACAGTAAATGGAGAATAAATCTGGAATGAGATGTTCATAAAGCACATACACGTCTGATGTTCAGGTTTCTACAAACTTTTGGCCATCTAGAAAATATAGCAGTTATTTCAGTTATAATAATCTGTTATCACCAGGGTTCCTACAACTAACACTTCAAAAAGTGGATTTATTGGTTAAAAAACTTCTTTACTTGGAACTGATATGATATGAACTGTATATGAAGCTATATAAAAAAAAAGTCAATATGACACAATAACAGACAGTATAATTCTTGTCCAATTATGAGAAACATGGTATGGCATTTAAATGTGTTTTACCTTCCTTGTGTCTTGTGGAAGAATCACACCATCGTCCCACAGTCTGCCTGATGAGAAGAATGCTGAGCTCTCTTCTTTTAGCCTTAACATTAGATATATAACACAATAATCACATACTATCTTTTTAATCTTATTACTATGCAATATGTAGTATAGCGATATTGTGAAAGTTCAATAACAACTGGAAATTTTGAAGTGTTTTTTGCAACCTAAACAGCCAATAATTGTCAAGTACAGAGTTTACACTTAATATAAATATTACTTTAAACTGAGAAAATTAATCTGGTTTCTCCACAAATCCCCTTTTAGAAAATAAATCACAAACAATGGATTATTACTTAAGATAATGGCCAGCTGCGTAGTGAAGAAGTTAAATGTAGTGGTGTCTCTTACTGCTCACTAAAGTGCATGGCCTCCTCTTCATCCTGCACCAAGCCACCAACGTGGCCTGGAGCTAAAATGGACACTCGAGCATTGGGCCACAAAAACAGGAAGTTAGGGTCAAAAGCCCGTCCACACTAAAACATTAAGGTAGAGAAATTAATATTTTTTTTCTGTGCAAGTAAAGTGTTATACTGTATGCAGCACACTAACTACATTAAAGCACCATTTTGGTTACTAACCATGACATAGCTGTCCCCACCATGGCAGCCTCCTATGACCACGGTGATCTTAGGAATAGATGAACAGGCCACAGCAGACATCATCGATCCCTGAGCTTTGAGTATCATCGTGTTGGACTCTGCCTGGGAGACACAAACACAGAATCTGTAAAATTCATGAAATACAACTAAAATACGTGGACACATCATAGTCATATATCATTAAATTTCTTTTTACTGGTACTAACAAACCCAAACCTGTTCCAGCACGACAATGATCCTGCACCCTGAGCAAGGTGCAAGAAACGGTTTGTTATGGTGATCTGGAATTTGAGTGGCCTGCATAGAACTGTGTCCACAACCTCACTGTTCATCATGTTGGATGAACTAGAACACTGACTGCAGTTTACAGTGTCATCAGAAAAGCTTGATATTTGAAATTCTTTTACTGACAATGCAACTCTACCTTATCTCGGGAGAGAGTGTGCAAAGGCTCAGGGGCTGTGTTCTGTAGGAAGATGAGAGGAATGTCCCTTTGATCACAGAGCTGAACAAAATGGCTTCCTTTCAGACAGGCTTCGGATGTTAGCTTGCCATTATTGGCGACAATGCCAACCAAATGTCTAGTAAAACAGAAAAAACAATGTTGGTAGTATTCACTGAAAAAGACTCCTCTACCACATCAGGACTTCAGTTATAGATTATTTTGGGTTATATAATTGGTTGGCGCACAAAAAAACACCCATAATTAAACATATAAAATAATTATATGTCTGTAATTCTTACCCTTCAACTTTGGCAAATCCAGTCACAAGAGTGGTACCATAGCGAGACTTAAACTCCTGAAAACGACTGCCATCCGTCAGCCGACTCACAATCTAAGAATTTAAGACAACAGATTAAAAATGTTTCTGCAATGTTGATGTGAGTAAATTTGAGTATGTGTAAACCTCACCAGTTTGACATCCATGCTAAAATTGTAGCTGCTTGGTGCAAGGCCCATGAGCTCCTCAGAATTATACAGGGGCTCCTCAATCTCAGCATTGTCTTCCACTGGTATCTTGAAGTTTAGAGTGGAGATGATGTTCCTGGTACACTCGTATGCCTCACTCTCCACAGCAGCAAAATGATCAACGCAGCCACTCACCCTGGCACAAAATCTCAGCACTTAAAAATTGCTACTGTTTCAATATTTATCACAATAGTAGTTAATCACTAGCTGAATGACTGACAGTACATAGTAAAATAAAATAAAATCATTCTGGCTCTATGCTACACACATGATATAGATTATTAGTGAAGTTATTATGGTTATTAACCTTGTTGAAGCTCAATAACTTGTATATAGTACATAAAAGACATAAAGGCAAACATAAAAGTAGTAACAAAACAAATAGCAAATTGAACATTAATCAAATTTTTAATGCATTAACATAAAACATATTTAAAGTACACACAGCTATTAACTGAACCCACAGCTTTAGTAATTGACTCACTCTGAGTGTAACCTGGCCCCTCCAAGATCCTCAGGAGACACTTCTTCACCTGTAGCAGCTTTAACAAGCGGAGGGCCACCTAAAAATATGGTCCCTATACTGTGCACAATGATGGCTTCCTCTGCCATAGTGGGGATGTAGGCTCCACCAGCAGTGCATGACCCACAGACTACTGCCACCTACAGGCACAAATATAACACAGTGATCACAGGTTATGACCACTTTGTCCCCAAAGATCACCAGGTTCTGAAAAGAGCTATTTATTATTTCATTTATTATTTCATTTATTGTGATGGATATAAACCTGTGTACAAAAAAAACTTTTATTAAAAAAATCATACCTGTGGAATCTTCTTTGCTGACATTATAGCTTCATTGTAAAAAACACGTCCACCGTGGTTCTTATCAGGAAATATATCTGACTGTTTAAAGAAATTTTAGAACTGTGATTACAACTGCAGTGGCTTTATATTGACGGGAAAGCTTTGAATTTTTACAGTGCAGCTTACCTGAAGAGGTAAAAACGCACCCCCACTATCAACTAAGTACACACAGGGGAGCCGATTCTGAATGGCCACTTCCTGAGCCCGAAGCTGTTTCTTTACTGTAATAGGGTAAGCTGTGCCTCCTTTTACCGTGGCATCGTTAGCGGTGAATACACACCACAGCCCATTTATTTTACCAATACCTGTAATATGGAAAAACATTGAATAATGAGAGAAAAAGGGAGATCAAAATACAGTAAACAGATGGATAATCAAGTCATGTTTTATTTCTATGTTCTGCTCCAAAACAAATTATTAACACTGGGTTCTTCTTTATTTTAAGTTCTACATTGTTGGTGTACAACCAACTGCTGAAATGTAATATTATTTATCAATTTATCCTTTGTATTTATGAATCTTTATGCATTTTCATAAAGTGTGTCAATAATTGAGGGCACTGTATTGGCTAGTGTTTAACAGGCTTTCAGACAGGGCAAACTAAAGTTCGGGATTATTTTAAAAAAATGCATCAGAACCAGCTATGTAATGTAAGCATTATAGAATATACTTAAGTAAAGATAGCTAAATGTTCCACAATAAAGCTAAATATGGTTGGAAAAAATCCTCAGGATTGTTGGTGCAATAAAGTACCTGTGAGACAGCCAGCAGATGGAATGTCCCCATAGGGTAAACCCAGTCCAGCAAAGGAAGACAGTTCTAGGAAATCATCATCATCCAACAGCATGTGGAGCCTGTCTCTGACAAGAACCTTCTTGTTTCTTTGTGTATGTCGGGCAATGGCTTTTTCACCACCTGCCTTTAGCACTTTCTCCTTAAGCTCTAAATACCTACAGCACAAAAAAATTCACTTAAATCAGGTGCTTTAATCAGAATGGTATAAGTGTAAATAAAAGTAAATAAAGAGTCTGTTTAGTGTAATTATCTTCATTATACCTTTGCTGACATGCCTGGCTGTTCTGCAAATTTGCTTCAAATACATGTCTGTGAATAAGCTGAAGTGCACCATCTACAACTGGAAAGGCACTTGGCAAACTTCTTCTGCATATACTTGAGCTTATGCACCGGTGTAACACTGCCTGATGTGAGCAGACGGGCTGCAGACTGTGTCTCAGGTAATTCAGTGGTATGGCTGAGCTGAAATGAGAGCACTGATATAGAAAGCAGTTGTTTTCTATAGCCTTTGACAATCTTCTGGTGCATGATTGGTTTGTGAAGCATATCCTTCCATTTACTCGAAAGAAGCTGGCAAAATAAAAACACACAACGGTATTTACATTACAGCAACTTTTACAATATTTTCTGACTTTCTTCTGAACTGTCATGTCGATTCACTTAAGTTTACTGCATACCAGTATTCAAATAACACTTAAGGTGAACCGAGATGTATATTATGCAAATGTGTCAAAGGTCAATTGAGTTTTGAAACAAAAAAAACAAAAACAAAGGGAAACATGTTTGATTAAACAGCCATTACGCACAATTCATAATTTAACCGTTCCGAATAACGGTCTTACCTTGATATACAACGGTACATAGCTACAAGAGTCAAAAGTTATTTTATTTTTGCGCTGTGATACATTCAAACATGTCTGGTGGGAAACAAAACATAACCCGGAACGTTCCGGGCCAAGGTTCTATAAACGGAAATTTCTAGCCATGACCCATAGAGAGCAGTGTAACCATGCTAAGTGATTCACAGCTCAAATACAATGAGGGTGCATCGCTCCTACTCAGATAACAACTGTTGGTTTGTTTTTGGTTTTCGAAACTTACTCAGTTTAGATGTTTTTTTTTATCTTTATTTGATGTTCCAGAAAAGTTTTCTTTAACGTTCGTTTTATGACCCAGAGAAAATTCTTCTAACGTTCAGATTAATTTTTAGATAACCTTGCGGTAGCCCGCGTGTCGAAAAACGGTCCAGGTTTAATTATTTTACAACCGCTGTGAGTAAGTACAGTTAATCTAAGTACAGTTATGGTGTAAACGCATGACACACCTTTCAGAGCGTGACGTAACACCTCTCGATTTTGCTCCTCCCCCTCAACCGCTGGTTGGTTTAAGTGCAAAGATGGCGTCCATCATGGAGGGGCCGTTGAGCAAATGGACTAATCTTATGAAGGGTTGGCAGTATCGTTGGTTTGTTTTGGACTATAACGCGGGACTACTGTCATACTACACTGTAAGTATGATCCCAGCAAACGCACCACATTAGTCAGGACGGTAATTCTGGAGTAAAAATCGAGAACAGAAAGAACACTTGAGTTAAGAATCTCAGCTGGTTGGGGCGGGGTTGTTTGAGTGACAAAGACAAAGATCCAATCCCGGACTTTACTACGGGGCAAGTTAGCCAATAAGCAGTCAAAAAGAGGGATGTTGTGCCCTAGAATTTTAGCGAGGCTACGACGCATTTAATATGTTATGGCTAGATACTGTTAGTTGAAAGAATGTAAGGGTGGTGGTCTCAGCGTCATGTGACACTTTTTGTCTGGTCAGGACGGCTAACACATGACAAACAAAATACATTTTCCAGCCTCCAGACATGTCACATTTACAATTTTAATATGTTAGTACAATACAGTATTTAACGTTCAGATAATATCTTAATGTTAAGTTGAAGGCTAATAGATCTAGCTAGCTTTAAAAGTGATGAAGTCTCGCTAGCTGGCTACAGGTTCAGTGCTGTCTTTTGTCTGTTCATCATGTATATCATGTTTTTTCATATGTGAGCACTGCTATTAGAGATAGGAAACGACATACCTGAAACTCTAGTAGAGCGTACTGTCACATGTTTTAAGAACACGTGTGCTTAAATGATTTTTTTTTTAACATCGTGAATAATCTACTGGGAGACTAAGCATCATGTTCAATGTCTGTGAGCATGCAATGCTGATTCACCTATAATTCACCTATAATGGCAAAGTTATTCAGGGTTAGAAAGATCAAATGTATCATAGTAGATGACACGAGCATTTATTTCTAAACACAATCCACATAAAAGCTGCTGTAAGGTTCAATACACAGATCTGACAGTGATCACTCAGGTATGCCTTCTATATGTATATCTGTTGCTATGCCTAAATTTCTGCCCCAGTATAATAGAAAGAGGCCATTTTAAGACTTCTGCTCTCCATATATTATTTTGGTGGATGACCTTTTTCAGCAGTGACAGTTAGGTTTTTGGCTAGTTTAATCAAGTCGTCTACTTTGATAATCCATCTCATAATTGCACAGGTATTGGCTATAGCTTGTTGTTTTTTTTAACCATCCTTCAATCCTTCATTCCTGTTGTTGATTGTTGTTGAATCCAACAGTGACATTGAGCTGAGCAAAACACTGCTGCACCTGATACATCTGTACCAGCACAATACTGCTACATGTGTCTCATTGCTCAGCTGTGGATGTTCCACCAACTAAACAGTGCCTTCAGTTGGTCAGTTAGGTGCTAAAGTGGCCATCCAAATCTGGCTTGAAGGATCGTTATCTCTTGAGTAGTGGTGACTCAGTGGTTTAGGCTCAAGGTTACTGCTGAGAGGGTCAGGGTCAACCCCAACAAAAAAAAAAACCCCAAAAAAACCCCAAGCTCTCACCCGACTTAGAATTTCTAGCAACTGTAATATGACAAGTAATAGCTTTTTCCTCTGGTTAGAAAGCTGGCCCTTCTGCAGCAATGAACCAGGTCGTATTGATGGATCAAGCAATTAAATAAAAGTCAGATACCGTATGTATCAATAATTGTCATGGATGAAAAAATACAACATAAAACAGTGCACTTTGCCATCTAGCTATCTTTGACATTGTACTGGTATTGAACACAGTTCAAACTCAGTTGGTTTTTTGATGAATATACTGAACCATTTAACACATTGCTCAAAAATGTCCCACAGGTGTGAATATGCTATACATCATTTTCCCACTCATCAAACTACTTTCGATTAGGCCTCTGACTCTTTGGATTCACCGTGAAACAAATCATTCCCATCAGGATAGAAATGTCTGATATGGTAAATGGTATGGCCAAAATGTATTTATTTGCAGTAACCATTCCTCTAACTGGACCCAAACCAGACCAATAAATAAAATAAAATGTCCCATCAGTTTAGTCACCCACATATTGATGCTCCTAATAATCTTACTGCTGAATATACTTATGATCATTGTTAAATCAGTTGTTTAAGGGAAGGAGTAGCATGTTACAAATTTTTCAGCTGCTCCATTCAATTGCAGGTCAAATTTAAGACTAATCTTGCAAAGGTCTGTTCCAACATAAAGTTTTAGCTTATAGGTCAGTGTTAATTTTTCAGCTTTTTTCCTTTTAGCTCCAAAGTAGGTCTTCAATTATTTGTAATTATAATTAACAGAATATTAGATGGATCACGGATCTCTGGCAGTTTGCAGCTGTTTTGGGATGATTATTATGATGACCTAATACTCTTATGCATTGAAGCTGATGATACTAGACATGCGTCCATCATTTGACTAGAATGTAACTGCTGGATCCATATTTTCAACTATATATAATTACAGTTGACATGCTGCTCATCCTTTTGGAAAAATAAGTTGTCTTACAGAGATCATTATGGCTTTAACAGTGATGTAAAAAATGTTCTCAACTTTTGCACATTTGTGCATCCAGATAAACATTTGTGCATCCATTTAGTCAATGTTGCATTTGTCAGACATGGAAAAAATAATGCCCTAATGTTTTTTTTTTGTCCCTGGTTTTTCCTACATAGTCAAAAGACAAGATGATGCGTGGCTCCAGAAGAGGGTGTGTCAGACTCAGGGTAAGCAAGCAGCTTTCACTCATACTTTGTGCTAAATATGACTTAATACAAGTCATATAAAACAAAACAGTAATTCTTGTTGTGAACATGTATACTTTTGAACATGCATTAATTTTGTTAATTAGAGGGTTAATACAGAGCACTTATTTTTGTTTTATATCAACTCACCTAGATATGAGTTGATGATCAAGCTGAAAGATTTAAAATGCACCAAGTCTGTTGAGAAGTGAACAAGTATTTTCTATAGGTGTTTTAGTGTAATGAATCTTGACCACTAGGTGGCATATTTGGGGTTAGTAACATCACAAAACACATTTGCAGCTGACAAATCACATATTTTCTTTTATTTCTAGAGCATATCTATTTGCATATCAGATGTCAAACATTATGATAACATTATTGTAACTGTCTGGTTTTAGGTGGAATATGGAATGTATGTGATAATTGATTTATCATTTCTTTTTAAAATGTATTTTTGAAATGAATTTGGTTTTTGGGGAAGGAGCTTTGTGTCTCCGATCTCCATCCTGTTAAAGCTAGTTTTGACTATTGAGTCATTTCACAATGTCAGCCTACACTGTTTGTTTTAAGAGAGTGAGAGCAGCAGTTTCAGGTTTGAGCATTCGGGTCTGGCCCTGTGGCCTCTCCTGATGCAAAACAACACACATGAGTGCATTTCCAAATGAAGTGGGTTTTCAAATTAAGACCGCAGGGAGGAGAGGCTTAGATCAGCGAGACGAAGGGTAATATCGAGGAACTTCTGCTTGTGTTATGTATTTTGGCTCTCTCTTTTTTTTTATAGATTGTGGGCTTAAGGCTGTGGTGCTTTCCTGTCCAACATGTTCATTGCTGCTATCTTCCTCTTTTAGACCTGATGAAACTCTGCTTTATGTTTCTAAATTCTTTTGCAGCTAGGGTTAAATGGTGTGTGTGGGTGTGTGTGTCTAAATGACCTCCTTTAAACAAACTTCCTCTTAGGAGAGATAAGTGTCACAATTTTTCCTGTTGTTTTCAGGCATGTTCTAGCAAATCTTTGCCAGCTCATGTTTTTGCTAGTTCACATTTTTTATTCAGTATGTCAGTAAATTGTTTGCACAGTGTTAATTCCTTTCATTGACCCATGGAGACCCTTTTATAATCATCTGAATTCTGTTTTGATATGCTCTTTGGTGTGTTAATGAAAGAGTTGCAAGTGTGTACACTTCTGCAGTTTCCAGCTTCCCCAGCCACTTTTCAGCCTTTCCTTTCCATCCTTCATGTACTTCCCCCTCCCTGTTCCTTGTCCCTACATCCCATGCTCCACCCATTCTCCCCCTCCTCTGTGTGTGTGTGCGTATGTGTATGTGTGCGTGCATGCGCGTGTGTGGGTCTGTGAGGGAGCAGAGCAGAAAAAAGCGAGAGAGAATGACGTGGCTCTCTGTCTGATAGTCTCTCGCTTCGTTTTGCTTGCTCAGGGAGCGGTGATTGGAATCGATGACGAAGACGATAGCACTTTCACCATCACCGTAGACCAAAAGACTTTCCATTTTCAAGGTAAGCCCTCCTCTTGCCTTTTTTTTTCCTCTTATAGCTTTCTCACAGCCTCGTCCTCCCTTTAAAGCTTTTTTCCAGGCTGTTGGCTTCTGCTGTTTTTGTTGAAGCAATCACGTGCTCTCAGACGTTGTCTCCATTGCTCCCACTTTCTTTTTCACCTGGTTTTGTGTTTAGAGCTGATTATGCCAGCAAAACATCTGCAGCCTCCTCTCACAGTCACGCTCTCTCTCTCTCTCTCTCTCTCTCTCTCTCTCTCTCTCTCTCTCTCTCTCTCTCTCTCTCTCTCTCAAAAACACACACAAGATATAACACAGAAAAGATCAACACACACACACAACACACAAAAACACACACACAAAA
>JAOTRN010000031.1:4937390-4956377 GCA_028566695.1 Bagroides melapterus
TCTCTCTCTCTCTCTCTCTCTCTCTCTCTCTCTCTCTCTCTCTCTCTCTCTCTCTCTCTCTCTCTCATACACACACATTTGCATTGCTCTCGCACACATCTGACACATTGCGGATGGTGCGGTTAATCAGCGTATTCCAGTGTTTTGGAAGTCTGGCTCTCCTGCAGCTCTGGAGGAAAAATAGCACAGGCATTTCTTTTCTTTTTCCATACTGTAGCGTGGCTTTCACGTTTGGTAACGACAGCATCGCAAGACCACCCCATGCAAATTCTAGGGTACAGCTGAGTAGTCCTTAAGCTTTGGTATAGCAGATGAAGAAGAGCACTTTTCACCACTAGGCGCTCACATGCTATACTGCTTTCATCTTCCTCAGACCTCCTCCTCTTTCCTTTTACCCCTCCCTTCGTCCGGTGGCACTGGGCCGGGCAAGCTGGCAAGAAAAGGGCGCTGAGATCCAGGTCTTTAGCTTTTAGCCTCCACCCCCTCTCTTTTTGTCCATTTTCACTCCACACCCTTCCCTCGGGGGCCCTCTCGCCCTCCCCATGCCCTCATCCATTGCCATGTTTCGGCACTGTCTGCTGTGGCTGTACAGTAGGAAGGGTAAGGTGATGCACGTCTGCATGCTTGGCTGGAACTAGTAGGAATTTTGCCTTTGCAGTCATAGTTTTGCGCTCACTGTTTGCATTGCTGAGCAATAGCTGAGTCATTCATTTATCATCATTAATGGGACCTGTATCTGTCTGTTGCTTGTGCTTGTGCCCAGAAATGTGCCTGATTGTTATGTTTCTGTTCTCGGAATACTGCATGTTTTATTGGTTGTTAGTAGTGCATCAAGTAGATGTTCGGAGGTTGTTTTTGTTGTGTAAACACGGTTCATCCCAGCACCGTAATACCAGTTATCTGCCTGTTTAACTTGTTCAATGTATAGAAAGCTATTTTACAAAACCTATACATGGCGGTGACATTTTGATTTTATTTTGTATCTACTTTTATTTATCTAAGCCTTTTAGCTTCTTGAAGTCATTTGAAACCTTTGCTGTTTGTGCATGCATCACTTATTTTGCGCAGACTTAAGGTCCTCCCTGTAAACTGGACCAAATGCAGACAATGATGATTTGCATACAGAAGTAATCCTTTGAAAGTGTGTGGCATTACCCCAGTCGCTCTCTCTGCATCTTTGAATTCCCCTGTGTCTGCAGCTGAGGTTTGGCTTTCAAGGAGCAGTCAAAGAGACTTGTTCTCTCGGTTTCTCTAAAACTCCAGTTGTAAGCATGCCCTCCACCGTGACCCGTCTGTCCTCCGTCGTTTCTTAAAAAGATCATTTGCTGCATGTATTTATCCCCAGAACTGCTGGCTCATTCATGTATATCAGTTTGGACACAGTGAGAGTGGGGATGTTTGTGTAAGACTAAATGTGGGCTCGTCAAGCTCAGCAGAAACATGTGTGTCTCTAATAGGGATTTATAAGTGCTGAACAGCATTGAGCAGGTGTGAAACTGGCAAGATGACAGGAGGCAAAGCTACCTGTAATTAGGTGAAGCAGCCATCCAGCACTAATAACATCAGCTGAGGATGATTGAAGGGATGTGGATGCAGTGTACAGGACATTTTGGTAATGGCTGAATTATTCCCTGGAGCCCTTTGTTTTCTTATAATAAGAAGAAAGAAGATTTAATAATGCTAGCTGACTGTGTCTCTCAAACGTGATTTTTTTTTTTCAGCGGTTGCAGCAAAGGCATTTCCAAAGAACTGTGTTTGCTATTTACAGGACCATCTATAATTCATTAGGCTCTTACAGGCACTGATATTGGCCTGCCTGAAAGCTTCTTTATTTCAGCAGTCTGTGCTAAGCAGTAAGGCCTCCCCCAAGCTACTGAGAAGCTACTTGATTCATGGAAACTGACGACTGAGCTCAATGGGCTTGCCGCAAAGATCCTTTAATAATGCCCTTGTTATTGAGAAAATAATTAACAAGGGAGACTCTCACTCTTACCAAGAGAGTGTGAAATAGAGAATGAATGAGAGTGATTAATGGATAGATGAACAAAGACACATGGATATGGTGTAGAGGATAAAGCATAGATGTTCTGGGTTATTTATCAGTGACCTTTAATGCACAAGACCACGGCTTTTAGGAAGACAAAGCTGGGATTGTACCATACACAATCCTGAAAACCTGTCAGTCCTTTTATCCTAGAAAGTACTGTTACAATCTTGTAGTGAAGTTACTACATAGAAAAAAGAACCACTGCATTTAGGACACCCTTCTGTGTCCACATACTATTCTTAACATTTCCTTAGTCACTTTCTACTTCTTAGCCTTTAAATTAAAACATGTTTCTACCTGAAAGACAGAAATTTTATTGTTACAGTCAGCTTTAATTTGGAAGTGAGGCATCCAGATGAACAGACAGAGTTACATAATTTCTGAGAAACAAAAGAATTTTATGAGTTTTTGATCAATGTACTTTCTCAGAGCAGCCAGTGGTTGTGGTCAGTGTTATAGATGTAAACGTCTGTGTTTATGGAGATTGAAAAAATAATTACCATTATAAACTCATTTTAAAGTGGTGGCATGGGGTTTTATTTCCCACTGACTTGTTGACATGATATCATAGTAGACTCTAAACTTCTGAGAAGCAGGAGGCTTTTTCTATGAATTGAACATTCTTAATAATAAACATCCACCACATACCAGCCTGCGTTATGCTAGCTAATCTAAAAATGACTTTATTCTAAGAAGACAGATATGAGGCTTGGCAAAAAATGTTGTGAAGAAAAATGAAAGTGATGTTTGATATATGACAGAATGTCTGCCCACAAGTTTTTCCTCCCCAGACTTTCCTGAAACTATGTACACCTTTTTTTTTTTACCTAACATAATCATCTTTTTTCTTGTACAGAGTAAGTTGGATGATTGGCACAAATTTCTCCAAATAAACTGTTGCTATTTTTCCATCAGTTGTCATCATATTAGCAGAAGTACAGGACGGTGTATAAAATACCGAATACATATTCCTCTCTTCCTCCTCCTTTTCTTTATTGCTTATCATTACTAGGGTACATTGTTTACCATGATCCTTATTTATCACTGATTTTTTCCATTATATCTTCATCCGTTAGATGTGCTGTGTTGTTCTTATAAGAAACAGTCCAGGAGATGCGTGGATGTAGTTTATGAAACCTGCCTTACCTGTTGTTTGCTTCGGATATTGTTCAGCCTTTGTAATGTTGCGTCTTAATCTAGAAATTTCCACCAGAACCCTGTATTGCACTACCATGCTCTCAGATCAATGCTCCTGCTCAGATTTCATTTGCATTTGCTCAGTGAAGCTGTGCTGTTATTGATTTATTACATATATGGGGATTACACATGTTACTTTGTGCTGAAGGGGTTGTAAAATAATCCACATCAGTTTCTTAATCATTGTAGTATAGAAGTTGATCATACAGACATTTTCTTGTCGGTTAATGCAGGAACGGGTTGTGTTTGTTCTGGTCTGTAAATACCACAGGGTTCTAGGAGACGGTGGTTTTTGATTGGATACATCGTGAAGATCAAATGAAGTGAAATGGAGCACTATTTTCAAGCACCGGATAGAATAAAGCATTTATTTAATGACTGCTTTGACTGTGTTGGTAAATTCTTTCCATAATGACTCATTCATCCTAGTGGATCGTTGTTCAGCTTTTGCACTGATCATGCCTAGATGTAGTGTTATGAAAGATGTACAGGATGAAGCTGAGAGGCCTCTTCCTTTTAATGTAGAACCGGATCTATAGATTTTCCCCTCAGGAGGTGTGTGTGTGTGTGTGTGTGTGTGTGTGTATACGTATGTGAGGGGGTTGTATTTGGCATGCGTGGATCTGGTTAATGCCTTTAAAAGCTTTGAGCTGTTTTTGCTGAGCTAAGTGTCAGCTATATTTCACATCTTGTTTACTATTTTTTTCCTACCATCCAACTGCCTTCTATTGTGAACAGGGGAAAAAATAATAGCAAGTTTCAAACTTTGTACTGTTTTAATTTCTTGTGTTTAGCTGACTGAATTTAAACAGGTTAATATAAATACATGGATCAAGTGGAAATATTGAACGGATTCTGTTATTATGACATTTACTGGATAAATTTAGAACATCCATTTTCAGGAAAAAAGAACCGTTTACTACACTTCTTAAACCCTGCTCCCATGTTCCCTTAAATTAGAGATATAGATTAATATTGTTGTACCAGTCTGTACTAACTCTGTTTTATCTTCTCTGTAAATAGGTTTTATCTTGATGGTAAATGTATATGTTTATATGTAGGTTGTATTTGTATGTAAATATGCTGACGTGACATTTGTTTATATGTATGGTATACAGTATGTAGAAGTTTATATTTTTGGTGGAGATTCTGTTAGTTGATCTAGAAAGGTTGTCTGCCTAATGCTATAAATCTGTACTAAATCCAACAGTAATAAAAAAAAATAGTTATATTCTATCACATCCCTGTAACTCATTCTATTATCCATCTTCATTAACTGCGTTATCCTTGTTTTCAAGCCTGAATATGAAGTGCGGCTCTACCCTGATTGTGATGCAAATCCCCCTCAAACTATAATAATAATAAGAAGAAGAACATCAAGCAGCAGAAAATTTCAAGTGGATAAAATAAGCACTCCAGTTTAAATAAAACAAAATGAGAAATTGGAAAAATTAAACCAATATTAGCAGCCTCCCACTATATGAACTAAAATGAAATGAACACTAAATAAAACAAATTCATTTATAGAACTCCAATGAGATGGTGTCATAGCGGAAAAATAAAGTTTTAACTGGAAGATGATTGAAAACTAATCCATAAATAGACACAAACTGTATATAGTCAAGTAAGGTCACAACTCTTTTACATACTTCTTCTTCTACGACAGTCAAAACTATAAAAGGGCTCAGTGTTTTATTGCCTTACTTTGGAAAGCCGGCAATTTTTAAGGAAGCTGCTAGTTCTTCAGAAAGGGTTAGATTTGTATTTGAGTGTGTGTTCCTCATTAACATGGAGAGAAGAGGTTGTGTGTGGATGTGGATTGGTGTGGGTGTGTGTCTGTAGTCCGGTTTAGGCCTCAGTTCTCTCACTGTCTTTCTTCTTGAAAGTAAACAGCCGATCTAACCTCTACAGCTATATTAAGCTGTGCTGCTGTTGGCCTCGTTCGCTGTGGTCTCTTGTCCTACCTTCTACCTCTCCTTCTCTTTTTTTCTGTGTGTGTTCTGTCTCTAATCTACTGTGTTTTGAATGTTCTGCCCTGGCAGCCCGAGACGCTGATGAGAGGGAGAAGTGGATCCACGCATTAGAGGGGACGATTCTGCGTCACGCTCTCCAGCTACGGGTAAGATTTCAGGCTGCTTTCTTTTCATATCGAACATTCCTGAAGGATTATTTTGGAGAAAAAGTCATCGGGGAAGTTTGTGATGAACCAGCCAGAAATTGCTGCATATTCCTATTTTGTTAGTGTTTTGGGGTAATTATATTGTCCTTACTGCTATTTTTGTCATATTTCTCATTTCTGTTCAGCTTTTACATAAACACTTGTAATGTTGTTATTAGGCTCTAGTTTTGCCCTTGTTTAGCGGAACCTGTCCTTCAGTGGAAATCCTGGTTAATACTGCTACATTAACATGTATTTGCTTTGCAACACATGGAGGGAGATTATAGGACAACTGCTAGACCACTTCCCTCCAAAGAACTAGCTACACATGGCATGTCAGGGCTTCTCTGCATCTTCCACTCTTGAGCTGAACTCTGATTGGTTACTGGAGAAGTCTGTCTGTTTACTTGTCCAGAAATCAAACTCAGGATATTATTGTTTAGTTCAGAGTAGAATGGTTCCACATACAGCTCAAGTTTAAACTATAGTGTAAACTAGTGTAATGTGTAAATAATAACGTTTACCTCATTGCATCCAGTACTTTCTATCTTCTATATAAACGTGCTTGTGTTTCTCAGCCTTTTTCTGAAAGCGTAGTCCATTAAAACAACAGCTTGCTACAGAAATGGTTGAGATCTCAGTTTAAACATATACATTCTGTGAATAATATTTTACTGAGAGAGTTGTATATTAAACTGTCTTTAGAAATCTTTGACCTCTGTGATAAAAGTCTCCCACAGAACAGCTAGTATAAACAATTAGTGTTTATCTGTTTCAGAGTTTCATGTTTACTTTCTTATTTATACATTTAATCTCAGGCCTTCCTTCGTTTATGCTGTTTCTTGCTGTATCAGTTCTGTACATTTTGGTGTGGTTCAGGTGACCTCACCCCCTAGTGGACATGCTCACAATACATGCAAATATGAAGGCTTCACCCTACACCATTGTACACACACAGGATGCTGTGATGTGATTGCAGAAACATCCTTGTAGAAATATAGATCAGCTCTAAAGAATAACAGTGTTTGTATTTTATGTGTACAGTGAGTGTGTGAATATAGAATATATGTCCAGTAGTCCAGGAAAACAGAGCATGGCTCACTTATTTACCCCCAAACAACTTCTCATTTTCCCTAATTAGTACTTTTCTGTCCTTTATTAAAGCGATTTGAATTGATTTGATCTCTCTACTCGTCCTTTCCTCTACCTCTTGTGTCCTGCCGTCAATGTGAATAATTCTGCTGACTGACTGATGCATGAATCTACTTGCCTGGCAGAATGAAGCCTTACAGTCACATGATCCTTAAACCCTTAATGAGCCAATCCCTGCTCTACACACTTGGCCAGTCTCACAACTGCAGCAGATGGCTATCCAATCAGAGCAGCTGTTCATAGTTGTTTGACTCCCTTTAGGGAGTTTCTTATCTTTTTTTTTTTTTTTTTTTTTTTTAATTTACGGAAGTCTGTACTTCCTGTCATGAGTTTCTTGAAGCGTTTTCTTTTTCATGTAGTAGTTGAGTCAAAGTTTTTCTGACTACATTTTAGCTGCTGTTTTCTTGGAGGTGGATTCAGAGGTTTCCAGCAGAGGAAAATCTGACTTGGGCTGACAGCTAGGGAGTATTTTTTAGGTGGTACCAAAACAGAGAAACTTCTGGCTTCTCTAATGTCCCAGTTCAACAGAGTCAGGATTCGTGTGAGTATCTGAGTTGTTGGAAATTCAGAGTAAATGTGTCGTGTAAAATAATGGGTTTGTGTATTTTGGATAGTCATGGTCAGGGTATGGTGTATGATGTGTTTAAAACTTTGATTCCATGCAACACAGTGTATTTTCTGTTTTGTATTGAGAATGGGTGTGTATCTTTTAGCTCGTGTGTGTCCACGTGTGTCTGTGTGTATATATGTATGTCCCTGCCTACACATTGCATATGATTAGATTCAGGTTAAGAGTGGGATTTAGCTCAGTATACATCGTAAAGTGAGTTCTTGTTTTAACATGCTAAGTCGAGACTAAATTCAACAATCAGCTTTGTTAGCACATGTCTATGTTAGTTTGATTTGTGATGTTGACTCAGGCTAGACTGTGACTCAGGCTGCTTAAGTTTATGTGTCAAAGCCATCTCCTGTTTTGTCTTAAGCCCTTAAAATGCAGGTGTTTAAATTTGTAAGGTGCTAACATCCTGTCAGCATGTTTGCTTTTGTACTCTGGGTAAAGTGTTATAAAAAAAACAAAAGCGTAATATAGTTTAGACCTGCCACAGACTGACTGCATTTGTGTTTGTGGAAAACGGGAATCATTTGATATTTTACTTGATCATTTTTTTTATGTTAAAATTGGATGAAGTAATGTTCTAACTGTTTTAACCCACCTATTTTTAGTATTTTAGAATTTCATTAGTTGTGTGTTTGAGAGACTTCAGAAATGGGGTGTTGTCATATCTCTCATCTGTTAGTAGGTGTGTGTGTGTGTGTGTGTTATATCTGCCTTATAATCGATAAGTACTCTGGTTTTAACCTCAGATGTTTTGCCCAAAGATACCCAGTGTATGATATTTCTTTGTACCTTTCTGGACACAAGCCTAAAGATCTTGAAGGATATGCTCTTGATTGGCTCTCCATTTCTCTGCATTAGTTTTCAGTGAGGAAAATACACCTTTGAACTGCATGACACAACGGCTAGGTATAATAATAATAATAATGTTATTATTATTATTATTATAATAACCCAACCCATCTGTTCATTTATAATAGTAATAGTGACAGCGACCACAATCAGAATAGTTCAAATCAATTTGAGGCTAATCCAAATGAAATTGATGTCCTTTTAATCTATTAAATACAAGAGTAATCGCTAATTTTCTTCTGCTTCTTTTACTTTCAGAATCAGTGTGTATTTTCTGTTTAAGTGTATTTGAGACACTTTGCATTAGAAAACACATTACACATTTCATATATTCATTCATATTCAGTAGCCAGAGGATTCTTGAGCCCATCCCAGGCCCAAGGTGGGTTAATTCACTTCGGATGCAAAGTCAGTCCCTCACAGAGCACCATGCACACACACACATTTACAGCAAGGTACAATTTAGCATAGCCTCTCTTCTTACCTTTATGTTTTTGAGCAGTGAAAGGAAACCAGAGAACTCAGAAAAACATGGGAGAAAATGTGAAATTCCAGACAGACAGAAACCTGAGCTGTGAGGCGGGACCGCGAATCCTTCTGCCACCATGCTGCCTGTTTTACATTTTAATCTTTATTTAAAATAAATGTGAGGTTTGATGGGCAATGGGCCATGCAGGACAGGATTGACTCCAGTAAAGTTTTGTATAATATTCTCCAGAAATTGAGGGAGAATTCAGAACAAGCAGAAGGTAAAATTTAAAGCATTAATAAAGCCTGTGTTTGTGTTATTCCCAGATAATGGCCTTTATTGTTGCTAGCAGCAGAAAGTGAGTAAATGTTCTATACTGATAGAGAATGTGTGCATCTTATTTTATGTTTATCTTCAAGTGCATCACTCTTTAATTTATCTTCAAAATCTTCAATTTACTTTATCATGTTCACAAACTTTTTTTTTTTTTTTTTAACTAGTTTGTCATACCTGCTTGACGTTTTGCTGAGTTTGAAATCATTTAAAACTTGTTAACAACCCAAGCAGAGGAATTAAAAAGCTGAACATATTGCCTGGACTTAGCTTTCTTGTTGTTATGGTTGGTAATTTTGACATTAATCTGTTCCACACGTGCATATCCGTTTCTTGGTGAGCAAACGGAATAATCTTGTGTGTTTGCTGACGGTCTAAAAATAATAATAATAATAATAATAATAATAATATAATAATATAATAAGTATACGGTTGGTCATCATCTACTGTCTCTATTAAATTCCTTTCTTATATTTACTGACAAAAAATATTAGAGGTCTGGCTCATGTGGCTAAGTTGCTCCTTTGATTTCAAGAGAAACCTTTCCTGATTCCAACCCCAGCTTTAACTCGACTCACTTTTGCTCCTAGTGGAGACTCGTGTTCTCATGCGCCAGAGAAGACTTTGACCCCTTTTATAAACTGTTTTCAGCTTTTATTGGAAGTGCAGTAAAATGGCTGGAAGGTGTCAATGGCTTTCCTTCATATCCCTGTGACAAGGTTCCATACAGCTCATTTCTGCTTCGGAGGTCAACGTAAAGTCCCTCAGCGGAGAATAAAGTCCAGATTGGGGAGTAACTTTTGTTTTACTATTAATATTTAATCAAATTGTTGTAGTGGCCGTATTTACAATATCCGCTAATATGTTGGTTTATTTAGCCAGATCTCTGAAACTACTCGCAGGCAGTGACTTACTGACACATATTTCACACATTTTGAACCAGAAAATGTCCTGGTTTTATTGCTTTTGAAAAGTCTGCTGTCTGTATGGGTGTACCGGCGTGAATGGGTTCGTTATACAGTATGTAAGAAAGTATGTATGAAAATGCAGTTGTTTATAAACGCGTGTCTGTATTTTGTACCTTACCTCAGATAGAAATATATACTGTTGGCACACAGTTTGATCAATGCCAACTTCCACCAGGATAGTGGATTTACACTGGGTATAAAACTGCAGGTTTTTTACATAAAGAAATTTAACCAGGATAAAATCATTTCAGAACCACCCACATTGTGAAATAACACTGTATAAAAAAAATCCCTTAAAATAATTTATAGTTTATTATAATTAATATCTTATACATTTATGGGTTGGTGGCTATGTGGACTTGACAATATTTTCACACTCTTTCTAGATCCATCAGATTGTAAGGGCATTTCCTGTGCCCAATGTGCTTTAGGTCATACCACAGATTTTGGTTTGTTGATGTGGATTAGGTCAATTTCTTGCTGAAAGGCAATGTTTCTTTTCACCTCCAGTTTACTAGTGGACATATGTTAATACCACAGCAATTTAACCATGATTCCAATGTTTTATTCATTATTGAGCAGAAGATTGTATGTTTTCATGGTCTAGATTTACTGTTGTGGAATGTCCAAGGGACAAGTTTTCACATGTTAAGGCTACCACATATAGTTTCTCCCTCACCTGTCTTTTTCTCTCACACATTCACTCTCACATGCACACACATATGTATACATACACAAACAACCCGCAGCCTGTCATTTTACACAGAAAACAGTAGAAGTCGAAAGCAGTACCGAGACAGGGAGCATTACACCCAAAACTTTTTCCATAAATGTGAAATAAACATCTAATAAAAAAACCTGACTTCATTAATGATTATAAGACTTACTTTGTTAAACACCACCACATTTTTTTAGTCCGTTTATTATTAGTGTTGGATTATGTTTAGCGTTGGATTATGTTTACAGGTCCCTGTGTATGAACCGTTAATACAGCAACAATAACATATCAGAACGAGTGCATTAAAGCGTACTTTTTGTTTTTTTGGCATATTTGTATTTGTCAAACTTGTTAAGGTCCACTGGTAGTTTATGGAGCTCCCACAGGTCTAGAAAATACTTAATATAACTGGATTAAACATTATTGGGTACTGTGGCAGCATAATATTATGTAAAGATCATAAAATTTGTCATAATTTGTCATGAAATTACACCTATTTATTTATATTGTTTAATGAAATAATGATTTTCTGTGTATTAGTCTGTTACAGTTTTGTACAGAAGTGTCAGCCTCTCCTCAGTTTGATTGCTGTTTGGATGCTTTTCTAACTGTAATTAAGCTAATCTTATTTGGTTGTAGAAGGGAACAGGCTCAGGTCAGTAGTGCTTGCTCTACTGGCCTCTTCTTGAAAGTGGAAAGCAGAACACGGCAAAGGGAAGCACAACGTGGAGGTGTTTCAACCTAGTCCGGTGACTCAAAACACTCTCCTGTTTTCAATTCCAGGAAGCAGAGACAGCGTTTGTTCCCAGCGTTCAAGACTTTGACAAAAAGCTTGCTGAAGCAGACGCATATTTACAGATTCTGATTGACCAGCTAAAGGTAAATACGCTTTGTCATCATTAGCAGCAATTCGGACGAGGTTTGTAAAGCTCATTACCTGTGTGTATGTTTTCTAAGATTTTATCAGATTTTTAAAATTACATTGTTGGCATACTGTTATTGGGTTTTCTTTTCCATCATTCAACTTGTCTATTTTGTTTCCATTCGCATCCTGTAGCTCTTTGATGAAAAGATAAAAGACTGCAAAGATGACGAGTCGCGCAGAGTAAGTCGTTATCATCTCTTATAAGACATCTAGTGATGTTTATTGTATACACAGTGACTTTGTCTGCAAACCTGTGTGTGTGTGTGTGTGTGTGTGTGTGTGTTTGGTATCTCATAGAGGTGCGTGGCCAGTGTTTAGCTAAATACTCATTTTAACAGTTTAAGGGTGGTGTTGTAACAGTAAGCTGTACTTTATTATTGCAAAACAGCTTTTACATTTAGAGGAGTAGTCAAAGTTTCATTAATCTGGGAATCACACGAGTTTCTGCTCTGTACCTTCACCTTTTCACTTCCCTTTTTCATGTGCACTGTTCATGGTTCCTTTCTTAGTAAAGGCATGGGTATTGAAACAGTTTTGTTCTGACCTTACCCCTTTTTTGTATTTATTTATTTATTTCTAAAGAAAATCGAGAACCTGAAAGAAACTACTTGTGTAAGTATGTTCTAGTGTTTTCTCCCCTGTATGTTCTTCAGCTTCTAGAGCATTAGTGACAAATTGTCGTATATATTGTTTTCTTTCCTTTTTGTATTTATGCTTTGTCTTTTTTAGAGTATGGTAGAATCTATCAAGCACTGCATAGTACTACTTCAAATTGCCAAGGTAAAAACCTTTATTTTCCTTGTTTTGTTCAGATTCAGTAGTGCTGTGTGATAGTAAAAATGTGTGTTATCCTTTGTAGCGAATGTCAATTAGAGATGGCACAATACAATTTCGTTTTCTTTACAACAATATTTCTATGATATTAATACAGACCATGACGTGTCTGTTGCTGATGTGGATCTGATTTGCTTTATGCTCTCTGAATGAATAAGCGATTTCTATTTCTATTTCTGAATAAGCAAATTTAGATCTTCACTTTGGCCATGATAGTGCCCTACTGCAAGAAAAATCTTGATAGTATCATGGCTTACACAAAACATTTTTTTTTCTCTTTTTTAAAATAAATGCTTTCAAATAAGCAGTTGCACTACACAATTGCACTATATTGGCAAAGGTTTGTGGACACTTGACCATAACACTGCTTTTTAAAAATCCCATTCCAGAGTTAGTCCTCTTTTTACTGTTAACATAACTTCCAGGTTTCTGTAAAGGCTTTCACCTAGATTTTGGAGTGTGGGAATTTACTAATGCTCTTGTGGCTGAATAGCAATGTCAGGGAATGATGTTTGGTGAGGAAGCCTGGTGCTCAGTCAGGGTCTGAGGTTGAGGTCAGAGTTCTGTGCAGGCCACTAATTTCTTACACTCCTGGAGCTTGCTTTGTTCACAGGGACATTGTCATGCTGGAACAGGTTACTGCCTCTTAGTACCCGTAAAGGGAAATTGTAATGCTATAGTGACATCCTGTACATTTCCAACGTCATTGCAAGAGTGGTATTGGTGTGATGGCCAGGTGTCCACATACTTTTGACTGTGTAGTGTAAATGTAGAAAATCTCTAGTCTATGTATGTCAACATATATAGAACATCATAAGAGTTTGTTAGCTTGTGACTGGATCTTCCTCCGATATACAATATCAACCCAACACTGGATGTTTTATTGGTGCTATCTCTAATGACAGTAGTAGTTTTCCACTTGTCTGTGATTTGCATAGAATAGTTTGCTACATTCCTAGAGGTTCCATTGTAGTGGTTTGGAGAGGTGCTTCTCAAATAAATTACCAAGAACCTAAAATATTTAGGCTTCACTATTAATTTAATACAGTATTTAAAAATATATATATTTCTGTTGTTGTACTGTAGCATGCTACTTTCTCAGTAACAGAACCAACATATGATTATTTATTACTTTGAGGGTGTAGAGTTATGAAGTAAGTTTAAATAATGCTTGAGTTGGTTCACCCCTTTGACTGAGCTGCACATTCCTCAATTCATGTTTTCTTTTCAAAATTTTTAAGGATCAAAGTAATGAACAGCAACACGCAAACGGACTGATAGTAAGTTGTGAATTTCCTCAACCATGGATCAAACTAATTCGACCAATCTTCTGTCTCTTTTCTTTGGACACTTTTTTCATATTGGGAAAATTTTACTTGGCCACAGGTGCATGCTTTTCACGTTTGGAAATTGGCTCTACCACATCTTTCTGTCGCTCTCACTTTCATCACTCTTTGTCAGAAGTGATAGCATTTTTAATATTCTGTAGAGTGAGATGTTGCAAGCATCTGTGATGATTAAGCTATGACTGAGCCAATTCCGTTCCAGTCTGTCTCCACTGATTATATGACCACTACATGCACATTAACAACATAGAAAAATGCCTGTCGATCCTTCCTTCACCCTGTTTGCTTACTCCGCCATCTCCGGAATTAATAGATCAGAGGCTATTTAGTGGCTGTCCAACCCGAACCACATAGCATGTCCGTAACTGTTAGAATTAATTTGGTCCTGGAGAGAGCAAACATTCCAATCAGGAGTCTTTGAAATTGAACTGTTTTGGCTTTAATTTGCCCAAGAAAACCTTGTCATTTAGGAATATATCTCTTGATTCCTTAAACCTGTAGTAGTTTACTCGTATATTCATTAATCTTATGTGACTGCTTTATCCTGGTCAGGGTCATGGTGGGTTCAGAATTTTAGGTGAAGGACACCCTGGATGGTAGGCTAGTCCATTGCAGAGCACCATGCACACACACTGACACACCCACAAACATTTACATTCACACCTAGGAACAATTTAGCATACCCAAGCCATCAGCCAGTATGGTAATGGGAGGTTGAAGGAACCCAGAGAACATTGAGGAAACTCCCACACACCTAAGGAGAACATGCAAAACTCCACACAGACCATAGCCCAAGCTCAGGATCGAACCAGGAAACCGCGGTGTACTCTGGTTATAGTAGTTCTAACTTGTATGCCTGGTTTATTTTGTTATTTGTGACCTGCTATGCTGTAAAAATATTTTTTTAATGTTACACTGTTCTGACTAATATTCAAACCAAATAAAAAAGCACTTTGTGGTTAGAATCTTCTGGAACAAGCTACTTTATTAAACCAATGCATTTATACCTTCCTTAACCTCCTCCCTCTGCCTTCTAAGTCACCTCACCTATTGATTTAAACCAGTTTTGCTTACCTCCCATCACCATGGCTCTAATTTTTCTAATTGGCTTGTCATTAAACACAACAGGATCACTTGCCATTTGGGAAAACAAGAGACTGTTTGATTGCAAACAAATAATCAGGATTGAATCCTTCATATTTCCCAGAGAAGAGAAAAACCTCTCCAAATCTCATTCATGTTGATGGCTGCCATCATAACCCTGTGTCAGTAAATAGCCAGGTTTCACTCCATGCTAAATTCCCTTCCATTTTCCTGCTCTTGCATGTTTTCCCAGTTTCCTTCAATTCTTGTTCAATTCAATATTGGCTGGGGTCTGCTCAATGGATACAGCAGGAAAGTGTTTACCTGCATGATGTGTGCAGTCACAGTATTACGGTCTGTGCTTGTCACCATGGAAGCTGAGCTTAACAGCCATTATCTGAGTCTCCTCTGCTTGTGTGTGTATGTGTGTGTATTTGGGCGTTACAAATGTAGAGTTGTACTACAGTGATTGTTGTATAATTAGATTCAGTGTGTCTAGTGCTATGACCCAGACAAGGCCAAACTGCAGCTTTATAAATGACCACTGATGTGACACTTGTCAGAATGCAGAATAATGAGCGCACATAAAGACTACATCAGTGACGTTGATTTTAGGGTTTTTTTTTCCCCAAATATAATAAACCTGTTTCATGCTTTTGTGTAAAATAGAATAATATCCCAACATTCTTCTGAATGGAATATACCGCCTTTAATAGGCAAGCAAACATCTCAACATAGAAACCTGTCAGCCCCAGAAGAAATGAAGTTCTCCCGAATGTGGAGTAACAAAGTAGCAGAGACGTCCTCTGAGAGTGTGTGTGTGTGTGTGTGTGTGTGTGCGTGCGTGCGTGCGTGCGTGCGTGTGTGCGTGCACGCGTGCTACCCTGCAGAGCACCATAAACCCAGTGGATGGAGTTCACCAGCCCAGCCCCCTGGATGCCTCTGTAGTCAGTGCCGTTGCCATGCCAACACAGACCACCCTCCCCACAGGTATGCAAGGTCCTTATTCTTTATCGCTTGTACTTTTTTGTACACACTTTCACTTTGCTGTAAACAAGCAGTTCATTCACTGTAATCCAAAACATATATGAATACCCAATTATTCTCCTTTAAGTTATAGTCTAATAGTATTCTAAGTAACTTTAGCTATTAAAAAAAAAACAACAACAAATCTCTTATGGTGTTTTGGCCATATGTAAGTAATTGTGTTAAAAGTTTATGAAAAAATGTAGGATTTTTGTTGCACTTTAAAAAGCCTTTGTGCTTTCAAGTTACAGGAATCAGTGTTTTATGAAGTGCATTATATGTTGTGTGTGCTTGACTGTGTAGATGGGGCTCAGGTGTGTAAAGCAGAACAGAGGCCTTCTTCTCTTCCCATGGGTCCCGTCGTCACGGTGATGGGCAGCCTTCAGACGCCCACTCCCAACAGCACAGGTACAGATGGCAATTCCGGGATGTTATGTAAGGCAAGATTCAGGCGTGAGATGATTAGATGGCTCTCCTGGCAACATAGTCTAAAAGAGAGTGTGAACTAAAGCCATTGCTTGGTTACCTCCTTGAAGAAAGGGAAAATATTTTTCAGAAAAATAAATATTTATAAGGCTTGTATTTCCTGTTCTGTTCACTGCTTATCATTGGATGTCCCACAGCAGATGACTTTAGTTCAGTGTTGGAAAGCCTACAGTCTTAAGGTTATTTCAACTATATATATAATAGAAAAATTTAACAAGTGAACGGTTTCTCCAGACTGTCATGCATATTAGATTAACGATTTACACTCACTAGAGAAACTGAACCAAGCAGATAATGTTGCAAACAATAATTGTTTACCATTTTCCTTCTTTTAGGGAAAAAAAAAGTAATAGGTCATTTAAACCCTAATGAACCCTAATAACCTGGTATCATTTACAAATTCAGCCTGGCAGTCATTATATGACTGGCTGTTAGAGCATAAGTTTCAGAATTTTAATTCATTTTAAAGTTCTGTTTTTGTTTCTAGTGCACTTTTTGTTTCTAGCATCAGTATTACTGCATTTGATCAGTTCCTTGCTTTTTCACTTCTCATGCCATACGACTATTCTTTTTTGAATGATGTGTAATATGAGCATGAAGCACCTCTCTGCAGTGAGTCTCAGCTCCTTTCTAGCAGTCTAATGCTGTCTGAGGCACATTCCCTGCACTTCTGCTGAGGTGGTGCAAGAAATGATGAGCTTGGTAAAAAGTCAGCTCAGCAGATTTCAATGCAGCCTGAGAAACTGCAAAGTAAACAGGAGGAGGAGATGAGTGGTCCTTGGGTATGCATTAAGTAGATAGGTAGAAGTAGATGTAGTCCAAAGATGTAAGAGAATATAATGGCTGATTTGTATTTTTTTTTTTTTCCCCCTTGTCAGAACACACTAACACATGGTTTGCTGCATCCATGTTGCTGTTATATAAAAAGAATGTGGGCAGTACCAGGTGTTAAGTCAAATTATAAACAATGAAATAAGCTTGTAATTAACACTGCAGTGATGTTAACTGCTCACGGAATTACTAACTTGGATGAAAGTGCCTGAAATTTGAAAAAAAAAAAAAAAAAAAAAAAAATCCAACATGATGCATGTAATTTAATATATTCAGTTCTTTTCCCATTTTTGTTGTACAGGGAGTGGACCTTCTGCACCGAGTAGCAGTGTCACGTCCCCCAGTCACATGAATGTGCCGGCCCATGCTGTCCCAGATTTCTCCTACTCTAGCAGTGAGGATGAGTTTTACGATGCTGATGAATTTTACCAGAGCAGTGCCTCACCGAAGCACTGTATTGAGTGAGTTAGACTGGGCACACACACACACACACACACACACACACACATCTGTTACCAAAATAGTGCATGGAGATAATTACACATTTTTCCCACACAAGATATTCCACACAATCCAATTACTAACTATAGTTAAACACAGATCTCACTAATTACACCATATTACACACATTCTTGTTTCTCTCCATATGGCTTTGCAGACACACACTGTGTAGGCAGCAGACTGTTGTATTGCTTTATATTTGTTGTTTTTGGCTACAGCCCCTCCAGAACCCCTGGTGTTAACAGTGAAGGAAATGCAGCTCTCAAACGACCCAACACCACAGAATCCCTTAATTCCTCCATGTCCAATGGCACAACTGACGCAGGTATTCAAACATGTACACACAAGAGTAAAAGAAAATCAGTACCACTGAAAGTGATGCTGCACTCAGCGATACTGGACTCAAAAATATATGAGACAATCTTTGATGCAGAACAAAAAAATTCCAGGAGATGGAGTTGAATCAGATCTCTCCTATAAACACTAACCCACACAATGTTGTACAGCATGAAACAACACATTCTGCACAATTATCCAGCCTCACACATACACACACAAACACACACCATCTCCTATACTGCACTTTTTGCTTTACTCCTTAACTCTGGTACCAGCTCCACCCCATGGACTTTTTGTTCTGCAGCAAAGGGTACTATAAAACACCATACATGGATGCACACTTAAACACGCACAATAACCATGAGTGCCCAATAAGCAGTAAGTTGGACACATTGAAAATGTTTGAATTCATACACTAGATGAATAAATTAAAGCATCTGGTGGTTTAACAATTATATAATATTGATGGAATATCTCACAGCTGCACAAGCATTTAGTGTTAATGTGTAAAATGCTACAAAGATGGTTGTTATGATTGACACACAGCTGTCACATGCCTACTCCCTCATAAATGTCATTCAAATATGTCAGTAACATGTATTATATAATCAAATATGAGGAGAGCTTTTATCGAGAAAATATTTAAGATTTGACAGCTGCCAAATATACCAATGAGAATTGTTCAGTGATATAATTGTTTGACTTTTGCTCTGTTCACTGATAGAGTTCTGGCTGAATATTCAGGCTTAAACATTGTACAATATCCTTAGACTTTTTTGCCATTACTTTTTAACCAGGATGCATGCTTGTGAATGCCTGAACACACTGGAATTTCACTTTCCTTTATTGTGTAATTGGATCCCACATAATAGCATTTTCCATAGTATCATTTGACACCCATGTAAGTCATGTGATAGCATGGAAAATATACATACACACACACACACACACACACACAAAATCTTAAACCATCACCAATGACCTCTTCACCTGCTTAATATCCAGTAAGACCACAGATTCAGGTAACAAATACACACATATATACAGTACTGTGCAAAAGTCTTAGGCACCATATTATCTGTAGTACAAATTTTGTTATATAAGTT
>JAOTRN010000031.1:4956565-4967624 GCA_028566695.1 Bagroides melapterus
ATCATAAACTTATAGAACAAAATTTGTACTACAGATAATATGGTGCCTAAGACTTTTGCACAGTACTGTATGTGTGTATATATATATACACACACACACACACACACACACACACACACACACACATACACACACACAGGTGCATTGAACCTTGAATACGTAGAGCACATGGTTATATACACGCAATGTTGTTTTCTCAGCAGTCTGAATTATTGTGTGCTTTGTTTTGATCAGATCAGTATGACAGTCATGATGAGAGGGATGACGATGGTGAGGGGGAGTCAGTGGAGGAACATAAGAGCGTCATTATGCATCTGCTTTCACAAGTCCGATTGGGAATGGACCTCACCAAGGTAACCCCTGATTCCGTCGTCTTATTGCTTTCTTTCTGTTTCTGTCCTCTCCATGAACTTCTACTGTCTTTTCTAGGTGGTTTTACCTACGTTCATCTTGGAGAGAAGGTCATTGCTGGAGATGTATGCAGACTTCTTTGCACATCCTGATTTGTTCGTCAGGTAAAGTGTTTGTGTGCATTACAGCAAAAGGACGCACTTGGATTTATCTCTTTCTCTCTCTATATATATATATAAACTCCTTTGTTCCTTTGACAAAAAAAACACAATCACAGACCATGATGCTTAACTTTATGCCTGATGTGCTCTTGTGCATAAATGGTTGAATCTCATACTGGTGCGATCTTATGTTTTGTTCCATCTCCACTCAGCATTGCAGAGCAGTCAGAGCCTCGGGAACGCATGGTGCAGGTGGTGAGGTGGTATCTCTCAGCCTTTCACGCTGGCCGGAAAGGATCCGTGGCTAAGAAGCCTTACAACCCCATCTTGGGAGAAGTATTCTATTGCCACTGGGACATTCCTTCAGAAACAGAGGAACCAGTTCCCGGGGTATGTGTGGGATTATATGAAATATGTTTTTAAAAAAGCAGCAGGAATTTATCTATTTATGTGTTCACATGTTAATGTTTGATGCTATCTAGCAATAATTTTCAATAAGATTATTAAGCCCCCACAGATGGAACTTGAACTGAGATTTAAGGAAAAAACTGTCATAGCTGGATGACAAATGGGATGTGTTCAAGTTAAAACACTCGAAACCTGTGAAATTTTAGAGCATTTAGCATGCTTTTAGCATAAAAACTTGCCATTCAAGATTATAAGAATTGAAAGCTCCATTTCAGTTTTGCAGTGTTAGACTGTATATTAAACCATGTCCTGCCAAATCACCATAGCAACATTTACTGGTTCTGTACCAATAACCTGTTGTGCTACCTCTTACCAACATGTGAAAGCAGCATGACACTTTAAATAGTGGCTTTTCCCAAACAGACATGTGTGGATTTTGGACAGGAGCCTGTGTCAGAAGGGCCAGTGCCATATTGTAGCCGGGGCAGTGTGTCATTCGTAGCAGAGCAGGTTTCTCACCACCCACCAAGTAAGTACTACATATTTACACAAACATACCAAACTTAATAAAAAGTTAGGAAGCCACTGAATTATTAACCGCTATTTGAATAACTCTTGAATCAGATGCAAAAAAAAGTTTTCAAATCTGTACATTTTTACCAATGTGTCCAAAAATCTATTTTATTGATTATTGAAATAATATTAACCACATGAATGCCAATTTTATTATAATAATAATACAAGAAAAAGAAGAATTGGTTAAGAGAAAGCATTAAGTATTAATGCCTTGTCCATTACATGACTTCAAGCATATGGATAATTGGGTGTTCAGTGGGTTTTGTGGATGAAACATTGCTGTATTGAAGGATCAGTATTATGATGATAGGTAATCAATCCTGTATTCATTAAATTGTGAACAGTTGTTTAGGTTTAGGGACTGTAAACTGAAGTAAATCACAGGAACAGGAGTTTTGTTTATTGAGTACTCTTCTCATGCTTATTTCATCTTTAACTCTTGCAGTATCTGCCTTCTACGCTGAGTGTATAAGCAAGAAAATCCAGTTCAATGCACACATTTGGACCAAATCCAAGTTCCTTGGAATGTCTATCGGTGTACACAATATTGGCCAAGGTAGGCAAAGACACACCGTGAGTATCAGTGTTCAGTTATAACAATGATAATGTATCTTATACAGCTCTTTTGTTGTGTGCTGCAGGCTGTGTGTCTTGTCTAGAGCACGATGAACACTACATTCTGACTTTCCCCAATGGCTATGGCAGGTAAGATTAAAGGTTTTTTTCTCTCTTTACATGAAGCATGATGTACAGTGTTTTGTGTCTCAGTGGGATGTTGTCTTTCATTATCCTGCTCGTGTCCTTATAGGTCGATCCTGACTGTTCCTTGGGTGGAATTAGGTGGAGAGTGCAATATTTCCTGCTCCAAATCTGGCTACAGTGCCAACATAGTGTTCCACACCAAACCCTTTTATGGGGGAAAGAAGCACAGGATAACTGCAGACATTTTGTGAGTCAATATTAGTGTGTATCTATTGTTGAATATGCTTAAAATAAATATTAATCATTGTGCTCATGGTACAAAAGGTTTTTGTTGACTGCATGACCTTTTTCACTCCCTTGCAGTGGCCCCAATGATAAGAAATCATTCTGCTCCATTGAAGGGGAATGGAATGGAGTAATGTATGCAAAATGGGCTTCTGGGGTAAGTCAGATGTCTGAATATCATCACAGGGTAAATCCAAGTAAAACTTCTGACCTATAATATTGAAAGCTGTTTTGAAAGTTTCAGAAACTGTTAATTTACTGGGTTGTTCACACACAACAGAAGTCTATAGAATTTACACAGAAACAAATAAAAAAAAAAAAAACATACTGTGTGTTGATAGATGCAGATAGTTGAAAACTCTTGTTGATGAAAGAGACCAGAGGAGAGTGATTTGAGGCTATCATTAGTTTATACTCACCCAAACTGGACAGTTGAAGAAGAAAGTTTTCTTTTTTTCTTCTCCCCCTTTTCTTCAGTTGTCTGTTGTCTTTGCCCATGACAGCTCCAGATTCTTGTTCTTGGCTCACAGGAGTGCGACACAATGTGGCCTTTTTGTTGTTGTAGCCCATCCACTGCAAGGTTCGATGTTTCTTGAATGCTGAGGTGCTTTTCTGCTCACCCCGATTGTACAGTGTGATTATTTGATTTACTAAACCCTTCCTGGCAGCTCAAACTATTCTCTGTAAACTCTGGAACCTGTTGTGTGTGAAAATACCAGGAGATCAACAGTTTATTAAATATTCAATCCAAGTATAGTGTCATGGTTAAAGGCACAGAGATAATTTTTTCCCCGCTCATTCTGATGTTTGATGTGATCAGTACCAGAAGCTCTTGATCTATAAACTGCATGATTGTCCTGCTGCTCTATGATTGTATGATAAATGCATAAATGAGCAGATGTACCAGTGTTCCTATTAAAGTAGACAGTGGATGTACATTATATTTGCTTTTTTTGTGTCTTAGGAAAACTCTGTGTTTATTGACACAAGGAAACTCAGCATAATTAAAAAGAAAGTGCGGAAGTTGGAGGATCAGTTAGAATATGAATCAAGACGGTGAGTATCTTGCATCAGACACAGGGGCTGCATTATTATTTCTGCCCTAATATGCTCTTCCATGTCCTATTTTATTTGCAGAGATGTTTATCTCTTTGTGCAAAAAATATATATTTCCCTCCACAATTTGGACATTTGTTTTCCCCACACACTAATTTGTGTGCTGCATCACAACACATACACTTGGGGAAAAGCCCTATGTTCTCTTCTGTGTACACGGCTTCACAAGAGCCCATGCTTGGCTAGTGTCACTCTGACAGCAGAGAAAATAACTCCATCCCTTGCACACATACCTCTGACCTCTAGCAAAGCCAGTTTTACTATCTAGGATCCTCCTCACAGGTGTATTTTAGACTTTCAGTGTTTCACTTTAATGAAACATATATTGTTCTATTTGTCCACTTCATGATGTATGCTAAGAAATTAGGATTAGGAGAACAGCTGCTTTTTTTTATGATCTTCTGTAATGTCAGCTGTTTTTCTTTTGACCTGTCAGGCTTTGGAAGGATGTGACATTGAACCTGAAGCTCAAAGACATTGATGCCGCCACAGAGGCCAAACACCGTCTGGAGGAAAAACAGCGGGCCGAGGCCAGGGAGAGGAAGGATAAGGAGGTTCAGTGGGAGACTAGAGTGAGTTTGTTTCCAGTCTCAGCATATTGTTTGTTTTAGTTTGTGTTTTGATTCAGTTGTTTATACTGTATGTAATATCCCCTTTTTAAGTGAATATTAGTTTTTCTGAAGAAAAAAACAGTGTATGTACTTGAAGATTGTCTGATGTTTGAATGTTTTCCTTTCTTGCAGCTGTTCCATGAGGATGGCGAGTGCTGGGTTTACGACGAACCTCTTCTCAAGAGAATGGCTTCAATACGACACTAGTACAGCCTCTCTGAAACAACCGAGTCTAAGAAAAGAACTCTTTTACAATTCACCTTTCATGTGAAGCCTTGGAATGACTGATGAATGAACAATTAAACAGCTTTGCATTTTGGAAATGAATGATAAGAACTAGACTCTATTACAAGTAAATATCAAATAAAAAATACTCCTTTCTCGCCAACTGCACCACTTCCACGCTCCACTGCTCCTTTAAGCTGGAAAAATCCCACACCACATAATACACTGAGGTAGTTAATGGCTCCTTAACAAGCCAAATGAACGCTCTTGTTTTGACAGGGTGGGTCATTCCCACAGGTATGTTGTCTCCCACTTCGGGGCAAAAGGGTTTGTAATTGAACAAACTGAAAGCAGCGTTCTGTATCTCAGGGAATCAGGTGACTGAGGAATGAAGGCTGTATCTCCTGATGTTTTAAAAGCCTTAGGTGGAACTACAACATGGAAGAACTTGACTTGCCTACAGCTAGCTACAGATATTTATATATACATATATAGAACTTACAATTATATATTATATAATGTCCTTTTTTGCCTTTTTGTTCATCTGCAATAGTAATGGTTTGAAAGTATGAACTTGAAAATGTCAGCATAACAGCCATTCCATTTACTTCCTCTTTGTCAGTCATTAAATAGGAGTAAACCCCATGCTCTTCTTCTTTTAAAAGGTTTTGCATCACATCATGTGTAGCTGCAAAAGAGGACCATTTAATGAAACACCTCAAGGAATTTAATTTTGTAGACGATCATGCTGAAAGTCCATTCCAATTCAAGTACTCTTTATTTTTAATGAATAAATTTGTTGTTTAAAAATTAGCACTGTCCAATGGAAGTATGAATGCATATTTATGAAACGTGCAGAGTATTCCATGTAAGTCAAGTCATCTTTAATTGCCCCTACCGAACAATGTTAGTCATTTTCTCTCTCTCTCTCTCTCTCTCTCTCTCTCTCCCATCTGCACCTTCTCTAGATTTGCCTTTTTAAAAATTCTCTCTATCTTCTATCTATTCTCTCTGTTATCAAATACATAAAATATATTGAACACCTAAAATGTCCTAATAGTAATCTCTTATGGAAACGTTTGAAATTCAGTTTGTCACCAGGATTCCACAGGCATAATGTGTCTAAAGTAAAGCTATGCTGTAGTAAAACTATTAGGATGCACAATTTGACTGAGATTATTTTGAACTTTGCACTGTTGGTGATTTCATGAGCAGAATGGTGTTGAGAAGGATTCATAAATTTCAACAAGTAGAGTGAATCAAATGTGGGCAAGCAATGGGTTATTAAAAGAAAACATTTTCTTATGTTTGTAAATTTGAAATCGAGGCCTTGCCATATACATACATTTCACTGTCATGCAGTGTTGCTTTGCAAAAGCAATCTAAACTGTTTTCCTCTCATTTGACATAGCCACTGATTATACTAGATTTTCATGTTTAATGATGCAAAATATTAAATCTCAATGAGACCAGCTTGAGTCTTGATTTTTTTTTTTTCTCCCAACCGAAACGGAGGTATATGTTAGCTATAAATTGATATGTTCTGTTGGAACTGCTCAAATACTACTGAAGTTTCGTTGAATACATAGACTTGTTGATCCGGCTGGCATATCTAAAGAGAAAAGCATTTTAAATTTGTGTACGACTGAGGAAACATGCCATGAGACCCAACTTAAGTGAATATCAGGATAGTTTTCCGATCTGAATTTTACTTTTAATGAAGAGCAGGCCAAGCAGCACAATATTTTTGATACAAGCATGCCTAGACCATTTGGGAAATCAATTATGGATTAACTTACTAATTATATTTGATTGTATATTGCTAGTATAAGACGCTAGTTCAAGATTTTGTAATGATATACTTAATTACAATAATTTTCATAAAAACTGTCAACCCGTCGTTGACACCCATAAGAGTGGATTAATTGTTGACTCACTTGCTCCGACTCACTGAAAAGAGAACGAATTCCCGTCGCTACAAAATACTGTCAGGCAGGGCGGCACTGCTATCTAGTGTCTATAGTTTGTATTACGAGCTAAAGCGCCATCTTGAAACTTCCCACAAATCATTGCGGTAGATAGTATAAATGCTCGCGTGCCCTCTCCTTCGGCCTCATTTCTTCGTGGTGTGTAATGAAAGGTTAGTATTATGTGTTGTTTAAACGCGTCTGTCGCATTAGTGATTCTTTTTTATTATTATTTTCTTTTGTTGAAGTTTGTATTTATGTATACATTTTTATTTTTAAATACCGTGTGTTTTGTTCTAGCGCCCTTTTTATAAGACTCGTGGTTTTCCAAGACTGTTAGCTTAGTTGTTAGCTGCACGTGTTCCAGATCTTTAGACTTTTTAAAATTAAGTTATGTAGTGCTATTCTGTAACTGTGCACGCTTATGAATGCGTTTTCACGTTTTTTGCGCTTTGAATTAAACTAAAGCATTGATTACACTCCTTGCCCATTTCCGCTAACCCGCTAGCTAGCTCTGTCGCGTGCTTTGGATGCCCTCTTTAGGCTTATAGCAAGTAATGGATTTTAGGTTCTTTATATGCATATGATGAAAAATATGTTGGTAGGGACATCTGAGCAAATCTGATGAATGCCAACATTTCTGACATGGCGTATGGAAGTTTTATCCCTATTCATTTTCTGAATCCCACGTGGCAAACTATAGTAACCTTCTTTTCTTCTGCAGAACCTGCTGGTTTGAGCATGTCGTTTTGGCCGATCCGGCTATTGGTAAGTTCACATCCGTTGGCTTTATTTATCACTCGTAAATGCGACCCATAACATGCCAGAAAGGGTTATAAGCAATGATTTAGTTAATACTGCACGATCGCTACTTAAGCCTGTGATGAACAATAATGAGTAAGAGTAGTGGACAGAAGTGGTTTCTGAAAAATACATTTCTGAGGCTTAAATTTGATCTTCATAGCGTAGCCCTGCATGTTGCAAAGATTATTCTTAGTAATTCTAACACGTATTTCCTCATTTCAGCTTGTAGAAACAATGACGTGTTCTAAATCAAGGTATGTACACTTGAAGAATGCCCCCACTTATTGCCTGTGATGAGTAAATTGAATAAGAGTAGTGGACAGAAGTAATTTCTGAGAACTTGAATCTGAGGCATCTTTATCATTTTCTCTTTTTATATTAACATGGACGCAAATCTTAATCTGGTCCTTTGTTCTTGCAGTGACTGGACTGCAGTGTGCTGTACTTGTGAACAGGTATGTGTTGTCTGAATGTCAATGTTTTACTTCTAACGTGCTCTGTGATGACATTATTTGCTACTCTTGATCCAAGACTGATGAAATTGCAACCACCATATATTTAATCTGAGGC
This sequence comes from Bagroides melapterus, assembly GCA_028566695.1. NCBI lineage: Eukaryota > Metazoa > Chordata > Actinopteri > Siluriformes > Bagridae > Bagroides > Bagroides melapterus. Next base: position 4,964,342 of record JAOTRN010000031.1, read on the forward strand.
ACTGTTTCTTTACTGGAGTTTTCTTGGTGTATTTTCTTGAAATAATTTTTCCTTCCTTTTCCTAGATTGTCTGTTTCCCTGAGGATTTTGGATTGCTGAGATGAGCAAGGTAAGCTTATGGGAATTTGTTGAAATGCTGCTAAATTTTCTGATTTGCTGTTTATGATGATTGTTGTTAATACAATGGGAATCTCTCTGAATAAGAGTGAAAGACATAATTGTACTGAAACAGTAGCATGTAATAGTAATATTGGGCACATTTAGTATGCACATTTTAACAAGTGTTCTTCCCTAAGGGTTCCTGTATGTCAAGTGCACGATGTGGCACAGTCAAGTCGGCTTAATGGTAAATTAAATTTAATTTTCTCCCATCTGAAATGTTAACTTTGATGCAAGTGATGACTGCATAGTTCAGCAGAATCTCCATGTAGAACCATGCGCAATGTCTTTCGCTCCTAGCTGATGCATCAGTTCTTCTTTTAGTTTAATGTACTGGAACTGCTTTGTTTTAACAGCTTCATTATTTTTGCAGTGACACGGCTGCTGAGGAACCAGTAAGGTGAGTTTAAACAAAAAAATTAAATTGCATAACATGATACAAATGATGACTGCATAGTTCAACAGAACCTCCATGTAGAATTATGTGCAATGTCTTTCGCTCCTAGCTGATGTATCAAATTAAGTCAGATGTACATGATCATTGATTTTACTGCTTGTTTAAAAAAAAAATTTAAATTTATTGCAGCATCTGGATGGTGTAGATGACCATGCTGTTGGATGCCTTGTACCAGGTATGTAATCACTTGGTTGTATGTGGGGTGTTTTTTAACTGATCTGGAGAGGATGATCATGAATCAGGTCTCTGATCTTGTTGAGGACTTGTCTTTTATGACTGATCTGGATTTTTAGATTTCCTAGTATTTCATGGTTGCAGTAGTCTTGCCCTAATCATGTTTTCTCTCCTAGGTTTGCTGTCTACATGACTAATGGTGAGTTTTAATACTGATTTTGTTTATTAGCATACTTGACCAGTGGGATGATTTAATGTCCATTTGACTTTCTCATGGAGATTGGATATTAGCTCTGTCTGATATGGTCTTTTTGAGTAGCTTTTAGACCTCATGGGCAATATTTTCTGTTCTAACAGGAGTCTACTCATTGACAGGTGGTGATTGCATTCTGTAACCTTAAGGGCCCTTTAAAAGCATTCTGCTGTCTCACCAGGTTTGTGTATTTATTAAATTATTAGCCCATGATTGGGGTTCAGTGATGTTTTACAAATGTCTGACCTGAAAACAAATGTGGACAGTCTCTTGCTGATGAACCAATGTTTAATTGTCTTTTAAATTGATCTGATTTAATCTGACTAACTTTAATGTTACCTGCAGGATGGATTGGAGTCCACTGGATAAGTGGCTGGCAGTGTTCATGGTGAGGAGTTATGATTGCTCATAAAATAACATGCAACCTGTGATGAAGAGATTCTGCCAAATGAATCTGCTGATTATACCAATTTTCCGTTCCACTTATTTCTGAGGTTGCAATGACTACATATGCTGTTGTGGTGTGTAAACTTTTTTTTTTTTGATTGCTTACTTTTTTTTTTTTTTTTCCCCTTCCCCAGCAGTGGTCCACACCAAGCTTGTGATCTCCTGAACTTTAGGACCCAGAGGGTGTGATGTCCAATACAAGCTGGCTCATAAAGGGAGAAAACCTTGAGCTAAAATGTTTTAAAATGTGTGGAAATAAACTTTGAAATGAAACTTGGTTTGATTCCCTTTTTGTGTTGGGAGGGCATGATATGATTTGTAACCCATTTAAACCACAAGACTGGTCACTGGTTTTAATGCTGGTTTTATGTAGGTGTGATTGCATATCTCCTTCTACTGTACTGACTTTTTAAATGAGATGAATTGGTTACTAAAATTAATTGCTTGACAATAAATCAAACTGGTGTGCTGGATTTGCTTCTGGATGGCTACAATTTGTTATTTCTTTAATTTTATTTATATATTTACGTTTAACATGATAGTAATTGTACTGGGTGACTCACTGGGCAAACAGGACGTTAAATTTTATTGACATGGCATCAGACTCCGTTTAATTCAGTAACCCAGTGGTGCGTGTGGGAGCGTCGGGAAGTACTTTCAAATCTTTTATCTCTAGTTCTTCAGAATGAAGTTTAGTTTGTGGTTAAGGGCTACGTAATAAAAGGGCCTGTAACCAGTTTACGGGAAATCCGAGGCTTATGTAGTCGCCGGGACTACCGGAAGTGACGTCGTTGTTCCGCGCGTTTGTCTTGGGTAAATATTGATGGTACGTTTTTACGTCCGTGGAAGGCTGTCAGGAGATCTGAATGGGGGAAAAAAGCGGGTTATTTCTGTCTCGGTGAATAGACGGCATTCCTATCGGACCTAATGATTGTTTTAGCCTTTTTCTCCGCGCTTTTGGCGGTGCCCGTTAAAGCGGATTTGTTTCACTTCGATAGCATCTCAAATGTGTCAACCTATTACTTCAACTACCTCTACTGCCAGGTTTGGGAAGGGGAATGTCAACCGAACCATGACGATGCGACCCAACAAGGTAAGGACCCACGGCCTGAAAGGACGTGTTCTGGTCTGGGGGTTTTCCAATCAAAATGCGGATGTGACAAACAGCTGCGCTAATATATCCATTGCTTTAGTTTCAGAGCCCACTGTACTGGTAGCAACTATCGGGTTATTTTTGACATTTGTTAAATGATCCTAGTAAACGTTGAAATGTGTGTTTTCTATGCCCTGTGCAGTGCCTACAGGGAACATGTGGTCGTGGCTTTCTCAGGATTATAAGGGCATGTTGACCAATTGGTACTGCAGCATTGGGCAATGCTGTGATTCAGGAGACTGCCGAATTACTAACAACATCACAGGTATAATGTTCAATAGAACCTCATATAATTTTCAGTCAGGGTACATGAAAGCTTACCCTGTTATATTTTCAGTTAAATAATATGTAACTAAGTAAAAATATGTAATAAATAATGTAATTATGTGAAACTAAGATAAATAAATCAGAACTTTTCCACCCTCAATTTGAAATTACAGTGGTTAAAAACAATTTAAATGAAAAGCAAGCAAAAACATTTTAGGGGAAAAAGAGGGAGATTTCAAAGTATGCACACCCCTAAGCTAATACTTTCTTGAAGCACCTTATGATTTTTTTTTTATACTGCTAAGGATTTTTGGGTAAGAGTCTTCAATATGGCACCTCTTGACTTGACAATATTTTCTTGCAAATATTCTAG
>JAOTRN010000031.1:4975370-4988746 GCA_028566695.1 Bagroides melapterus
ACTTAGACCTGCTATAGGATATCACTGAACTAAATATTTTTATGTTGTCCCACAGGCCTTCAGACCAGCCAGGATGCTCACTTTTATGCCATCTCATCTCGATTTGAGGACTTCAGCAATAAGAACCAGCCCTTGGTTGTGCAGTTCACAGTGAAACATGAGCAGAGCATAGACTGTGGAGGAGGCTACATTAAGCTTTTCCCATCAAGCCTCAAGCAAGAGGAAATGCATGGAGAGTCCACATACAATATAATGTTTGGTGAGAAAGTTTATATTTTTCTTGACGTGGTATCTGATGCTTAAAACAAGGAATAAAGACTAGACGATATTTATTGACTATATGCTCTCTTTAAGGTCCTGATATCTGTGGCCCTGGTACTAAAAAGGTTCATGTCATCTTCCATTATAAGGGCAAGAACCATTTGATCAACAAAGACATCAGGTGCAAGGTAAAGTCAGTTCTACATGGTATTCCCAGCATACTAATTTCATGTTTTTGAAGACCCTACTTACCCTGTGATGTTAATGTCTAGGATGATGAACACACCCACCTGTACACACTGATTGTTAACCCAGACAACACATATGAGGTGAAGATCGACAATAAAAAGGTGGAGTCTGGATCTCTCGAGGATGATTGGGACTTTTTGCCCCCAAAGAAGATCAAGGATCCAGAAGCAAAGAAGCCTGAAGACTGGGATGAGAGGGAGAAGATTGAGGACCCTGATGATAAAAAACCTGAGGTGAAGTATAAAGAATTTAAGAATAAATTTTAGCTAAATGTAAATTTAGAATTGCCTTTAAGACATGGAAATTCCACACCTTATGTAGTAATTTGGTTTAATTCCCAGTCAAGAATCAGTCATAATATATTTTTTGTTATAAACCCCCCTGTACTTTGTTGTTTGGATCAAATTTGATGACATTTTTAAAACCATTTTCCATTCATGTAACGTCAACTTCATGTGTGTGTTTGTGTGTGCGCGAACACATACACACCATTGTCTTAAAGCAATTTTTGACATTGACTTATGGTTGAAGTTTGTTTTTAACAAATGTAAATAGTCAGTGCTTACATACCTGTAACACTGGAACACTTAAATCACATATTGGATCTTGATGAATGAAATATTCAAGTTGAAAATGTTTACTTGCTGTGTAATCTGTGTTACACTGTGTAATTTGCTGTGAACAAAATGATTTGAAAATGGTCAGTGGAAACCAAAATCAACCAACTGAGGCTGGATTCAAAATCTGAAAAAACTAACTGAAATTGCAGGCTGATCCAACTTGCATAATTTTCATCACATCAACTTAAGTCAGTAGAGCAAATGGCCCCCGCATTACTCCCGACTTCATCAGGAGCATGTTTGAGCATGCTCCTGATGAGATGGATTCCTGGGGGATTTCCTCCCACTCCTAGGTCAATGCATCAGTGAGCTCCTCTGTGGTGCTACTTGGCTGCTTCAGATGCTCCGATACATAAGGTTCTCGATTGGATTCAGGTCAGGATATCATGGGGTCAGTCAATCACATCAGTGCCTTTTTCATCCAGTAGCCACCTACCACTCTGGCCCATGAGACCAGGAATTTTCATGCACCAGGAAGAACCTGGGGCCCACTGCACCAGCATGCTGGAGGTTATTTTGTAGGGCTCTGGCAGTGTTCCTCCTGTTTTTGTTTTTTTTTCACTCAAAGGACCAGATCCCTGTCTGTTGCAGGGTTATTGTTCTTTTCTGTGGCCCTGTCCAGCTCTTGGTATCCCCTCCATGCTCTTGGAACTGTGGTGGGAGACTCAATAAACCACCTTTCTGTGGAACATATAGATTATTTAGAAACTGGACTCCCAATGTAAAAATGATTCGGTTGTCATTATTGCCTCATGCTACACTTCGTGACAAGGACCCTAACAAAACAAGAGACGTATTGATCAGAAAGGATGAGGAGTGGGCAAATGTCTGTGGCCACCAGCTTCAAAAGCATTCCCTTTTGGCGGGTCATCTTCTTGGTACTTCTCCAGTGTACCTGTTGTCACTTTGATTTGCACCAAAGCAGATGAAACTGATTTACAACCACATGCTTTCTAACTGGATAGATTGATCCTTTAAGTTTCATTTATTAGTTGTTTATACTCATGATTAAATGTTTTTATTATTTTTTGAGCAGTGCATTTTGAAAATATCCACATAAAATTAAATGATTTTCCGTTAAATGATTTTATGGCTTTTTACAGGACTGGGATGAGCCTGAAACCGTCCCTGATCCTGATGCCAAAAAGCCCGATGATTGGGATGAAGAGATGGATGGAGAATGGGAGCCTCCTATGGTTACCAACCCTGACTATAAGGTAAACAAATCTCTAATTAAGTAAAATATATCACCTATTTTATTTTTCTAAGGGCATTGTACATAAATTGTATATAATCAAACATGAGTGAGATATATTAGTACAGTAGATATCTAGGCAGCAGTTCTGGTAGATATCCAAGTTCAAAAGTCAAAAGATTTGTTCTACTCTATCTAAACATGAAAGTACATGAATTTGGGATTTCAATTAACAAATGTCTTAAGTGCCTGCTGCCTTCAGATGTGTCTTACTAAGTGTAACATTGAGACAGTTTTGGCAAAAGAATGATAATCTTTCCACATTCTTCTTGAGTATAGTGCATCATTGTATTTTAACTTGAAAAGCTGTAGCAGGGTAAAACAGCTGTCATTCACATGTTTCTTAAAATGGGTTTTCTTCTATGTTAGGGTGAGTGGAAGCCAAAACAGATTGATAATCCTGCCTACAAAGGTAAATGGGTTCACCCTGAAATTGACAACCCTGAATACACTCCTGATTCTGAGCTCTACAAATACAGCAGCATTGGAGTGATTGGACTGGACCTGTGGCAGGTATGAATCCTATTGCTGCTAGTTATGACTTACTTTTGATGATGGATTAAGACGTCATCCTCATATAGCATTATTATTCTTATAGAAGGTACATTTCATGTTTCTCTTGAAGGATAAGAGTTCCTTTTACATTTACTAATCCACACTATTTCCTTGTTTTGGAACAGGTGAAGTCTGGCACCATTTTTGACAACTTTCTCATTACCAATGACCCAAAACTCTCTGAAAAGATTGGAGATGAGTCTTGGGGTGCAACAAAGGTAAATTCATACATGGGTCCAACAATATAAGCCTATATTTAGTTTAAACATTAGAGTTTTTTTTTTACAATTTAAAGTTCGATGAAGATACATTGGTGGAGTGTTCCAAATGCCTTTACAACACATGATGCCTTTCACTCAACCAAATATACGTAATGTTTGACTTTTATATACACAGTAGGAAATCTTTAGGAAATCTACTTTGTCCAAATTTGTTTGATTTGATACAAATATTTACCTCTTTAAACATTGGAGCTAAAACAGACATTGCTCTGTTTGTAGTGTGTAAAGTTTAAGCACACTATATAGTCACACTGTTTAAAGCCCCTTATTTCATATTTGGAGCATGACTCTTCTCTGAATACTAATAAATCTATTCTACAGCTATTTTTCTCTGTGATGTATATTTTGTCAGCAGTAATATCGTCAGTGTGGTGAAGTGCCTGTCAGAGCTTCTTCAATTTTTTTAGATAAAGCTATCTGTTCTTAACAGGATGCTGAAAAAAAGATGAAAGACAGTCAAGACGAGGAAGAGAGAAAGAAACGTGAAGAAGAGGATAAGAAAAGAAGTGAAGAGGCAAAGGATGAAGCTGATGAAGAAGAAAAAGAGGAAGAGGATGAAGATGAGGAGGAGGAGGAAGATGAGGATGAAGAAGATGATGAGGAGGAGGGAACAGACTCCAAACTTAAGGATGAGTTGTAGACTTGAAATGAAACTCCTGCCATGTCTCCTATTCTCATTGGAGGAATGTGGCAGAGACCTGAACTGTGTTGGACAGTTCTTTATTTCTCAGCTCAGACATTTCACATTCAGTTCTGGTGCTGCAAACATATTTATATAATTATAACTAAACCATACTTCATTGAGCTTCTTCAGAATAACCAAGTGGTGTTCAGATGATATGAAATAAGAATTGCTTACCTTTGTAATGGATAGTGATCATGATGGTTTGGGCAATTATGCAACATGGTTAAAAAGGCTGCAAAAAAACAGATGGTCCCAAATATCACTATGAACCACTACTGTCACCATTTTTTATGTTTGTGTTAATTTTTGTTAGTCTGTATCTGAACATTTAGGAGCCTGAAATTCCAGCAGATTACTGTTCATTTTTCCATCCATAGTGCAATATACTCAAACTAAGTATGTTGTGTGTGTCTGTGTGTGAAGGCAAGAATCATTGTATGCCTTTTTTTGATTGTTTATTTTCAAATCAAACAGAAAATTAGATTGTATTGTTAATATTTGAAATAATTCCTTGCCCCTTGAACTTGTGTGAATTTTTGTTCTAATGAAAAACTTTATAGCTGACATGTTCTGCAGACCAGATGTAAATAAGTGATTTATTAGGTTAAAAATTGAACAAAGAATGATTATGTAAACTAGCTGTGGTTTGATATGGTTGTTCTCATAATTTGTCTCAAACCTGCTTAAAATTTAAGATGACGTTAATTTGCAATACTAATTTTTTGTTATAGCGTTCTTCTAGCAAAAACGTTTAACCCACTAGAAAGCAATACTTATAGAGTTACACAAATGTAGTTGATCAGTGAAGACATTGCTTTTTTTGTTTTCACTAGAGTTGAAAGTGCTAGCTAGTTAAGGAAGCTTATAGCCTTGACTTTAACACTACAGATTACGTCAGTCATCTTGCATCACATGAACTGCATCACTCTTCATTATTCACTTGTGTGCTGATCAGGTTTCTGACACCTTACCATACCTTCTAACTCCAGTGCAAAACCGAAATCAACAAATGTGTCTTGCTGATTGATAATACGGGATGAGGGGACAAATGATCAATTTTGGATCTTTCCAATTTGGAAAATTCAAAGCTGAAAATAGGCCTAGTGTATAACAATATAAAAATCACTAACTTCATCACAAGTAATGTGAACAAATAAGCCAATCTGGTTAAGGGACCTTGCTTTTGCTACAGCATTCATAAACTACATTAAGAAAAATCTCGGGTTCTTCTATTTAAAGGTGTCCAATTCGGAGCCTTTTCTGAATGGTAAACCCCAGTATTATGTACTCAGTCTTTAAGAGTTAGGGGAATAAATTGAAGAACTCTTAGGGTTCTAGGTTTAATGCGACACATCATTCATACCACATTGCACTGTTAACTGATCCCAGATTCACGTTCAAAATTAAGAGTTAACGTTTCAAAATTAAATTCAGTTAATCTCTATTAAAGCTTCTATTTAGCCAGCAGTGGTCTTCGATGGATCGGTGGCCTATCCGATGTTTATCCTCACCTCGTGCCCAGGACAGATCCAATTACTAAAGATGAATGAATGAAAGTAACTTGTGAGGTGCTAAAAATGATCGACCCGTTTCTACAGCTTGGTTTATTTTGGCACATGGTAGCTGACCAGAGCAGACTACATTCTCTACAAATTTACAAAGGCCAAAATTCGCTACCGCCGGACAAATCGTAATACGTCACAGTTTAATGCCTACCTATAGTTGATTGTCAGATCTGCACTAGAACTGAGCCCAGTTCCACATTCTGTTCTAATCCAGTATAGTACATAAATCCAGCTCCGGGTTTTCCATGTACCTTCATTGGCCTCATCGCCTATCGCAGAGCGCAGGATGGACTAGTGGGAACTGAAACATTATGGCTGCCAGTCTTTCCTTGACTCAGGTAACCATGGTTTTGTATTCAAATTTAACGTTTCTCTCAAGTTTTTTTTTTCTTCTTTACTTATTATTTTAAACACATTTTTAAGCTACTGCGCGTTCATAAGTTTTCAAGTTGAACGCTGCCATGCTTTGTGTGTTTTGAAGCTGTGTAGATCCAGCGCTTGGGGAAAAAGTTTCTAGCCTAGCCTTCTGTCTAATTTTAGGGACTGCGAAAAGGGCGTTGCTAGTTTGTGTCACTTTTAAAATAAGTGTTCGCTTTGCCCTTCATTGTACGACCATGCAGTATTAGTTTATTTTTGGTTCACGTCTAAAAGTCTTTACTTTAAAAATATCGCAGATTGTCACAGAACAGGACGTTGTTTTCTGGTTGTTGAAAGTGTGTAACGTTAGCAGCAGCAGCAGCAGCAGTTTGGCTTTATGTCCAACACAACTGCGAAGCAGCTGGCTAGCACAACGGTTAAACTCAAATAAAAGATTTGCAAAGTGTGAATAATTAGGAAAAAGGTTATCCCTTTTCTTAAGTTCATTACTCGGTAAATAATCAGCCAGTGCTGTCAACTATGATGGAAAGGCAGTCAAACGTTACCACAGATGGCTTGGGTTCAGGATTTTAAATGTGGAGCCAAGAGGAAGTGCTGCTGTAAGCTGTGGCTTGCTTTCAAGCTAGGTCGCCGTCGACAAAAAGAACTCTTTTATAAGATATGTCAAAACTTGAGTGAAATATGTCATTTTAATTTCTGTTGACTGATTTTTTTGATATCACTAAACAACTTTAATTGAGTTTTTTCCAGTTGTTCAATTGACTAGCAAGCTAGCGCTTTTACTGCAAGATGCTAGTCAACACATGCTAACTTGTATCCTGCAATTAATATTGCTTCGATGGCTAACTAGACAAATGCACTTCTCACAAGTTTCTAGGAAATGGACAACTGCCTCTTACATATTTATAATTTTAACTTATGCACCTCTCTTGAAGTCATTATTCTAATTAGACGTGTAACTTTCTTCACCGAACTAAGTACAAAATTAAAGTGCATTCATTTCAATGAGTGGGTATACAGACAGGTGACAGTTTATATGGAAAAACATCTTAAAGTGTTTTGGTAAAGTGGTGGGCCACAAAAGCTACCAGAACAACTTAAGGGCTCCTTGGCAAGTGTTGTATTTGTTTTAGGAATTGTATTGGATGGTTTCTGTTTTGGTGGAGGTGGTAAAGCACGCTGTTTAACACCTCACTCCAAAATCTCACAAAGATGTTCATCTAAAGACCATGACCATGGCATATGATGTACATAATTTTCATAATTGCTCTTTCATTATCATGCTGTTTGGAACTCTGCACTGATTATTTATTCATGTTTTTCATTTAAAATGCCAACCGTGTATATATGTCATGCTTAGGCAAAGGTCAGGAACAGACTAGAAGAGACGGATGGCTTTTTTTCTGCACAAATATGTTGAAAACTTTTTAACCACATCTGAAGAGGAAAGTGTGTCTCTCAAATTATGTAAATATTATAAATTATATAAAATATTTGCATATACAAAGATTATATGACTAGTAGTAGCAATAGCATCTGCATTGATTAGATTGTGTTAATTGTTTTTGATGGTCTGCTGTGTATTAAGCATGACATGAAAATTGCTTGTTCTCTTTGCAAAATATTGGCTGCCAGAAACACTTTAGCATGCATCAGTAAACTCTTGAAGGGAGACAGAGCTTCCGGGCCGAAATCAACAGCTGGGATTGTGTTTAGATGTCAGTCAGCGAGGATTGCTGTAAGAAAGCGATGCAGTGCAGAATGTTCAGCTGTCACACTGGCTACTGTTTATGTGCAGATTTACCACATCTAACTATGCATTATTAGACTATACTCACTAAATGTATATGTGGTGACCTGAGAAAACCCCTCAACTGCTCATGCTTTTGCATTTAATATTTATAGTTTTGACCTCCTAATATTTATAGGCCTCTAATGAATACTGCTTTCTTAGCTGAATGGATGTCTTATGTCTTGGCTCACCACTGTTTGCTTACATTTATGAGATATGATAATGATCTTGGTGACTTTTGTTCTTCTGTTTTCTTTAATTAGCATCCATCATTAACATGTTAAAGGTGGCAGATGCCCATCATTGATATTTTGACAGATGGTGTATATTCCAATTACCATCTCAATCTTATAAACTTATCCTAACATCACATCCTTTCTTTGGAAAGCAAGTTAGCAAGTAAAACATCTGTTTTTACAGTCATATTTGTCTATGTACTCTTTAGTGAGGAAGCTTATACAAGGTTGTAAAATAAATAAAACAGTTAAGCTGAAATCTAATTATGCTGTCTTAAAGTAGTTGTGCTAGCTGTTACTAACAGCTAGCAGATCTATAAACTTTGGACTGTTATAATGGGTTTTCCCCAGACCAACCCACCTGTATGATGCTAATATATACAAGAGGATGTATTAATAGAAAGCTGAAGTGTAGACTTGCTGTTCTTTCCCTTTTATCAAAGGTTGTAAGTGCTATCTGAGTTGAATTAATTTTGCCAGAGAAGCTCAAGTAATGTCATTTGTAATGGATTTGACTGGTCGATTTGAATGGGATAAAATGTCATAGCCTAGATGTAGCAGGTTTGTTATTACTGTGACTTTCATCAGGACTGATGTGGTTTTCAGTTAAACTAAATACAGGTTAATTTGGCTTGGAATGGTGACATCAATACTACAGATACTGCTAATGTATACTAGATTGAAATCAATCTTGTATATAATCACTAATGATCCCAAATGATGTCCTCCTTTCTTTCTTCTTTCCTCCTGTCCTCCTTTCTGAACGGTTTTAAAAATTCACACCCATAAACTCTCATCTGGTTGCCAGATGGCCTTCCTGTTTTTTCTGTGTTTCCTGATAATGTTGGAGTCCTTCTGACAGACACGCACATCAAAATGATGTAATAAATTATCTGCACTACATCTCAGGATTCTGCCTGCCATACACTTCCCTAAGGAGCAAACATTTTTATTGCCTTAGACTGAAAATCTTTTCTTTCTTTTATACAGCTTTCAAGTGGGAACCCTGTGTACGACAAGTACTATCGACAAGTAAGCACAGAGACATCATTTTACTGACGGGCCACGTTTATCAAGCTGAATATGACCAGATTTATGTATAGGTATTCGTGATGTATCCTGTAAATTCAGATACAGAACCTGAGTATATGCAAATTTATACATAAGAAGACTAATTATGGTAAAAATGTTGAACATTTTTTTGCGGCTTCCATAAGTGCTCTGACATCTCAATCAAAAACACTTTCTCATTCTAGTTCAGTATGTCAGGGACTAGGAATTACTAGCATGAACATTTTGTGAAAAGTTGTGGCACTGTATTAATAAATAAAAAAACGCAATTGCATAAAAAGACAAACAATTCAGTTCAGTTCATTTCTAACAAAATAATTGCTGGCATATATTATTATATTTATATATAATATATAAATATAAATATTTTCATTGGCAAAGAAGCAAGTCACATTAACTTCCACTTTGGCACGCACAAACTTTTAGGACATTTTATAGGGATGCATGCAAATTAGCTGCAGCAGGAACATGCCTTGTACTTTATATCTGCTCAATATACACACGCAAGAGCAAAGAAATTCTGTGTTTATGAAACGTGTGGAAATCTGAAAGAAATTGTAAATTTACATAAAGCTTTTCTAAAAGATTGATAAATGAGGCCTTATATATTTTGTATTGTTTTGAAATGAGCTATGTTGTATATTTGTACTGCAGTTTACAACAAAGTAATAAGATAGCTGTAGTAAGTGATATCATCTCATGATCTGTGGATTCAGTCAACAGCTCTTTGAACCATTCCTTTCTGTAACATAGTCTCTGTAATAAGAGGCCACATCAAATTAATAATTCATTGAATAAATGATGACCTGTGGTCATGCTATGGCTCAGACTGCTGAGTGAGGATGAGACAGCAGTGAGCATGGCCTCTATCCATCCAGACAAAGATTTCCCATAACGAATCTCTGTCTCCAATCTGAACTGATTTGTTTTAAGGCAAATGCTTTTATCATCCTGCATACAGCAAAAGATCAAGATAGATAAGACTAGAATGATTCTAAATTGCAGACTTGGTGGTAAATTACAGCACACTTCACACACTCATACCAATCTTAACACACCCATTTTGACCTCTAAAGAAATTAGCTGTTAAATTGACTTGGGTGTGTTGAAGTATTTTTTACTAGTATAAAATGTGATCCATGTATTGAGAGATGACTGAAACATAGTTCCAGTTTCCAGTTTGACTAAACAAACATGTTTGAAACACAGCTGTATACATACATCATTTTTAAAGAAGATTTTCTTATAAAAGGCTTTTCATTATAAAACAGTGAATGGATAAATACATCATTGCTTTAATATTTTCCTGACTGTAACTGTGATAGCAGTATACTAAAGAATTAGCACAGTGAACATCTTATGTAATGTAGATTTTCAGTATTAGCATTGAGTGGTTCTTGGTAGTTTGTTCATTTCAGATTTGCTTTATATTTTTCTATCCCAGAAATTAGCACCATAGAACAGAGTCCTTCAGAACCACATATGTACTTTAATCTGAGGTTTATGGGGAATGTTTAACCACTGAATCCTGAAATAGTTTTCTAATTATTTAAAGCAAATATATGAGAGGAAAATGCAGTATGAGACAGCCTGTCCCTCCTCAGTTCTGTGTCTATGCTTGTGTGCAGGTCGATCCATCTGGCAGTGGGCGAGTTGCAGCTACTGACGCAGCCTTGTTCTTGAAAAGGTCTGGTCTTTCAGACCTGGTCCTTGGCAAGGTAAACTCGCTACACATTTATAACTATTTCAAGTAGTCCTGTGGGATGTGAAGGTCAATATATTGATGCAAATGTGCTTGGATATAGCAAAACCTTTACTCCAAGGACACTTCATTGAGTTTACATGATTATGTTGTATTTATAGCTGGATGCATTTACAAAAGCAATAATGCAATAATTTGTACTCATGTCAGCTTTTTACCTTGGAATTTGTTGTGTATATATAACCATGGGGAAAAACAAAAGTCCACCCTCCGTCTATGGGTTAAATAACAATGGGATAGTTCTCTCCAACATCTATAAACAAACAGACAACCTTGATTTCAATAAGTAATCATACCCCCCAACCATTTAGAAACCGATAAGTATACCGTTCCTACTTGCAAAACCATTAAGAATCTAAGTAGCAGACAGGTCTTTCTAATGAAATGCACAAGGAGGTTTCTCTGCTCATGAATCTCACCTCTAAGAAATTCACCAGTGTACAACAAGCAGAAGAATATGGCTGCATGACTTTGGACTGATGAGACCAATGTGGAGATGTTTGGTCATCATGCATAGCAACATGTTTGGCAAAAACACTGAATACAGTGTACACCACAAACAACTCATACCAACTGAACTGTCAAACATGATGGCGGTTCTGCAGCCACAGGACCTGGGAAACTTGCCGTCATTGAGACAGTGATGAACTTCATGGTAATTAAAGCAGATTTGAAGATTGAAGATTTATTATGTATCTGTAGGCAGTGGCAAAACACTATTCTTGCATGGTTGTCTGCATTGTATATATAATTAATGGCCTTTACTTCTACTAAAGAAAACAAACAAATCTAAAAGTAAGGACAGAGCTATCCCACTGATGGAGCCTAAAGGCAAAATGTTACATGTAATGAAGGAAGAATACAATACTATAAATGTTAATTACGGTGAAGATTTGTCATTCCATCATTTGTGAAAATAATAATACATCTACAGACTATGCATTCATAGATGCATATAATTGTTGCTCTTTTGATTTATCTCAGAAGTATGAATGTTTATTTTTTTCTGTTCCAGATATGGGACTTGGCAGATTCGGAATGCAAAGGCTTTCTGAACAAAGAGGTCTCTATTTTTCTTATATAGTTAGCAAGTTTTAAATACTTTAACAATGAGTAACCTAATGTATGTTGTCTTTCTAGCAATTTTTTGTTGCACTACGATTGGTGGCATGTGCTCAGAATGGACTTGAGGTTGCTCACAAAAGCCTTAGCGTGGCTGTGCCTCCGCCAAAGTTTGTAAGTCGTTTTTCGAAATCTTGTTTCCCCTCGAATCTGCATCTAATTGTGTTTCAGCACACCCCAAAACCTTAATGAGTAATGATAGGAAACACGTTCTACATGAAGAATTCTGAAATGATCTTTTAAACAGGAATTCCTCATGTATATGTGAGGTAATATTTCCTCCATCTGTTTTCTTTGGCTAGCATGACACAACGAGTCCTCTCCTCCCTGCGGGTGTGCCCATTGACAGTCCATGGATAGTCAAGGTTAGAGCTGATTAAAAGCTTTTTAAAATAAGAACATAGTATGAACATCACATAAAAAAACACAATTATTTAACTAATTCCTTTGTAACTTTTTAGTTGTACTGCGTTTTTACTGTTTTCTTTTCTAGTCTGGCATGAGAATCAATTATACTCCTGTGCTTGTTTGTGGGTGTTTGAATGTTTGCTTATAGCCAGAGGAGAAGGTGAAATTCGATGCCATCTTTGAGAGTCTCTCCCCGGTGGGTGG
The DNA here is from genome assembly GCA_028566695.1 of Bagroides melapterus. Taxonomy (NCBI): domain Eukaryota; kingdom Metazoa; phylum Chordata; class Actinopteri; order Siluriformes; family Bagridae; genus Bagroides; species Bagroides melapterus. The sequence continues at coordinate 4,987,815 of JAOTRN010000031.1, forward strand.
CATGCTCACAGGTGACAAGGTCAAACCAGTGCTGCTGAACTCCAAGCTCCCTGTAGATGTGCTGGGCAGGGTAAGCCACAATAGTTTACTGAATTCATGGTGGTGTTTTTGTTTTGGTTATGCCCACACAAGCATGAAATTTCCTCACTGCGTGTGGAACCTGTATGAGGAGCTTTAGCCTCCAGGTGGCAGTATTCACCACGACTGTATCCTGGTTTCTAACTATTACTTGAGCTTGTTTGTTTTATGTTTAATGACTATAATGAATTGATGTTAACCTCTGTTGCAGGTTTGGGAGCTTAGCGATATAGACAGAGATGGAATGCTGGATAAAGATGAGTTTGCAGTGGTGAGTCCACTCATGTGTACACTCTTAAACATACACTTCTTACTCATAATTTAAGTGAACATCCACAAACTATGAGGTGGTGTGGTTCAGAATCTACAGTCTAGATGATTGCTTTCTGTTAGATTATCTAATGGTTATAATGGTAAAATTGTTTACTGCTTTAATTGTGCTTTGTTTTGCAGGCAATGTATTTGGTGTATAGAGCTCTTGAAAATGAGCCTGTACCCATGGTTCTGCCCCCTCCACTGGTTCCACCATCGAAAAGGAAAAAAGTGAATTCACCTCATGTCATGCCCCTTCTCCCTTCACCACCATCACTCAAAGAAAGGAGTTCCACTCACTCTGGTACTCAAACTGTGCCAGCTAAACCCACACCTCCACAGGTCAGCAGTCATATAATAATTTATAGCATAAACACTATCAAAAAACTAAACACTGTTTAAAATTGATGGATAGTGTGACATGTCGGCTTCAGTGCCTCATAGCTCCAGGGTCTCTATTTTGAATTGCAGTATTCAAATTTCAAATTCAAATTTTGTCACATACAATCATACACAGTACGACTGTCCTTGAGGTAATAATA
>JAOTRN010000031.1:5008088-5019218 GCA_028566695.1 Bagroides melapterus
AGATCGAGTTTTTAGTTTCTCTCTGAAATTATTGGAACAACAAGGGCAATAGTTTGGTTTTTACTGTACACTAAAGATATTTGAGTTTGAGACCAAAGATGATAGATTAGAATTCCTGTTTAATTTACTGATATTTATATTTAGTTAAAAGAATTATTTTGTTAAAAGAACTTGTTTTGTGGTTTTCCCCCTCAATCCCCTCAGGAGGTGACATGGATGTTCATTTGTGTGAACGTCTGGTGATTTAAATGCGTCCACTTTTTCCCTGATGAAGTCCTCTGTTGCATTTCTGCAAACAGTGACATTTCTTTTAAGTTTTCTTTGTACCTTTGTACCTCTTGTTTTCCTTTTGGACAACCATTTTGACACTTGCTTGTTAGTACTCTAGTAGCTTTATTAGCTCTGTCCAATGCTTGTGCATTGGATCTGATTAATTTCCCTTCTTTCCTCAGATTGAAAAAATGTCTTGCTTTTCTACCTACAGACCTCTGTCTGGTCTTCATGTTGGTTTATCTTTTTTAACAACAAATGCAGTCTTCACAGTTTGGTACCCAAAGATATTACTTGTTTAAACAATTAATCTAACAGGACACACCTGGGTAAGAAGAAAAACCTGTCAGTCACATGTTTAACATTTTTGATCATTTGAGTTGAGTTCCAACAAGAGGTGCCATGTGTAGTTTACATCAGAAAACAAACGCTGAAATTCTGACCTATTGTCTCAAAACAAAAGAACTCGCCTTTCCATTTTGAAACTTTATATGTTTATATATTATATGTATGTAGTATAGTGTGTAGTATAATCTGTATACATACTTTATATAGTACATATAGTATATACATAATGGTACCAATTTTACCAATTTTATATACCAATATTAAAAGTACATAGACTTCATTTTGAGTATATTGTTGATGACATATACATTACATATTTACATTAAGATAAAATCTTTTATTAATCCTGAAGGAAATTCTTTGCCAGAGAAAAAAAGGTGCCTATTACAATCTCAGAAGCAGTACTGATAGCTGCATTATACAATGACAACAGTGACAGCTGATATTGTACATGATATTGAGATGTGATACTTCATATATTGTGATATTGTGTAGTAGAATCTGTGTACATTAAATAGTACACTGAATTGGTATATAGCATAGTAGAATCAGCAGATATTTGTTATAGTACCAGTGTCCTTGTCTTTATCTTACTGTAATATGTCATGTCTACAAACATAAGCTCAACAACTGAGTCAATTTTTTTAAATACTTTAGCAATACTTGGCCACTAAGGCATATTAAAGCTTATAATTTGGTATACAGTATGTATGTATATATATATATTCAGTATTATTCTACCACTCCTGTAAATTAGGCTTATGTAGTAATTGTAGTTAAACTGAAAGGGAAAGTATGTAGTTACAGAGTTTAATAGGTTAATAACACACCTATTTATTGTTAATAATATATTTGTATATACATTTACATTATTGGACAGATGCACTTATATAGCTTAACATACAGAAGTGTTTTGCTGTCTCCATAAAAAATCCTTATGCGCTTTTTTTGTAGTTCTAATTTAATTCTATTTAAGTCTGTTTTTTGTAGTCCTAATTTAGGTGTTTAGCTGAATAGGTTGGTCTACAGCCTTTTTTAGTATACTGACAGACAGTTTGGGGGATGTTCATTCCACCACCTGGATGCCAGGACAGAGAAGATTCTTGATGCGTGTCTTCTTTATCTTGAGGGATATGGGTCATGATAAATCATGCTAGAGGCAGTGCAGTGTGGGGTTTGATAAACATCTTTGGTAGGAGATAGCTAGTCTCTTTTTGGCTTGGTAGTTTTTGATCAGTGTTTTATATTTGATGCAGAATGCTACAGGAAGCCAGTGAAGGGACTAAAGCAATGAGGTTATGTGTGAAAAATTAAGGAGATTGAAAAAAAGTGTAGCTGTATTCAGGATCACTTGCAAGGTGCTTCCACCAAAAAACTGCATTTTCACTTGTATGTCTCTGTAAATGTGGATTAACTATTCTAATTATTTCTTCTTCTCTTATAGAATCCTGCAATAGAGCTTAATAACTGACACATGTGAGTCCATTTTCAAAAGCAAAGTGCAGTATTAAGTGCCTGCTGTTATTAGTCAGGGAGATTGACACAGACAGTGCCTATGGGAACAAATAACCTCAGCCACCTAGTCCACATCAATTGCCATGGTTCATTTAACTCTTTGTGTATGTGTGTTTTGTGTTAGCATATTTGTGCTGTCTGTGACGTTACTGAAAGGTGGGTCAACACACAAACATACACACAAACACACCCCTTAAAGTTAAAGACCTCTGACATACCAAGCTTTCTGTCCGTTCTCAACTAGACCTGAATCTCTTGTGGTATGTCTCTCTGTTGTCAACACCGATTTAGTCATTTAGCATGGTGAGTGATGAGACAGGAAAGAAGCATAGTAAAAAGTCATTTGACATATTGGTTATACAATAATACATACAGTATATTTCTGTATATGTACATGACACTTGTTTACTATTAGTGCTGTACTATGTATATTGACTTACTCTTATGAACAGTGTTCTTGACTGGCACAAAGAGAAAATCTTTTGTCCTATCATTGGGAGACAAATCCATAGTCATCCATGGTTGAGAGTACAAGAGTACATAAAAAGCTCTTTGGTAGGAAGGATGACATTATACTGTTCCCTGTCATTTACAGCAACTAACCACTCATGGGCATCTGTGACTGTGGTGTGAGGAAGTTCTCTGCCATGTGATGTAGCATGAGCAGCAAAATATGTGTTGGCTGACTTCCTTTGTCTTGGAAGGAGCTCATTCTGGCCTTCACCCTCTCCAGCTGGTAGCTGTGTGATAAGGGAGAGCTAGAGCTAGTGGTGAGGAATTGGCAGATGACCACAAAACCCCCAGTAGTATACGGTTTGTATTTCTGTTGTGGTATTCATTATTAACAAACACAGACTACTGTTCCCTCCTGACTTGGAGTATGTACATGTCGACCATCAGGAAGCTGATCGTTTGGCCCTGGTTAGCTGTAGCTCTTTTATTATTTTATTCACGTGATGTTGTATTGATTGTTTATTGAGAGCAGCCTTTAGTAATGTGTGTTAGTAATGAATCAGATGAACATCTAATATTTCCTAGTAAACCTTTCACATACACTTGCTTTATATTCTAAATTAGCTCTTGAATTGTGACATTTCATGTGCAATATTGTTTTCCTTCTTTTTTTCTGAGATTTTAAAGCTTTGAATGTTCAAAATAAATGGAGGACAACCGAGACTGGCTGTGTGCTATGTCAGGCTGTTTTTCTGCAGTTACTGCTGTATCTACATCACTGCAGTAAAACAGCACAGAGTCTTCCCGTCTCTCTCTCTCTCTCTCTCTCTCTCTCTCTCTCTCTCTCTCGCTCTCTCTCTCTTTCTTGCTGTCTCATCCATTCATTCGGACTTTGTATAGTTCGTTGCTTTAGGCTACGTCATTTCCTTACACACTTGCATTGTAGCCCTGAGTCTTATGATGAACGGCCAGAGATAAGGGTGGACCTTGTGAGCCGAACACAGTGGTCATACTGTCACCTGACTATGTAATATCTATTAAATTAGTTAGGCTTATTATTTGGCCAGTTTCTTGAGGAAATAAGACTCCTCCTTCCCTGCTGCATTGACCAATCAGAGACCAGACTGCAGTGTGTGGCTTGAGTGCTGTGCTGAGAGGAGGAACAGCCTAACCGAACTGAGCTGTGTGTGTGTGTGATAGGATGAGCAGATGATGTTGGGCAGAAAAGGTTCTGACTGAATGTTTTGTTGCTCTATATGTGATAGTCATCCTGATCTTATTAAGGTCTGCATTCTCCCTGTGCTTGTTCCTATTAGACAGACAGAGGGAGTGTGTGTGTGTGTGTGTGTGTGTGTGTGTATGTGAGAGAGAGAGAGAGAGAGAGAGGGAGAGAGAGTGAGTTGAATCAAGTATATGTATGTGTGTCGAGGTGACGGAAGCTGCTGTTGGGAGCTCCTGAAAGGACCTGATTTCAAACACACACAAGAATTATCCTTCTGCATTTGCCTTCTCATACTCCCATCTTCTATTTTTCCGTTTTACTTCTTTACATCCTTTATTGTGCCAGATGAAAATGTCAAAGGGAGGAGAAACTCTGTCAAATGGGTAAGAAATGCGACACTGTGGATGGGACGTTGTGTGTGCGTGTGTGTGCGCTCGTGTGTGCTTGTGTGCGTGTGTGTGTGCGTGTGTTTGTTTGTGTATATGTGTCCTGTATGAGTGTGAGATTTTCGTAGAGAGTTCACTCAGTATTACAAAATGAGAAAGGACTCTTTTGGAGCTGATATTTAAAATTTTGTCCCATTAGATATTCTCCATGTAGGTAGGCTAAATGTATGACCCAGAATCCATTCTTAAATCCTGACATGTAGATCCTAGCTTTTGTAACTACTTAGAGGATATCTTGTACTATTTTTGTGTGAGAACCCGTATGTATGTACGTCACAGCTTGTTTGTGTTGTTGTGGTAATCAGTGCTCAATTGCCCCCTGAGAGTTCAGCATTGAAGAGGTCTGACTTTAATAATATACACAGTATCTTGCAGGCAGGGCAAATTTAGAAGCGTGTGTTTCCTGTTGACTTTCTGTTCTTCCATTAAAATGATAAGTATAGCATGAAGCTAGTTCTCAGCAGGGAAGAACTCACTCATGTTTCAGATATGTTTTTTTCAGGGCCTAAGCAAATTATTTGAAAAAATTAATAACATTTTAACCATTGTATTTAGTTATGTATTAAATGTATGAAAGTTAATTAGATATTATACGCACACATACATACACATATATCTAGCATACCATCTACACTGAAAGTAGCTTTTAGCTAGAAGTATTTAAAGGAAATCTTCTGCCTGTTGCCACTGATTATGCACAGCACGACATAATAGCAATACAGAACTTCTTCTGTGAGTCTGAGGGCCACCTGGGACATTAAATATGTTGCAATTGTGGCAGCAGACGAGAGCACAAAGACCGAGTCTGTTTATCTGGAGTGGATAGACATAGACGCTCTTCAGTTTCAGTCTCTTGCTTCCACTCACCCACTTTTTATCCTGATACATTCCCTTTAACTCTCAATTCCTGTGTACAAAGAGAAGAAACATTTATTACTGCAGGGATATATTTCATAGGGAATATGCTATACGAGTGCATTCCTACACTAGCATGTCTAGTTCAGATTGTCCAGTACCTGATGTGTTGCAAACCTTTTTTTTCTTGACTATTCTCTATTAGTTTTTCATTAGCAGGACTTTTTTTTTTAGCCAAATTTTGTTATTTAGCCAAAACAGCAGAACACTCAAGTCATTTTTCATTTATTGAAAGCTAGCAGTTACATCATTTTGTGTCTTGTATATACATTTTGTTTGCTAGCCAAGTGTCTGCCAAAACCAGCTATATTATACATATACAGCATTTGAATGACAGCTTAATGAGGTGCTCTAATAGTTACTATAAAACAATCATCATGCTAGCACAAACAAGTCATTAGATTAAAATGATTTGGTGCTGTTGTAGTAGAAGTTTGGAGTTTTTTTCTTTAGCTCTCCTTATGTTACTACAGGAGATTGAACAGTTTAGATATGGCTGGCAACTTAGCCTTTCTTTTGATGTTGCTAGTTTGCTAGTTATTATAACACTTGTCTGTTTACTAAAGATAACCTTTACTACAGTTTTATTTTTTTATTATATGCTCAGGAAACATTACTTAACCAACCAATTACTGGTGAAAATGCTTATAACACACACAAAAATAAACCATTACTTAGCACACAATATTTTAGATTTGCACTGCCTCAGAGGTGTTAGCTGCTTTATTAGGTTTACTGCTTTCCATACATTTCAGAGTTGTTTTATTGCTGAGTGTCACCGAGCTCATCTGCAGCTTTATAGCATACAGATTAATGCTAGGTTAATGTGTTTTTGGTAAAAGTACCAGACCTTGTTTAAGATTTTATAATCAGTTTGTTGATTTTGCTCATTAAACTAAACATTTCCAGTGGTGTGCTATAGAGCCACTCTTAGAAAAAACTTTACTGAAGTGTGTATTTGATTGTCCCAGTGGTGGTATCCTTATGGGTTTGCCTTATGTACCATTAGTATGCACCAAGTCAATACAATAAACCTTTCAGCAATGTAATTTACACAACGATTTTCACAGTTGACTTGTGTGATTAGATTGGCTAAAAAGTTCAGAGTGTCTCTCTTTATAAGTTATCTGAATTTTACCAAAGCAACTTTGTCTCTTCCTCTGGACTTCTTAGTACTGTTCTACACAACTACATACTCTACACAAAATAAAACATTGGCTGTTTGCATTGTGAGTCATTTTGGCTCTTTATGTTAAAGTAGGAGTTTCTTGGTGACATTTATGGAACACCCTAACAATAGAAATAGGTTTGGCAGTTTTTCCACATCCATGTCCTGTACACATCACAAATTACAGTGCTCATATGCCACCAACCAGACACACTGCCTTTAAAAAAAAAAAAAAGCGATGACTACAAACATTAATTAGCAGGTTTTTGGTCAATCCTGGATCAAACTGAGCAGCCAGTGATATATGTAGCAGTAACTTTTACATTTTTTTCATATATCTTTGCATTGATGGTCCTCTCGGTCCTCCAGTGTGCTGCAATACACAATATTCTTAACACAGTCAAGAGCACTGTCCTCCTTTTGTACAAACTACTGTACACACAACACAATGTCACCTCTGCATGGGAACACATCTCTACTCTAGTGTATATGAAAGCTATTTTGTTCTCTCTGCCCTAATACTAACAGATTGGGGATGCTTATTTGTGCATATTAGACCACACACACACACACACACACACACACACACACACAAAACCGTGAAATAATAGAATAGACTTGAAATAATAGAAAACGACTCTTACATCTAAGAGGTAATTTGCTTCCTCCTTCAGGCAAAGCAGTTTGTATTATATTTTTATCATTTTAAATAAGGAATATAATTGTGCGCTGTGTTTGGAATATTTATTGTTTATAACCATTCCCTGACTGATGCATTTCTAGGACTGTCTCCTGAACTTGTTTTGATGCTGCTTGCTTGTTCATGATGCTGTTTATTTCATTTTTTTCTGGTTAAATTCTGGGACTTCTTATGGTAATTGTTTACTGCAGAATGTAATATATATAATACCAATTACATCAACTTTAATTCCAGTTTGTAGCAATAAAATACGTAAAAGGTTAAGGGGGTGAAAATACACAATAAGTAAACAAGGAGCATGCTGAGTTGCACTGCATTAAAAAAGATTAAACTGTATTAGCTTCAAGCTGTTTGTGTTTTCCCCAGAACAAATCTAACACAATCATGTTTATATTTTAATAATTCCCTCCAGTGCAAGTGTGTGCTCTGGATATAATGGGACATTCACTCTTATCTATGACGCTCATGATAATTGTGTATTATTCTTAGTGAACTCAATATACTGCATAGTTTCTGTCTCCTGTAATGTGCCTTTTTTTGTGTATCTCAGCTCAGAAAGATCTGATCTGTCGCTGGCTCTGGAGGACTGCATGGCAGCGCTGGATTTATTCCTGCATAATGAATTTGACGAGGCATTGTCTAGACTCAAGTGCAGGTGAGTATGTGCTACTAATTGCTAATCTACCATGTGATATCTGTCGTCATTACGGAATGATATATGTAGCTTTAAGGTAATGTGTGGAGCCCCCTTCAAACCAGGTGATGAGTTGGTCCTGCCAACAGTCACATGCTTCATACTGAAAGATTGTATTGGCCTACATGCGATAAAAAATGTATGATGATATTGTTTCTGTCATTTAAAACAATGTAAACGTTGGCAAATTAATGTGTAGGAGTTAAATAAACACTTCAGGCTTCACAGTTATTGGAAAATAATCATCTTCAGAGTGGTAACTATAACTCAGATTCACCCTGAGCTGCATCATACCACACAATCGTTCATTATTTTCATTATAACAGCATGTCCTACAGGGTTTTATTATGTACATTCTGAATTTAAGGTGGTAATTATTATTCTCCTCAGAAGAACAGCCCCGAGTCTGTTGTGACACTTATTGTGTGACACTTATTGTGAAAGGGACAGTGTACTTCCCCAGTAAATAATAAAAAAACTCACAGAGAGGTTATCAAGTGGGGTTTTAAATAAATAAATAAAGTGGGGTTTACCACTCTCCTTCTTTGTGGATTCTCTCTTTGGTTTTTGGTTTTCCGCAACAATAAAACCAGATCCAGATGTTTTTGCCAAACTTGCACATGGAACTTGTTGAGACAATCTGAGAGCTAAGCGCTAAGTGTTGCAGCATTCAGTCAGAGAGAGGATTTTCAAATACTTTAACTGCACTTGTACACATGAACCTGCATGCATGATAACAGTGACGACATCATCATGTCTCGATTGTAAGCAGATGAAAATAGAACACAAGTTGGAACATGTCATGAAACCGGAGGATGACCATTAAACTTCATAGTGCTGATAAACCTAGTAGCGGGTCGACCTTCTCAAAGCTTAATCGGTGTTGATGCATTCTGACAAAAGATAAAATAAAGCTAATGTCCTTAACAAATAGTCATTACTGTTGAAAATGTTTTATGTTCTTTTGGGTGTGTAAGAAGAGGGATTTTGTTCTCTGTACAGAAATCTGATGTGATGCGTGTTTGTTTGGCTAGCTGTCCAAACTCGCTAAACCAGGAAAGGTGCAGTTCATTCACTTACGTAATAGACTTCTTCCAGTCAGTCCCAGACAAGCTCCTCCCCATTCCAGTCAACAGTTAATGAGTGGTAAAAGTGTCTGTTGATTTATGTGAATTTGTGCATTTACAATTCCATTTAATTATTTGTTCATTTGGCAGAAACATTTATTCATGTGGACTTACAATGAGGCAGAATACTATGTGTATAATATCAGTCTATGATATTTGCATGCTGAATGTGAGATTTGGTCCTGAATTTGTCTCTTTTCTCTACTGCCTGAACGTTAATGTGATAATTGTTTCTGATTTTGGTCTGAAAATAGGATTGTCTAATTAAGATATGTGAATCAGGGTATGTTCATAAAAGATTTTTAATAAAAGTAAATTAATTGATGGATAGTGCCATCATCGGGCTCCACTGCTGCAGAGAATAGGACTCTGAGGCTACAATAGGGACAAGATCACGGAAACCGTACAGGTCAAAATTGGGGGGGGGGAAGACATTTTTTCTGGTTTTCCTCTGGACACTGAAGAGACTCCTCAGACTCCTTTTTTTTCCATTTCAAATTTTGAAATCAGGTCAAAAAAGATGATTATCAACTTTACTGAACTTGTTTAAAAACTTTATATATGACAAAGTTGAACATTAAAATGTCTAAAAGGACAGAGCATAGTGTGTTGGCCCTTTCTAAACTTATCAGACTCAGGCATTTCTGCTGTCACGTTCTGCTGTGTGCTTCTAGTGTGTGTGTCTGTGCACGTGCACGTGCGTGTGTTTGTGTGTGTTTGTCAGTGAGTGTGAGTGTGTGTGGGGGAGTCACACCATCACTCAGCTCTCTTGTAGTCTGGGTGCTGTTTTGTAGGTCATATGATTTGAATTGAGTAAGATTAAGCTTGATGACACAGTGGTCAGGAGTTCAGGCTCACACTTTTCCATACTTATGATGGTTACCAGTTCAACAAGCACACTAGTTCACACACTAATTCTTACATACTAATGTGGAAGTTCACCTTAATTATGTAATTATGAAGCTGTTAAGTCCTGTAGTTTTGATAATTGACAGAAAAAAATAGACACTATAAAGTAAATGATCATTTTGTACTAGTTCTATTAAAATGACCTACATTTCTTTATTAAAAGCATTTTTTGTTTTTCTGACAAAATATGATACCATGTACAGCATGTCATCAAGCCAATTTCTTTTTAGTTGTTAAATGTTGAACTATATTTTTCTCTTACATTTTGCTTACATCTTTGCTTATAGTAATATTTTTTACAGTAAGTTAGCAGCAGCTGTGATGGTTTGTTTCCTGCTTGTTGTTGAATGTCCTGCTGAGAATATATTCTGAGTGCATCCTCTCAAAGCTACATTAAGCTGTAACAGTGTTTGTATAAGGGTTTTAGTGAATAGGAGTGAAACGTGAACCATGCAGACAGTCATCATTCCTTTGTGTGTTCACCCCACCAGCATTATTCCATCGTTGTTTCATTAAAAGAAACCGGGTTAAACTGGCTTAGCCAGTAATCCTGCTGCTGAGCATTCTGGACCTGCAGTGTCACATTCTCTCCAATTCACAGTGAGCTGTTTCTCTAAAAACTGAGCCCAACACTTTGCTCAGTAATGATGGTGCAGTAGATCTACCTTATGAATAGCCACATTTTTTGTCATGCAAATCAGCAGTTTGTAGCATATATAATGACCATGATCCTTTTAAAGCATTGTGTTACACCGTATGCTTTGTATTACATATTATATATTATGACCAAATGTTCTATATTAGTTTAGGATTGGTTCATTCTTCTCTCTGTTAAATCTCTCTGTGTTCAGTCAGTGCATTTATCTATTCATTGTTTTGTCTCAGGTGTATTTTCAAGCATTGAGTCATCTGTGATCGTTGTGCTATGAATAGATCACATCTGTTTTGTGTGTGTGTGTGTGTGTGTATGTGTGTGTGTGTGTGTGTTCTCTGACAGGACTAAGGACAGTATGTATCATGCGCTCACATATGCCACCATTCTGGAAATGCAGGCAATGATGACCTTTGACCCTGAGGACATCTTGTCAGCAGGAAACACCATGAAGGATGCTCAGTCTATATGTCAGCGGTAAATGAGCTCCCAGTTTCTACATATTACCAGAAGGTTTACGGTGAAAAGAATAAATGAACAGACTATATATTCATATGTAATGACATCAGAGCAGGAATTAGGAACAGGAGTTAGTGATATAATCCCAAAATGCTGCTTGTCATTGGACATAGAGTTTTGTCAGATCAAGGGGGTTGATGGAATTTCTGAACCATCTGATACACTAGCTGCTCGAGTGTGTGTCAAAATGCA
>JAOTRN010000031.1:5049605-5064641 GCA_028566695.1 Bagroides melapterus
TTATATAAAAGTATTAAACTGTGACTGTGAACATTTCATTGTTTCCTGGGTGGTACCTTTATCTTGTGAACTTTCAGTATATATCTTTCCCTGGAAATGTATGCATAGTGTAATGTTAAAAAAAGGCACGTAATTAGACTGTAATTACTTAGAGTGAAGATGTAAAGACTCCATATGCCCTTTCCTTTAAAAAGATATATACTAAAAGGTACACGTTTCACAGTACTGTTCTAGTGACAGAGAATGGTACAGTTTATAACTCTATTTTCTGAGAATGTACACAAAAAGAAATCCTAAATATAAAATATGACCAAAATAATAATGAACAATTACTAGGTCTATACAAATGCCTAAAGTGTATTTGTGTCTTGTGTTTAATGCCATAGTAATCTGTTTTATGTCAAATGAGCCATCTGAAATTTCAGTTATGAAAAAGTAACCTTGAGGTGACTGGGCTGTGAACATACTAAAGGATAGCCAACTGTAAAATACATGAATCATGTGAAATATACTTACATCGCCTGTTTATGAACGATATAAACGATATGAACGACATAAAAAGAGTCAACAAACAATACTACATCGTCTGAAAATACATCCAGGTGTTTCTCACTAGAGAAGAGTTAGCAAAAATAAAGCTAATGTTTATTAAAGGAACCATGTCTGGTGTTTTTATTATGGTCTGCAAACAGCTTAGGTTGTTATAGGATATATAGACAGCCCACGCGCCGAATGTTTTCTTTAATATAGGAAATATAATGTTGAAATGCATATTTAATAATAGGCTTTATAATTTACCGTGTTGATAGTTTTGGTTAGAAATGTGTATTTTAATGGGTGATGGAGCACGTGGGATTACGCTCGTGGCCCTAAACGGACTTACCACAGCTTCATCTCAGTCGCGCAACCAGGAAGCGAAGCACCTCATCTTTCACTCTCAGCTTTAGTTTTTCACAAAGCCAAAATTCGATGCACTATCCGTATACATTTTCTCTATTCCACAGAATAACACGGAAAGATTTATTTAATGAACAGCACCAGAAATATCTTGGCACAGAACGGCAGGCTATAGCCCGATGCTAAGGCTATTTCCTCAGTAGGTTCTAACGGGTTTCTTCTTTTGTTTTACTTCCTCACAGTTGTCGGGGATTTTTTCTTTTTTACTGACTACGTTTTTTCTTGCTTTTAATCTGCAAAATATAAATAAACAGCCTGAAATTATATAAAAACAGGTCAGGTTATTGATGCACGTAAAATAAAGATATAGCGCTCTCAGATAAAATGGGGGAGTTAACATCAGCTGTAGGATGAATACAGCTGCCCTTTTTTGATGCCTTTATAGTTTCCATAAAAGAATTAAACACCACACAAACTCATTCAGAGCTGTTTTCGTTTCAGGTAAGCAAAGAAAAAATAATTTGCACTTAAATAGCTGTGATGTGTAAAAACAAAACCGTGATACCTCATCTCAGTTCTATTCTATAGATACTTGTAATCTGATTCATTATACATTCAAAACAAAAAAACTTCAAAGTATTTCAGTCATACAGATAACATGACACAGCATATTATAATAAAAATGAATAATTTAACATGCTTATTAGTTATGATATAAGATTATCAGGGTTAAATCCGTGTTAAATCATCTACGATGAATATTGATTAAATCGATATAAGTAATCAAAACAACACACATTTAAAACGAGCGTTTTATTTCTTCATATAATTAGAGGATACAACCATTAGTAACCTTCAAGTAGGCTTAATCAAATTTAATATATGGCATTTTGACGTACTATTATGTTGGGAATCAGATCAGTTAAATAACACAAGTAACACATAACTGAAGTAAAGTGAGCCTAAACAGAAGCTATGTCAAGGATGCTCTTTTTTGGAAATCGTGTATCCTAGTCTTTGGTTTATTTTGAGAAAATACAATGTCTTGTTTATAACAAAAACACATTCGTTCACAGTTACAGTTTTACAAATATCAAAATGCATTATTTATCTGCAAGCAAAAGTGCAATTTATTTGACAAACGGAAGCAAATAAAAAAGGACAAAGCAATGTAGAAATCCTTCTGGCCTTCAGAGACCTATAGTGCAATTATTTATTAGGTAAATAGGGAAGATAAATATATCGAAGCAGGACTGAGTTCTTATCTTTGATACATGATGATATTTTCGGTCATCAGATACACTCGATAAAAACCCAGTTCCTGTGGTCTTGAGTCATTTGAACAAAATTCACAAAGGGCTTGAAGATAAACAAAATTGGCAAGTATTTTGCCAAATTTGGGCCAGCGGCAATGTATTACAGGTACCAAACGGTACTTTTTTATTAGCTGGTAAAGTGGTACTGTCAAGTGGACACGCGTATTACCTTTTTTAAATTACCAAGAAGACTTGAAATTATTTAAGATACATAATTAATGGGTCTTCACTACTCTAGAACTATACTCTCAGAAAAATAGGCACTTTTCCTCAGCGATGGAGTGATAACCTCAAGTTTACACCTTTTGTATGTTTACCTAGAAACGTGCATATAACGAAAACTAAACTGTACTCCAAAAACTAATTACGGTCAACTTTTATTTTCCATATATCATTTTAAAGATTGTAAAATAGTTTTAATAAACGAATTAATAGTTTAGTATTATTTTATTTTACTATCTTCTGATATTATGGTCTAGTGCTGCTATATTACCTCCCAAGAGCGTACCAATAGTATTCTTACTCTGTGACCTAGAGAACCACTAGCGGTGGAGCTATTCATTGAGTAAGTCGCTCTGGATAAGGGCGTCTGCTAAATGCCCAAAGTGTAAATTTAATTTAAGAGCTAATTAAGTGTACATTGCAAGAACTTTCCGGTGTTAAATATACATACTTTTGCTACAAAACATGTACCTTTGATGGTACCAACCACCAACAAGGAAAAGTACCGTTTAACCATTAGATACATTACAGTTTACCTTTAGTTCTGGGAGGGTTGAGCACTCAGGAATAAGCGAGTGTAGATATATGTGACACGTTCACATTAAAAAATGTATTAATCTGAAAGTACCTTAAAATCAAAACAATTTAAACGCTTTTGAATGATATTACATGTAACAGGACACTAAGAAAAAGCAGCCTAGGCCTGTAAAAACATTTGGCCTTGTGTGTGTGCTTGAAAATAGCCTTCGTTCAGACTCTTTTCTTGCAGCTTAATTGTCCCGATTTCACAATTGAAAAAAGAGGTAGTTAGCTGAATATTTTCGAATACTACCAAAAGGCACATTCAGCATGTATTTATATACTACCTCTGTAACAACACAAAGCAGGCTGCCCTCTACCTATTCTGACTGTGAAGGCATATGCAGGTAGTTCTCTATCCAGCGTGCCGTATTGTCTCGGTGATGTTGTGTTGCTAGCTGCAGGGGCGTGAGACCTGCAGAGTTGTGCAGAAACGGGCGTGCGGTGAGAGGCGCCAGGAGCTCCACTGCGCCCTGATGTCCCTCGCGCGCCGCCAGATGCAAAGGCAGATTACCAGCGTCGTCTTGAAGATTGACATCTGCTCCATACTTCAACAGTACCTGAAGTGTGTCCGCATGGCCTTCGCGCGCCGCGTCGTGCGTTACTGTCAGTCCCCCGATGGGGTCAGGCACGTTTGGATCAGCGCCCGCGAGTAGCAGGGCTTCCGCTACAGAAGGACAGCCAAGTTTCACCACCTGCAAAAAAAAGCAAAACTAATACAGCATCATCACTTTTAAGACGAACTGCGGTAAAAAAAAAAAAAATTTTAAAAAAAAATAAATAAACGAAATTGGGCCTTAATTACCCAACATTATCAGGAAAAACCTACTAAACTGTACTTGCCTTATCACTGGGGCGGTTCCCATCTGGTGTACTTTTGTCACTGTCACTGTCTAGGTACTACTCTACTTTTAATTAGCCTTTACAATAATAATTTAGAGTTACACATCATGCAGATATACGCACTAATGTTAAAAATAAACCAACCCATTGATTTTGAGAATAAGGGAATAAGGAAACAAAACTTTGCTCGGTTTAAACTTATTACTGCAATTTTTACTTAAACAAATTATCTATTTTTTTCACGAGTTTTTATTTGTAAAAAAAAAATGCAGGTTAAAAAAACCTCAATATGCAAATATTTTTTTACTTACCAAAACGAATATGCATCTATACGTTTATTTTGTTTAGATACATAACAACTATAAATATACGCTTTTATTTGTAAATATAACATAGCATACATGTGAAAATGACATGTAGGCTGCTATCGACTTCATCAGGAAATAAGTAGGTCTGCTTTTAAAATCCGTTCTTAAAATCTCATGATCCTGAATTGTTTAAAAGAAAAAAGTCACTTCTTATAATATGTAGGCCTTTCTGGATATACTGGTAGGCCTGCCTCAACCTTATTAAATTAGCTTGCACAGTTTCTGGGGATTTTCCGGTCAAATTAATTTTAATAAAACGTTTTGGTATCTTTGTTCTAAAAAAAACACATAAGTGTAATAATTAAAATCACCATAGCATTTCTTATTCATTGGTTTTTGAAAAACTGCACAAAAGATTCTGATTTGTGCTTTAAGTAAGCTGATCTTGTTTTCCTGAGTGCTCAGTAAAAATGCATATGCTTTTAAAAAATGATTTAAAAAACAAACTATATAACCTAACCAGTAAATAAACAACCAATATATCTGAACTAAACTATTAGCCTTAGACCATACATGCTGTTAGCAATGTTAGCTTAGCCTATCTAAGCTGCATATTCGTAGGCTCGACATGCGGGATTCCCCTAAATATATGTCTCTAGTAATTTTGAAGCTGAAACAATAAGTTTGTGTAAATACAGTATATAAGTATGAGTAAGCAACCACTGCATGTCATATTGACCAGTGCTTGTCAACAAAGTATAAAATGTGGGGCACGTGCGACCTCATTAATATGATAATAATACAAGCAAATGATCCTATCTTATATTATCTTTTACAAGAAAATATACTACATGTATGTGTATCTATATATGTGTGTGTTATATATAATAAAATATGAGTAGGCAATCATAATATTAAGGACTGTGGTGTTGAAAGAGCTTATTGGGAGGCTCTTCTTCATTTTTATACAGGCCACAATCAAAATAAGCAAATATATATATTATTCCCAAACAACAAACTTAACTCTATTTTATATTCAGATTTCTTATTCTTACAGAAAAAAGCATTTTTTAATATTTTGGGATATACTGTATCTAAAACATGCCGTTTTTAACTAATAATTCTACAGTGAATCGGTAGCTATAAAAAGTTCTCAAAAATCAAAAAATAAACCTATTCTCAAAAATGTGCATTCCATGAGCTTATATGTTCATATTTACTGGTGTTTTGCAGCGTTTATAACTGCAAAAAAACGTGACTAGTAAATATCTGGTCATAAAAAAGCAATAGGCAAATAAGTTATCAGTCTAAACATTCTCAGAATTTTCTCAAAAATATACATATTCACAAAAATATGCATTCCATTAGCCTCAATATTAATATTTAGTAGTTTTCCTGCGTTTAGAACTGCAATAAAACGCAATTAAAAATTAAATATATGGTCAAAACAAAAGCAATAGCCAAATAATTGATCAGTTTACTGACTGTTCGTCGTGATGTGATTGTTTAGTTTTATCAGATGTTTATTTAGTTAAAATAGTTAGAGCTTCGAGCGAATTTAGACTAGTGCTTAAATAAACGTTAACAGGATACTAACCGTTTGACAGCCTATATCAAATTAAAAAAGGAAGAAAGAAAAGCATGATGAAAGCATTCGCGTTGAAAACTGTGTAAATATTTTTGTGATGTTCTCCAACCTGCAGTGGTGTCCTGCCGAATTTGTTCTTCGCATTCACGTTAATGTTGCTTTTCAGTATCTGCAAGGTTTCTCTCAAGTCTCCACTTGCAGCAGCAGTGGACAACCTGTTTACATCTGGGGCTTCGGCCATGATCTTCACAAGATGTTGAGCGAGTGAAGGGAAAAAAAGGTAACCGATTCAATTAGAGCTCTGTAATGTTGCTTTTTAAGACCAATCCTAGTTGTAACGCAAATCAGCACGGATCTGTAGTAAATAGTCTCTTCTTCCAGCCCCCCCACAAAAAAATGGTGCTATGCCAAGGTCCGCCCACAGTTTTAATATCGTCCCACTGTAGCGATCGCTCCTAGCGCGGAAAAACAGGGATATCACGCCATCTCTATCCAAGGAGGAGGCTTTTAGTCACCACCAGCCGAAAATGTGTTGTGTTATCACACACGAGCCAAATTCAGCATGACGATTTCTCTTGCCTCCTTGTCTCTGCTTCGCGCGGTGTACACAGGCAGGAGCCTGGCTCTTGTTAGTACAGTCGTGCTGGTCTTGCATCCACTCAGTGCTCTCTGATAAAAAAAATAAATAAATAAAAATATTGGAAAGCCTCTAGAAATCAAATCACTTTCGATGAAACCCAAATGTTATGACGCAGCTTCAGATTAATAATTGGCGCCCACATGCAGTGCTGAGAGATCTAAAGTTTATCTGCAAGTCACAAACACACTTCAAATAGTCCTGATATGCAGGTGCACGCTGTTAAAAAAAACCTGCCATCCAGTTGCTGTCATCTAGAGTTCAGAGGAGCCCCTCGATGCCTCCAATCGCACGTCTGAAATCGGATGAAAGAACAAATGAGGCTACGAGCGCCGCCGAGCTGCAGCCGTTCAATGACTTTCAGAAGAGACGTGCTCTGAGAGTTTGTTGCAGCTTCCCGCCCATTTCAAACTGAGCTGCAGTCGGTTGAGTGTGGTTAAGAAGCGGTGAACTCGCTCACGTTTAGACTCGCATTACCATGAGTTTTCACCGATATGGCCGAGCAGGTAAGCTGTCTCGAGGCAATACATTACACAGATGACGAGCTTGCTCTGAGTGAAAACGGTCCTGTGTCACTGTAACACCGACTCATGCTGTAACACAAAGTGAGGACGCAATGCTCGCTGGGTCACACTGCTCTCACTACGTTACGCAGCCCGGAGAATATTGCAATACTGTCCCGTGCCGAGTCATTTGAAATATCACACTGTCTCGACCACCTGAATGAGCAGAAGCATCATATAACCGACATCGAAACGGCGTGGCGGCGTAACATTTTCTTGCTTGATCTAGCTAAGACGACAAGCTGTTTTGTACGCAGTTGACGTTGAGAGAGAGAGAAAGTCCGCTCTTGTTGTTTGACATCACTCATTTTTTGAAATAAAGGACTGAAACTTCCGCCCACTTTGACTAACAGACGCAGGGAAAGGCGGGACTCAGAGCTGTGCTAACGTCAAGGAGACGTTGAGATGCACTTTACCGCTGCCTTTCAAAGTCTCAGGAAGATAAAGTGTCGAACATGAATTCACACGAAGCTCATTTACGCCCGAGATTTGGGCAAATGATTTGCTTTTAAACCGGCGGTGCTTTTAAAACAAACTATTACATTTACATAGTAGGCTAGTGTTATGTGTAAATATGTAGCCTTATGAGCAGAATACCATGCTACACCAGATTAGTATAATTCAAATACATAATAAACACAGTACCATAGTTCACCAAAGTAAGACTCTTGTATATTTAATAAGCAGTGTGCCAATATACCCCAGAACTACTGTGCTGTAGTACCATAGTTAGATATGTAATATATAAGCAGAGAATCATTCTACACCAGTGTAAAACAATAATATACTTAAATGTGTAATAGGCAGAGCACTATAGTTCACTAAGTAAATCTTTTGTAGTGTATAATAAGCAGAGTGCCATACTACATCTGAGTAAAATGACTGTAGTGTACTTAAATATGTAATAGACAGACTACCATACTAAACCAAAGTAAGGCTGCTGTAGTATACATAAATGTGCATTAAACTGAGTAAAAACTACATAAAATAATACTACTGTAGTATATTTAAGTGAGTAATAGGCAGAGTACCACAGTGCAACAAATATTTATATATGTTTACATCTTTAATAAGCAAAGTGCCATATCACATCAGAGCAAAACTACTGTAGTGTACTTAAATATGTATTAGACAGACTATCACACTACACCAGGCTAAAGCAATTGCAGTTATTTTAAGATATAAAAAGCAGTGTGCCATTGTAAGCCATAACTACTGAATTATTGCATCATTTTTAAATGTATAATAAACAATGTTCCCATAGTGTACCATAAAAAACACAGTATCGTAGTTAAATATATAACAAATGTACAGTAGTTACATTTATTACACAGACTGTTTGACCATCGTAATACATTGTAGATTACACTGTAGTAAATGCTTGTAAGTTCCATGGATAAATATAAAAATAAACATAATGCACTACAGTAAAACCATTGTAATACTTTGTTTCAATCTGTAATGAGTTTATGCTAGCTGCATTTATTACATATTTAAACATGATAGTACATTATATACTGCAGTGTATTAAACAATGTTATAATAATCATGGTCAAATAAGTAATAAACATAGTTTTATTTATAAAACTACTGTAATATCTATCATGGTTATATATGTAGTAGTAAATGTACAGTAGTTACCATGTAAGATAATGACTGAAATATAGTAACATATGCAATATCATAAATGTGAAATTAACTGTTACACATAGTAAAAAAATACACCATATATGAAGTGCACCATAATAAAATGATGGTAGTTGCATTAATTACATATGCAACAATAAAAGTAATATGTATATTGAACGTATAGTATCCTGGTTAAATAATTGTTAAATACAGTAATCTTAATGCAGCAGAATAACCTATATTAATATCAATACATGTACATGTACTATAGTTAAATATGGAATAAACACATTCACGTTAATGCACAATAAAATTACATTTGATAGGTACTATCAAGTTTAAATTGCATAACCATTTGTATTAATAGCCATAAAATTATATGGTCATGGTTAAAGGATGACAATTCTAGCTGTGTATAGGTAGATAGTACTTGACCACTGTAGTCTCAACCTACAGTGGAGTCCATACACTGAATAACAGGCTATGTATAAAGTAATGTATTACTAAAGTAATTACATAAAATGTATTTTTACAGTAGTCAGTGTCTTGCTAATATACAAGGCCTACCTTAATAAAAGTGATTGACCTGTCTTAAAAATGCAGCTAGAGCAAGCAAATACTCAACATGTATGTTATAAACGGACATATTCCGACGTAAGCAACTTGTTATCAGGATGCGCAGGAAAGGGAGTAATTATTTTAAGAACCGAGGACCGTCAGCATTTATATGTAATCTCTAGATTAATCGGACGTCTCTTTCTTGGGCCTTGGTTAATTTTACGACAGTTCTTCGCGACTGCCGTATGTTGTTTCTTTTGCTTGGATTAAAAAAGTGACTGTAACAGAAAATCTGTTAAAAACTACAGATTAGGAAGTGGGGCCTAAAGTGCTGGTTTTGCTCCTGAGTTCTCTGTTGTAGTAAATTCATATGTGGTTTGAAATTTAAAGCCGACATTATTTGTAGTCCCCGTTCACCCTTTGCGTCTCAGACCGTTTTTGTACTAAAGGGACCAAAGACAGCGAGCAGAGCTGAGCACAGCTGTAGCGGCACTATAGAACAGCTAGCTAGCGTTAGCCAGTCACTGCAATGGCCTCCGACAGTGGTAGCAACATGGACAGAGAGATGATTCTGGCTGACTTTCAGGTAGGTTTTCTCTCCTGATTGGAAACGTTCGTTAAGCTTGGTTGCTGACCTTAAGCAAGAAGTTTATGATACCTCACACGCGCAGTACCCACCGCATAGTCAGCTAACACTGACAGCAACGGTGTGAGGAGACCAGATAGACAGCTAACTATAGGTGCTATGTCACTGACAGTTCATTTGTTAGCAGCTATCAAGCTAACATCTTTTGCCATACCGTCTACGTGCTTTTTTTTAGCATTAGAAACGGTGTCACTCATAAAACTACGAGATGTCTTTAACACATCACACAACAAGCCAGGGGCTAATTCGGACAGTCAGATACTTAGAGTATTGAATTGCAAAAAGCTCTGTAACTAGCGCTGAGGGCTAACTGTTTCATTGTTGGTCTTTGACAGCAACCGGCGAACCTACTAACGCTGCTCAGCTATTTTAGTTTGCAGTCAAGATTGTTCAGCAGCGTTTAAGGAGAATACAGTATTACCAGTAGCACCTGTTTTTCAGTGTGTCTATCGAGAGCGTCTAGTAAATTATTGAAGAGACCGTAACTACTACTAGCCCTGTAGCTATGACTGGACATTTTAGCTAGCGTAGCTCTAACACTACTTCAAGATAAGACATCTGTGTTTACTCGTCCAGAGCTGTTTTATGAACAGGAAAATTAAGACGAGTTTGCTCCTTGTTTGGAATAATAGTTCTTTAATAATCTCCCTGATAAATTGAGTGTAGGAGGTTGAAAGGAACGGGTAGCTTGTTATATTTGAACAAGGATTTAGTGTATTGAAAATGCGACACCCGGTCACGTGACCACATAAAAACAACTGTGTAAAGGCTGGAAAAGGCAGGATGCAGGTTTTCATATCTCAACTAACTTTAAATACATGGTTCTGCATAAATGAGCAATTATAACTGCGCATTGCTCATATTAAGTTCTTAGATGCATTTAAATGTTTTGTTTAGACGTTGCACATAGGGTTTTGTTTTGTTATTTTCAATCGTAGATCATTATTATATGCTAGAAACTGTGCTAAGAGTGATAAAAATCTCTTATCGACCTCTGTTGTACTTTGGGAAGACATGTCCATTTGTTTTTTTTCAGGCATGCACTGGGATTGACAATATTGCAGAGGCAATCACTCTCCTAGAACTGAACAATTGGGACCTGGTGGTAAGTTTCACCATCACTATTTGTAATACATTAGGATTCGATGCTGCCATTGTGGCCAGTTCAACATATTGAATAATTTCAGTCAGACATATGTTTTCACCAAAGAGAATGTTTGATCCCTGGGTGATTGGATCACAAGTGGACAGTGCTAAATACAGCTATGAACATTGAACTAGTGTTGCTTGGTTTGCAGTTTTCATGAGGAATTGAGTTTCCTTTGCTAAGCTATGATTTTGACACATGTAACAGGTTGATACAAAACTTAGGCGTGTTGCTTAAATTCTATTCATTAACTTTCAATCAAATGATTTGATGGAATTTTTAATACATTTTTTCTCTGATGGTTTGAAGGGCTTTAACATTTGTATTATAGAGTGGTGATTAACATTTGTATTATATAGTGGTGGTTATTATTAGTATATTTTCAGCTGATGGGCAGCACTGTTATAGGAAGTGTTAAACAGTTAATCTAAAAAATATGTGGACACTTGACAATCACATTCATATGTGGGTCATCCTCAAACTGTTGCCACAAACTTGAAAACAAACAACTGTATAGGTTATCTTTGTATGCTGTAGCATTACAGTTTTTTCATTGGCACTTAGAAGCCCAAACCTGTGTTCAAAGCCAGCTCCATGAAGACATGGTTTGATTAGGTGGGAGTGGAAGAAGTTGAGTGGCCTGTACAGAGCCCTGACCTAAACCCCACTGACGAACTTTGGAGGAACTGGAATGCCGACTGCACCCTAGGCCTTTTCACTTGACATCAGCACCAGTAATGTTCTTTTGGATGAATTACCAATTATTCCCATAGTCGTGCTCCAAAACCTAGTAGAAAGCCTTCCCATTTATTATAATGGCACAACTTGGACTAAATCTGCAAAGGGATGTTCAATAAGCATACGTGGGTGTGATGGTCAGGTGTCCACATACTTCAGGCCCTTACCAAAAGCAATCAAGTGTTTAAATGATCAGAAAAAGTACAAATCAGTCTTCAAACATGAGCTTGAATCTGCTGTTAGGTGAGAATGTTTTAGAAACACAAATACAGGATCATTATTAATATATATTTGATATTTAATAATATATTTGAGTTTTTAGCTTTGTTCACTGTGGTCAGGTTTAGTAGAGCTGCCTCGTGTAGAACTGATATTTTTGTTGTTGAATAAATCCACATAACTCAAACTCTTATTCCTCAAACTATAACACATGCTTTTGATATATTATTGATTAACCTGAGATTTAATTAGGTTATGGTTAATTATAAACACAAAATGAGCTTTTGGGTTATTGTTTGGTTTTAGCTAGAACATTTTTTAATCATGTTCGGGTCAGCAGATTTGGCTGTGCAGTCAAAATAAGATCACAAACAGTTTGTAGAGATGTTCTCGAAATACAGGTGTGAAGGGTTGTTCATCTCGGCTGTCCATTTCTGATTGGAACTCTCAAGGAAGATGTTAATACCAGGTCTGAAGAGGGCTACAGCACAAAAAAGCTTCAGTGTTTAGTTTACTGTGTTGGATCCATTGTTAGTTAGAGCACAGAACGTTCTAGCACAGTTTTTGACATCCACTGGTTGTGTTGATGTAAGGCAAATACACAGTTGCAGGTTTTAATAGCATACAAACAATTTGGTTATATTGTACCATCATACCTACTTTAGGAATACCTTTATTTTTTGTATGTGAACAATCAAATTGGACACACAAACATTCATACACACTGCTATTTTCTTCTTTGCACAACTTATTCCCCTCCTTAAAAGACCCCAGGGGGCCACCGTAATACCAACCCCAGGCTTGGTATCATTTGGGTCGTGGGCCATTCCTCATTCATAGCAGTGGTAGAACAGGGCATGTTTTTCTCTCTCTCTCTCTCTCTCTCTCTCTCTCTCTCTCTCTCTCTCTGTTGCTCTCTCTCCCTCTCTCTCTCTCTCTGTCTGTGTGTGTGTGTGTGTGTGTGTGTGTGCACGCTGCCTGTGTGAGTCACAGCAGGATTGTTTTAAAACACATTAGTCACTGCTTGGTTGAAAAACACTCCAACCAAAAATATCAAACCAGCAATATTATATGGTCATAATATAGTTGGTGCAAGGCTAACATACTGTAGGCAAATAGAATAAAGATGCTGTAACCTCAAGCAATACACATAGAAGGTAGGTGCATGTGATAAGGTTGTGAGTTAAGACAGTCCATTCATTTAATATTATTTTGTTCCTTTGATTTTCACAGTTTCTGGATGAGTGTATATGTATTTCTAGTCAGGTTAGCTGTCTCTCCAGCTGTTCATCACTAAAGTCTGTTTAGCAGCGCTCCTGTGGTCCTTCCCATGTTATTCAGATCAACAGATGGCATACACTCTAAATGTAGACAATTACCAAAAATCATGTCCCCCATATTCCTGTTACTGCAAAAATATTTTCACTGGGATTCATCCAAGATCTAGAACTACATGTGCACCCTACAAAACAGCACCAAACCTCTCGTAACTTTGGGTTAATGTATGGGAGGCATGGTGGCTTAGAGTTTAACACTCTTTCTCATCTCTGGGGTTGTGGGTATGATTCCCAGCACACCACACAAGATAAGCCCCACACTGTGTAGGGTAAGTGGTAAATAAAATATATGGATTAGTTGATGTCATTTTGGTTGTTCTATGTTAAGGGTATTTTATTTACTTATGTATTTTATTTTAATACTTAACCCTTTGTGGTTAGTTTGCAGTTTCAGGCTACCACTTATGATTTGATCTATTAAGAATAATAAAGAATGCATCTTTTAAAATCCTTTTTTCTTTCTTTTTTTTTTAAACAAGCTTAATCAGACTAGAGAGGGTATGTAAAATGAATAATATGTGAGCAAAGTTTGTGTATACTTTCTCCTTACAATAAAGCTAGTCTCTGGTGCAATGAACAGCTTTCAGCTAAATAATTTTCATAAATTCATGTGAATGGACAAGCTGCAAAACAGGATTTGCTAATGAAGCCGAGCTGGCTCAAGTTTAGAAAACTGAAGGTGCTGAACCACAGAAAATTTTAATCATATGTTTATTAGTGGCGCTGCACTCTTTTTGAGTGCTTGCATCAGTTAGCTGAAATGTTTTGCTGAGTGTGTGTCTGGATAGCTATTGTTACTGTGTGTGTGTGTGTGTGTGTGTGTGTGTGTGTGTGTGTGTGTGTGTGTGAGAGAGAGAGTGTATTTTAGAGCGCTAGTCATAGTTAGTGTTATCTTATGTTTTGTGAACCTTATGATCTATAGCGAAAAGGGTATGATGCAAATAAGTAGTGTGTAGAATTTGGCATTGTTGACATACAGCACATTGATTATCATGATTAACATATCAAAAAATCAACTTGTAACTGTGATGCTATCAACACAATGTTTTTACAATGTTGAAATACTATTTATCGGAAATGTCACTGATACCAGATTAATGATGGCAGCGTGTTATTATTGTGATTGCAGTTGAGTGATGTGAAGTGAATATCAACTCTGGTACAGAGTGACTCAGCAGCCTGTACTCAACCTGAAACGCTGAAACTACTGCTGCTTGTTCCACCTAACCTATATTTATGTGCACTGTTACAGAAGATCTAAAGAGTCAGCGCAAAGGGGAGACAAAAAAGTGGTTGCTTTCTCCCTACAAAATAGCTTTTCTCGTAATCTGGGGTTGCATTTCACTATATTTAGCAACAAGCCGGCAGTATTCTTGGCAGCTGTACAAACAGCCATGGCTGTGCCCTTGCAGTGGTTAGTTGCACCTGTAAATGTGATGACTTCCTGTGTGTGGAGCTGGAAGCTTGATGGAACATACAAAAGAGCCCCTGTATACAGGAATAGGACAAGTACTGCAACTTTCAGTAAGGAATACACAAATGCACATCGTACCAGAGCAATTACTTATTTTGGGGGGATTTTTAAAATGTCTCAAGTGTGAGGGGATGTTTAACAATGGGCTGATGTCAGTGTAGAGCAGGATATTAGTGTTTTCAGCTCGTAGCTGTGTACTCGTTGACAATTTATTAACGTTATTTAACTGACTAAAATACTGTTAAGATGGTGGTCAGATTTAATGATATTTCTGTAAATTTCTGTCACAGTTCTGATGTCTGTAGGAATTGTGATAAGTAATGTTTATATATATA
>JAOTRN010000031.1:5096104-5112202 GCA_028566695.1 Bagroides melapterus
ATATATTAACCAGATTCTGGGGTGCAGCTGCCTTTTTTTTCCTCCAGGCAGCTGCACGCCAGAATCTGGGTAATATATTTTTGTTATTCCAGCCATGATGTGATCATAGTTTTCTGCCTCCACTGACACAAGTATGTGTCCTGGCTAATGTTCCATGTCCACGCTGTGTGCCTGCATTGGGATTTGGTCATGTGCAATATGGGATTTTCAGCACAATGGCCAGTTTGCTCTGCTTCTACAGCGGGATCTCTGGGGGAATGCAGTCAAATTTGCTCTAGTCCACATCCAAGCAACACACACTTTGATCACCTTCACCCTCTGCTCATCAGACTGGCAGTGGGTCTTAAACCAACAGTGGCATTTGGGACGAGAGCAGACATGAACTGTTTAAAAGCACGCAATGTTATTAAATGCAGATACACACCAAAGAGCAATACTGTCCATTTTAGATTGAGATGTTGGCATCAGGTATTTGCAAGGTATCCACGGAATGCTGGTCTCACATTTAATCCCTTACTTTTTTCAAACTATGCTATGCCTCCCTGTGGGGTGCGACCTACTTTTTGCCTCTTATGCAGTACTTTGTTTAGAAATGTAGACAATCCAGGCTCCATACTTTTGGTTAACCATATTCACATGATTTATTTTCTACCCACTATTTTCAGGTTAAAAGGAACATCTCTGATTTGACCAACATCCCAGTACGACATCAGCAGTGGGACGGCTGGCCTGCTTCAGCCTTAGATGACTCGGTAATACTTTTTTTTTTCCTAATCCTGTGATTAATGTGTGTCAACTTTGTGCCCATAACTAGCATCAGACAGATTATTACAATCCATTTTAATGCCTTACTGTTGGGAAAAAAAATGTAAATAAAAAAAAAATGCACCTTGTCTGGTATTTTTAAATTTCTGTTTTGATTTTGACATGTTCCACAAGCAGAGACTAATTAAGATGTCACAGATCTTCTCCCCTCTTGTTGTCCTCTGCTTGTGGACATTTAAGCTCATGTAGTAGAGTGTCACTGACCTTTCCCACCCCGGGCACTGCTCCCTGCCTTTCAATTTCAAACAATCCCACTGATCTGAAGATGCCTTACCATTAAATTTGGAGAAACCACAACAATAATCCATATAACACCATGGGAACATTTTCCTCATTAATTGTTCCAATTGGCATTTTGCACTTAAGGAGTTAAGTGTAGAAAACTCGAAATAAGTTGTGAAATAACAGTGAAATAAATACTTTACCAGCTTTTACCAGCAAAAATAAAATACAAGAAATAGTAAAATAAATAGTTTATCCACATAGCAAAGCCTAGTTCATTAACACTTTTGTAATTATTTGAAAAAGGAAATGCACATTTTCCTGAATAGTTTGTTTAGTGTCTGATTTTTCCAACCCTAAACTTGCCACCCATGTATTTGTGTGAACTTTCTGAAAATAGTGTAGCTCAACTAAACACACCCTGCTTAGTGAGGTTTCATTCAGAATTTTCTTTTATTTGCACTCAAATAATGATCAAGAATGAAAGGTTTGTTATTTTTGCATCTCTTTTCTTTCATGAATTACCTGTACCATTTTTTGTGTGTATTGTTAAAGTGTGTCTGAAGTGGTCATCAAGTAATAAAAAGCACAGCAGAAATACGGTCATTTAGTATACACCCTCTTACCACAGAAGCTACCCACTTCAACCTGGCCACTTCAGGGGGCTGAAGTGTGCTCAGTCAAGGCCTGAAGCCACAAGCTTGGCTTGAGTGAAGAGGCCTGCCACTCATGAATACTCTTTAGGCCACATTTAACCATTAATACCAGCTCTGTTTGGTAAGTGGTTATGTGTGGCAGGCTTGTGCTTGGCCACATCTCTGGTTCACCTTCCACCAGACTGACTAGGAGAAGATATTAAAAACACTGACCCTTAATAATGGCCAAGGCTCATATTGAAATAACCTGCCGTGTAGTAAAAATGAAAAGCTCCTGTGTGGCACACAAGCTGTATCTGTGCGTATCTCATTAACCCAGTCTCATCTCCCAGGATTTGTACCAATACACAGCACAGCCATGGCTTAGAATTACATTTACTTGAAGCCTGAATCTGTGGTTGCTTGCTTTCATTGTCCATTGCCAAATCTCTAGCTTTCTTGCTTTATTTTTAACTTTAATCATGCTTATATGGGAGATAACAAGAAAAAAAATAAACTATTAGTTTACTAGTCTGAATTTTTCCTTCCTTAAATTTCTTCAGCAAATATTTTCTTAGTGTGTGTTTGTAAAGTGTGTATTATTTCTGTGCTATCTATTATTCTATAGCTATTTAAACATTTTCTAAACAATTTTCTAGCTATTGTATTTAGTATTTTTTTGTATCTAGCTAAATACAGTTAAAGTTAACTCAAAAATTTCTAGAAAGTTTAGCTGGGAGTAAGAGAAATCTGCACTCGCACCATTTCCTCCCTGTTTATCTTCTCAACAAACATTTACTTGCCTGAAGAATCTTTAACCGAACTAATTTGGTTTGTTTATTCAATTAGATTAATTGAATGAATTTTGAGCTGCAGTTGATAGAAAAATAGAATAGAATGAATAGATATATTAGAAAAAGAGATTTTTAAGATTGACAAACTTGCATGTGGTAATATGATACAGGACTTGTTCTCCTCCAGGAATCCAGTCCAATAGCTTATTGGCAATAAAGATTAAATCTTGGATACTTTGAAATGTATTAGTAGATGATTATGTCACATATCTAATAGGAGAATGGTATTACAAACACTTATGTTGGCAGGGACCTTTTACCGGTGCCATCGGTTCACGTGTCCATTATGTTCAAGTAGAAAGATAACTTGTTACTGCAGTTCTGTTTGAGCTGAGAAAAACATAGTATATCATGTGTTTACTTTGAATCCAGCATTATTGAACATTGAGCCCTATTGATTATTGCTGTTCTTAAGAGAAAATATTTCCAAACAAGAAGTGATTTTTTTTTTTTCTTCTTCTAACCTTTACCAGAACACTACCAGTGATTAACAGAATTTTAGCTTTCATTTTCAAGTCAAAGTGTAATGTGATCCAAGGTTATGTCTCTTTCTGAGCTGCACTGCAGCTTGACTCTGTTTTCCCTGCTGATCACTTCTGACCGATAGCCTTATGAAACACCTGAGGGAATGATTGACAGTCTCTGGTACATCCATATTAGAGTACTTTCCACCATAATTGCTGACATTTATCCAGTGTTTCATGGTGTTTGCTAATGTATTACTGCGGCTGCTCTCAGAGGGGTTATGTGCCTCTCTCCTCTTATGGGATCTTCACCTTGTGGACTTGAGTAGGAGGCTTATTGGGCCTGTTGGTTGCCTTAGTGACAGGGCTCAGTGCTAATCTACCCAGAGCTCTGAGTTGAGATTGCTGTCTGCAAGGTGATAGACACTTCCTCATACACGTTCTTTCCACCATATCAACCACTTCTGACTTTTTTTTTTTGCCGGCGACATGTGACTTTGAACAGGCTTTACATGTCCTTTTGCATGTTGTGGTGGTGTCTGAGGCCAAGCTTCAAGCTGGAGCTGTCTGATTTACCATAGCTGCTTTGACTTTCAGCCCATATTACAGTTCTGGTTACCTAATAGCCAGCAACTTCTGTTAAGTTTGGGTGTGATAAAGCTCCTAGTCATGACGCAGGGCTTAATGTAGTTTGATTAGTCAACAACAAAATCAAAGAAAACCGCTTCCACAACTGGCAACATGAAAGGCTTCAACAGGTGTTTGCGGTGGGGCGTCACCCTTTCTTTCTCCTCTCTCTCTCTCTCTCTCTCTCTCTCTCTCCTGTCCACAGTCTGTTGTGGCCTTCCTTTGAAAGAACACAGGGGTGAGGTGTTCTTGGGGCTCAAGATCAGACAAGTGCAGCTGTCCACAGCAATTATCTCATCCTTACTGCCAGATAGTGAGACTCAAAGAGAAGAATGGAAAAGTAAAAAGTAAAAGAATTAGGTAGTTTGCAAGGTTTGTTTGGAGAGAGGGAAAAGAAATCTTCTTCTGCATGCACCCCAGTGCATGAGCTTTTGATGCAAGTGGTAATTAAGAGAATCCAAGAGAAGGCGAGCTCATTGTGTGCGGCTGGAGCGGGGGTTCAGGAAAAGGGGTGGGAGGGTGACCTCTCTCTGTAGCCTGCGGCTGCTGAGCACACAACAAGGCAGCAGTGCTTGTCTCACAGCATCTCAAGAGGAAGAAAGGACCACTAAGTATGGAACAGGGCACTACTTCATATGTTCTGTCTCCAATATACCCAGCTCCTTTTGCCCTTTCTTTCAATCCCTATTGTGTGGTGAAGTGATGAAACTTGATTTAAACTCTTATGAAGGCAGGAGGGGAATTGGCTATTGAGAAGCCAGAGCCAGTGTTCTTGTGTTTTTGATTGCTTAGGGAGGAGAGTAATTATTGTGCAATCATCCATTTGGAGCTCTGCAAAGGTCTGTTCAATTTTAATATGGAAACAGCAACACCCCCTGTAACTGTTTTACTCAAGTGTAATCATTGCTTTGTGTATCTTCCAGGGATACACTGAACTACTTACAATGACAAAAAAAGGTGCTAAAGACATGTATGTTACCCAATCAGATTGTTGCACTGTCTAGGAACTCTCTGTACAGTAACGTTTTATAGTTTCCTTGAAAGGCAGGAAACTTGAAATATTTCCTCCTAATGCCACACACTATTTGGCAGTACACTTATTCTTAGTAGAACAACAGCAACAAAATGTTATACAGCGCAGTTGTGTAAAGTGTTAGGTGCCTTTTGGTCATAACAGTGTTAAATCACAATGTTGATTTCATATATTTTGAGTTTAAACCCAGCAATTAATTTGCTCGTGTTGTAATTACCGCCTGATTCAGAAGTACCCAGCTGGCCCATGTTAGCTGAATCACTTTACAAAAGGACTGATTACGACCCCATGCTGTCTGTAGTCCATCCCTTCTTTTCTCATTTGCACCATTGGATCTGACCTCTCCCTATGGGAATCAGTCAACCTTTAAGCTAGCTTTTAACTAGTTAAACCCACAAGCATGAATTGGGTAGACTTTTAACTCTTATATGTAGGTTGATGTATGTTTCTGAACAGGTAGGTCATTAGATGACATCCCGATGGCATAGCAGATCTCAGAGTCAATATAATTAATTAGCCTTGCTCTGTAGTTCCGATACACAGACACATAAGTGTTGAGAAAGCTGATGCGAGTCCCGAAAACGAGTAGGTGAGTGTCACTAAAGCCGATAAACCATAATTGCAGGTAAGTGTTGATAAAGCTGATGTGAGCTGAGAGGATGAAGCGTTCTGTTTCGCAGTGTTGGGGAGGTGTCAGGGCAGACAGGTCTTAATGAGTCCCTGTAGTGCGC
This sequence comes from Bagroides melapterus, assembly GCA_028566695.1. Lineage (NCBI taxonomy): Eukaryota > Metazoa > Chordata > Actinopteri > Siluriformes > Bagridae > Bagroides > Bagroides melapterus. The sequence goes on from JAOTRN010000031.1 coordinate 5,101,496, forward strand.
AGGCCTGCTGACATTTCCACTGCAGATGGGGAGTTAATGAGACAACCAGACTTCCACCCCTCCCCTCCATCTTCTAGCTGTAGGCAGACCAGCTGATTGAAATATTGCTCTTTAAATCATTAGAGATATCAACCCTGTTTACATCCATGGAAACCAGTGATAAATGAAAGGTTCTACTACAAACAATTCAATCAAAACCATGCCTGTAAATATGTGTGTAAGCAACGTTCATTTAGAGTATGATTTTGGTTACTTGACCCTGGCCACCTGTTGTCAGCTCCTTGTTATCTAACACATTGATTGGTTACCCCCAGTGTTTCCAGTCTCTAATCCCAAGGCTTGTGCTTAGGCTTTGATTGCTTATGCATGCATATTGGTGTTTCTGTGTAGCTAATGACTGTGATGATGTGTTCGTGTGTAGATGACGTTGGCCTCCTCTGGGATCAGCTACCCATGTCATCGGCTAACTGTGTGCAGGAGATCCTCCCCAGCAACTACTCTGGAGCCAACTGAGGAGGTGCGATGCAAAAACACTCACTCAGCAGCACTTCTCTGATTTAATTTGGGTTTTAACTTTGGGTTTCTTTTACACCCAGGTGTTTTGTAGTCCTGGTTTATATCTGGCCTTTGATCAGGTACACAACTGTATAATTAGGTCTAGAATTATTGGCATGATTGGTAATTTTCTCAACCTGCAAGGCGAGTCTCATCCTTGAGGATATTAATGGGGTTTAGGTCAGAAGACTGGAATGTCCATGTCACAATCTAGGCTCTGTGAGCATAGATCCATTTTTGTTTGGGTATCCTTGCATAAGAAGCAATCATGAATTTTATAGCAACTTTGCAGACACAGGCAAGTCTTCTGCTACATAGAGTTCTTCACTGTTTAGGTTTACTCAGCGCAGCAATAAGAGTGACATGGTAGTGCAGTGATAATGTGTGTGGTGCTGGTATGAATGAATGTTAAGCGCAGCATCATTTTGGCAATTTATATCAAACTGCCTAGCTAGATATTTTTAAACAGTTGACTGGCAGTGATGATTATGTTTACACTGATGCACCCGATATAGTCCTACCTTTGCAACACACCTTACTAGGTCAGTGCTACTGCTGTGCTGAGAATCGACCATCAAAGAATATCTGTTTATCTGCGGTCCAATTGTAGTCCCTTCCTGCTAATTGACAGGATAGAAAAGAACATCCACATATATACCTGTGTAGCATATAAATCTGTTAAAATAAGAAAAAACACAAAAAATATACCTAAACACTTCCAACTGAATGTATATTTTTATTTTTTTTAAAAATGAAGTATTTGTTAAAATAAATAGATTTTGTAAATATTTTGTACATTACATAATCATTTCATAACAAAAAAGTTTTTTTACTAGTCAAAACCTATTAGAAAACCTTTTAGATATAATTTCCTGTTCTAATAGCAACATCTAGCACGATGGCTTTATTTATAAAATGACAAAAATTATAGCGACTCCATTATTGAAGTGTTTGTAAAATCTGAATTCATTTCTGTTTCAGTGACAACATACTACATAGGCAGTTGTGGTTTCTATGAATTTTGTATTCTTTGTGGTATGCTTTATATTTATAAGGTATAAGGTTGTGACTACATCATATGTGTAGCATTGACTTAAACTAAGTCAGCATTGAGTGCATCTCTGGTTGCTAGGTAACACACAAGATGATTGGTTTATTAGTTTAGGATTTTGTAACCTGAGATTTTTACATAGATTTATTTATTTTTTTTGCAAGAATATTGTGCTTATCAGATCTTAACCTTTAATGCTCATACCAGTTATGAAGTTGTTTCTTGTCTCTCTTAAAATATTAATGTCATAAAATGTTGTATTTAACAGCAAAAAAACTCACTGACTGAGAAAATTATGTGAATATTTTCATTAGATTCATCTAGATTACGCTTGAATTAATTGATATCTGGAAGTTACTTGGTATATAATTAGTTAAAAGGCACTGACTAGTACTGTTGACTCCAGTCACTTCTCTCTGAAGTAAGTTAAATATTATCTGTCTAGTTTTATTTTTGGAAATATTTACTCGTTCCAAAATATTCCTTCAGGAAAACACGGGTATTGCCCCTAGCAGCTGTTTATTTTTTGCACCTTTATCACACCATTATTTCCAGGCGGTAAGAGAATAATTATTAGAATGTCTAAATTAGTCTAGAACAGGAGGCCTCCCAAAATTATTTGGGCCTGTTCACAACTTGTCCAGATTTTTGAATAGAGTGGACCAATACTGCCTCACAGTTCTGATGGTGGGAACACAAGTGTGTTTACTGCATGAAGGTGTAGCATAAAACACGTGATGTCACAGTTGAGTTTCGCTGTGTTCACACATAATCCCCAAGAGCTTTAAAGCTTGTGTATTTTTTTTCCCTCTGTGGCCCACTGGATGTCAGTGAACTACAATTATAGCTTGTTTTTTCAAATGGTTTAAATAGATTAGAGCTTATACACGATACGAAAGAAAAAAAAAAATGAACCTTAGGAATGCAAACACAGATTTAATGATGTCAGTAAACAGATGCCTGTTTATGTTCCAGTGCACAGATGTTCACATGGTCAGCGACAGCGAAGGTGACGACTTCGAGGACGCTCCTGAATTCGGAGTAGACGAGTCTGAAATCTTTGGCATGGGAAGCTCGAGTTGTCGAAAGTCGCCAATGAGTAAATTAGAATTCCCAGTTCCTCTTTGATTAACATCAGTGCTGGAGGTTTAATGTATTTCAAAGTAAGATTAATTTTTTCCCCTTTTTTTTGTTTTGGCAGTGCCAGAGAACAGTGAAAATGAGGCCGATGCTTTACTGCACTTTACCTCTGAGTTCTCTTCAAGGTGAGTGTGCAGGAGGAGTCAACATTTAACAGAAATGATCTTAAAAACAGAACATTTGCTACATTATTGAGTGGCAGTTCTCCTGTTAAGTTCTTAAATGTGAATCAGACCTAATATGATTTTATATTATTACACTATACAAATAAAGATGTTTAAAATGTTTAAAAAGAAGAACCATATTGTTCTTCTTTTTGTTTTGGGTGTTTTATTCCACTTTTGATCCTTTTTTTTTATTTACTTTTTAATCATCTAGATTTTGATGCGCTTAAGCATACATTTGATAAAAAAAAAAATAATCAAATGGATATGAATTTTGAAAAAATATATATAATTAGCTGTAATATTCAAATTTGTTTGTTGTAGCTTTAGATTGTCACATGTTGTTGTTTATTTTATTATTATTATTTATTTTGTTTATTAAATCTACTTTCTTTTTTTCTTCACCCTACTTAAAAAGAAAATAAAAAAAGCTGATACCATTTTGTTATATATATATATATATGGCTCTTAACAATAATGTATCAGATGCTATTGTTATATTCACTAACCCTTTTAGTCTAAAAGCTCATGGGTCTCACCTGTGTGTGTGTGTGTGTGTGTGTGTGTGTGTGTGTGTGTGTGTGTGTGTGTGTGTGTGTGTGTGTGTGTATTAGATATGGAGAATGCCATCCAGTCTTCTTCATTGGTTCCCTGGAGGCAGCATCTCAAGAGGCCTTTTATGGCAAAGCCAGAGATGTGAGTACATCATGATAGCTTCAGGTTGTAGCTGAGACATTAAGCAAGAGGGAGCATTCACTCTGGTCAGTCTTGTATAAATAGTACAGTCTTTTTTTTTTTAGCAGTGAAAAGGTTTGTGTGTGTGTGTGTACAAATATATAATGTGTGTAAGATATATATGATGACTGAAGGCTCAGTTTTTGTGCACCATCTCACTCCTTTCAGCAGCAGTATTTACAGGGTGAGTTCTGGTATGGTTGGAGTTTGATGGAAAAAAACACTGACTCGCATGCTGTGTTTCACAAACTTTAGTGAAAAAAGATCAAATCTTTTAAATCCCTACACCTCACACATATGGAGTTATCTAACCTTTTAAGGTTTATAAACATCGCTGATAGTTTGATTGACAGTGAGTCCCTCTCGTCGCTATAATTCCCCATTAAAACTTGCCTGTTTCCCTTTTGAACAGATGAAGCTTTATTTATAGCGGCTCAGTGCTGCTTCTCTGGCTGCGGTCTCAAAAGGAGGCTTGTATCAACTGACAGCTTGTGTGGATTACAGTTTTATTAGACAGGGAGGAAGCAGCAAGATGTTAGGAGGGTTTCGGAGCACAAGGGGGAAGGCTATACTGGCGCTTTGCCCGCTACCCAGCTGAACTCTTGCAGTGCCCTCAATATGGCCGCTGCTTTCTCGGAGGAAACTGTTCACAGTGTGAATGAAAATAAACCAGACAAGGAAAAAAATAGTGTTCTGACCCTTTATATCATTTTTCATTTCACCATCTCTTAAAATTCATCCTTTTTTTTTTCCTCTTCTCTCCTTGCCTGTCAATCTTTCATCCTTAAATGTTTTCTCTCTCATTCCTCTCTAGTCTTTTGCTTTCCCTCGACAACTAGTAATAACTTTCACCCTGGCCCCTGCACCCCCAATAAAAGACCATGTCCTCCTCCGATTGCTCATTAATCGGATATATTGTGCGTGTGGGTGTCCTTGTCTTGCTCTCAAAGGCTGGCGAACCTAATCACTAAGTAAAACACTACATTTGATGAAGTGTTTCTGAAGAGGCAGAGATGCTCCCAATCCGCCCTTAATGAAAATGCTGAGGGCCCTTGAGTTCAGCCCAGGGGATCAGCAGTAAGGCTGTCCTATCAGGCCACCCATCAGCAGGCAGGCTTCTTCCCAAATCCCCTTAACGTCCAGCTAATCACAGTAACCCCACTCTCGATTACACAAAGACGCACATCAAAATTCATTGCTCCTCTAGCACCTCAGTTATACATGAGACACTCTTCTGCATTCACAGCACTATAAGGGCAGATGAAGGGAAAAGAAATTCCTCTGGATGGGTTTTTTTTTTAAATCTTGTTTCATGGCTACATTAATAGAAAGAATTAACAGTGTCTTTGCACAGTTTTGATGTGCTTAAAGTATTTATCTGCATCTGTAGTGTCTAAAGGTCTATACTGTTGTTTTTTTCCCTGCACTGCTTCTAGTAGCATCTGTTAAAGTGTGATCGATCAGGAAGAGTATACTCACGGGTCTGAGGTCATGAGATGGCAGTAATACGAACTCCTCAATTTCCACTGTTTGCTTTTCTGCAGAGGCTGATCGTTTCCCCCCCAGTGTCTTTCTCCCTCTGCACTATGCTGACTAATTAACAATGTCCTCGACTCAACTCTGTGTGCAGGGTGTTAAAATAGACAACTGACAAAGGAAACACGCATTTGTGTGCATGTACGTGTGCAGCTTCTGTGAAAACGAGTCTTTCATTTAGTGTTTTTCCTGTGTCTCTGGTGATAAGGCTAAATTGATACGTTTGGGTGTTTTTTCCAAGACGGACTCTAAAGCTTTGTAATAAAATGACAATAAAGCAGGTAAAGGATTTAAAGGATTTTTCTATGCTATTTAGTGTACATTTAGAATGCCTTTACATGTAATACTTTTTTTTTTTCTAAATTAACTGGCTCACTTGTTGTGTCTAGCCTGAGTGCCGTTACAGGAGAATTCACTCTCATGTTGCAGATAATAATAAGCTGTGTTTGAGGTGCAAAGTCTCCTGGCAGTGAGTTTTTTTTGTTTTTAGATTTAATCCTTGGAGCAGCCTAACTGCCGCTGGCAGTTTTAATGTGGCCACCATTAAATGGGCCTTGGGAAGTGAACACTATCGGACGGCAGCTGTGTGTGAAAACGAGTGCTCGCCTGCTCACAAGACAGATCAGTTTACTTCCTCTTTTCCTCTCCTCCCCTTTTCCTTCCCTCTTCCCTCCTTTATCTCGTTCAGCCCCTCTACCTGTGCCATCATGAGCAGGTGCGGGGAAGTCAGACTTTGGAATAGAGCTTTTGGGTCAGTTTCTAGCCTTGCACACACCTAGTAATTTTCACAGAGCCACGATTTCTGCAGGTTAAGAAAAGCCCCACAAAAGATGAGCTCGGAGATTGCGGCACAACAATGTGATGAAAGTGGTGAGGAGGGGCCGGTCCTAATAGAGGGGTGTGAAATGTAGGAGCTAGCTAAAGACTGTTATTAGAGAGAATACCTTTTCTCACTCTGCTCAGGAAATCTTAGAAGCCTCAATAGGTCAAAACATCTTCACAGCCCAAGGCGAACACATTCTCTCACACTCTGTACCTACTTCTTTTTGGTTTGGAGGAAAACGTTGGAGGAAGCAAGTGTGAGAGAAGAAGCAAAGAGTGTTTGTGTGTGTGTGTGTGTGTGTGTGTGTGTGTTTTGTATGTGTGTGTAAAAACTTTCTCTCTATCCAGACCACTATTGCTTGTCTGCCCAGCATGAGTGTTTAATCTTTTCAGGGTGATGAATTGAAGAAGTGAAAGAGGCCCAAGTTCTCTCCCACTAGGAGCCATGCTGCTTATTCTAAGAACTAATCGCTGTGCAAACACAGCAGCACTCTCTAGCCCTCACTCCATACACACCACTGTATACCCCAACTTTCTCTTCTCCTTTCACACTCCCTCGTGTCTCGGCTAGACCTGCTTTCCACACCGAGCCGCTCGGAAATCCTTCAGCGGTGACTGAGAGAAAACGTCAGGGGGTCAGACAGAGAAAACCGTCCAGTGTTTTGTAATTTGGCGGTTTTTATTCCCCTGCATCGTCCCGGGAAACCTTTCATGTTTGAGACGGTGTTTGTTTTTTAATTAGTTGCTCAGTCTGTCGCATGATGGTGTAAACATGTGCGGATTCCAGTGTCCGTCAATATTGCGTGCAGCACTCTTCGCTAACCTGTACCGCAGAGGAAGGGCATTGGCATTTGATGCAAAACAAATAAAGTGATTTGTTCGCTTTTTGTTTTGTCGCCTGCACCTTTGAAGAAAGTTTTATTTACCTCGTGTTGATTTGATTTGGTTTGGGTATTAGCTTGACTCTTTCTCTGGCCTCTGTGGGTGCTGGGGGGTTATCTGTCTGCATATGGATGCTAGTGCGCCATGTTCCGAGCGATGCTGTTTAAAACCTTTTAACAATAAGAGGAACGCTGAGCTGGGCTTAGAGAAAGCAATGTCTTCATAGGCCCACTGAGACTTTGGCTTTCATTGGTTGGCACTGCTGGGTTTTAGTGAAATGAAAGTCCTTCACCTTGACTGTTATAAAAGAGAAATCTTTATTGTTCTTTTTTTTTTCTGTTCCTCAGAGAAAGCTGCTGGCGATCTACCTCCACAACGATGACAGTGTTCTCAGCAATGTCTTCTGCTCCCAAATGATGTGTGCAGAGTCCATAGTGTCGTATCTGAGCCAGAATTTCATCACATGGGCCTGGGATGTCACTAAAGAAGCTAACAAAGCCAGGTAACACATGCACTGACACCCTCATTCTTCCTCAGAAGCGATGACCCATACAAAAATTGAGATCGGAAGCATTTTCACACCTAAAATGGATGATCTCTTAATAAGAGACATTTCCCCTCCCCCATCCTCTCTCCTCTCTCCCTTCTTTTTCGTTTCTTTGACAAAAGCAGTTGTGTTTACTCTCTGAGGCCCCAACAGGGCAATCTGCACTAATCTGCCCCAGTAAAGGGTCAGTTATACTCCTAGGCCTTATTCAGTGCGCTGCTGTGAATCTCTTCATTGTGGCAAAAGTGGAGGAGGGTGACATGGTTTGGAATCTTTAATGATTGATTTTTTTTGTTCTTTCCTTTTGGCACACATTTGAAATAGTAACTGTAAATGTATTGTGGTAGATGATTAAGAGTATTATTCCCTTAAACTCGTTATTTTGGATGAATCCCCCGTTTTGTGATTGTGCCAGTGTTTACAGTTTACAGTCACAACCCATATTTCATTATGCAAATATGTCCTTATGTTTTTGGAAAACATCACCATGAGCACCCAGGAATTAGTACTAGGAGTTAACTCGTGTAGTGGCAGGATTTGGGTTTGAGTAGAAAATATTGGAGGCCTCTAATTATCTTTCTCAGAAATAACAATTCAGATGAAGCGTGGGGGTGTAGTAAATACAAATGGTAAAATCTTTATTAAGAGCTTTACCAATTAAGGGAAGGGAATGTTAACACGCAGACAAAATGTGATCTATATTCATCAATGCACAGCAAGCAATCTAGACCAGTGGTCTGTGAGACAGAGCTGAAAGAATTATTGGCGCATTCAGCAAAATTCACCTTTCTTCCAGCTTGTCGCATGGAAATATTTCTGTAGCTGAAGCGTTTACATATCTTGCTACAAATAACTTTTTATTTTTTGCTATGAGACTAATAAGTTGGCAGGAACTACTTAAAAACCTTTTCTTTACAGTGTGTTCCCTTGAAATTGTGGAGTAAATGTCTAACAGCTAGCTACAAGTACAACCTTGTAGTCGGATTTGCATTTTAATTTTGGAATTTTTCTCTCCTATGCCGAAGGAGAAGGAAGGTGAGAGAGGTAAAGGGAGGGAGGGCCTGGTCAGGCAGCAGATGGAGACTTGATTGGCCCCAGCAGGCTTTGCTGCGGGGCAGGCCCAATCTTTTCCTTCCACTAGGCTTCACCCCAAAGGCCTCCTCCTGGAGCAGGTTGTCTCCGAAAGGCAGCAAGTGACCCTTCTCCTGTAGGAGCTCCTTCAGTAGGGCCCCTACCTTCATTCCTCTCGCTCTCCCCTAGTGCTTTTTGCCCCAGCTGAGCCTTTCTACCACAGATTAAAGGCGGACAACATCTGGGGCTATTCATGAAGGGAACAGTGACACACACTCACACACGACCGTGTGTTTTGTCATGTCTTAAGACACACACTTGCACATTCTCACGCTCCTAAGTTGAGGCTAACTGGGTGATAACTGCCAGTGTTTTTAGTTGTTGTTGATTTGTGTGTACGTGTGTTTACCTATACAAGAAGCAGTCTGATTCCACGTGTTTCATCTTTGTAAAGAATCACCGCTGCGCTTCAATACCTTCCTGTGTTAAAAGAAAGATTAATTATGCATAAATGTGCTGAATATATGCTGGTGTAATTAACACTCCTGAGACAGAATGATTGTTATAATATATTAAGTTGTTTTTGTATTTGTATCACTTACATGTTTTTGAACAGTTGATTTATCTAATTAAGAGGCTTTTTCGTAATGAAATTGACTTCTCCACGTCATGCAACAACACAGAAAAGTGTTCATAGCACAGTTGTCACTCAAATACGAAACTGTCATTTCCATCATGAAGTCATGCATGATGAGACATTTAAAATGCCAGGTGTTGCCAGTGCTAAAAAAAAAAAAGAAGAAGAACCACCCTGAGGAACTATGAAAAGTCTTTATGTTCTCACGTATTTCTTCCGCTGTCATGAAAATGAAACGTCTGCAGTGGATGACATGCCTGGAAACATTGTAAGTGTATTTGTATAATGGCTTGTTGTTTAGCTATATGCAGTGCCTGTTTGAGTTCCAGGAGGTCACAGGAATGATACTCCATGTTTCTCAAAGATAATGATAGATTAAATGCTTCTTTATGATATGTTTTCACTATTACTAGACACTTCATCCGCCTTTTTCCACTTTAATTCCCTTTCAGCGCGATGTCGTATAATTTCATCCGACTTTCTATACATTCCCGTAATAAAGTACTCTTTGCTTGTTCTCTCACTCTTTCCCTGACCCCTTGTCCTTCTCTGTTCCATCAGTCTATTTTATCAGCTTGTTATTAAGGCTGCACTTATTAAAGGAAGAAGAGAGAATCTAATCTATATTTGCATTCAGTCTATAGCAATTCATTAATATTATGACATTTACTGTGAGCTCTGCGAGCCTGCACGCTACCCTTTTTCTTCACTGAAATGTTAATTTAAAGTTCTCTCTTTGTAATGGAATAAGAAATCCTCCTTGGCCTATCAAATTCAACATGGCAGGAGTGGAATACTAATTTGGCTCTGTGGTATATTTTAGAGCAAGAGAGATGTCACTCAAGAGAAAAACCAGAATAGTTTATTTAATACAATGAGGCCTCTTCACGAGACGTGATGATTTTTTTTTTTTTTTGTCATGTGTTTCTCTTGCTATATAGCTGATGGTCTTTATTTCACCTATCTAAGAGTGATTCTGAAGTATATTCATCTATGTTCCTTTCTCAATTTTCCTTACAGACTACTTACCATGTGCACGCGGCATTTTGGAAGTGTCGTCGCACAGACCATTAGGACGTACAAAATTGACCAGTTCCCTCTGCTACTGATAGTCATGGGCAAAAGGACATCAAACGAAGTTTTAAACGTTATTCAAGGTGACTATGCACTGTGGGGAATGCAGAATGGCAAGATAATATAAAAATGGACTCCTAAAAAAAGTGTATTGATGCTTTTCCATGAAATTGGAACAGTACAGTAACAATTGAGCTTTACTAACCTTCCTATTGTCTTTGGGTCAGATTTAATCTGATTTAAAGATTTAATTTGTCATTACTTGGGTTTGCTTCCATATACATGCTTAAAAATGACAAGGATGGTTCCATACTATGCTCTTTGCAAGCAAAAGTAATTATTACTATTTTTGTTGAATAACGTGTTTATAAATAAATTTTTCCTGGGTCACACTCTTGCACTTTCCAGCAAAATAAACACACACACACACACACACACACACACACACACACACACACACACACACACACACACACAAAAACGAGCACTAAGT
>JAOTRN010000031.1:5182469-5195530 GCA_028566695.1 Bagroides melapterus
ATTATTATTATTATTATTATTATTATTATTATTATTATTATTATTATTATTATTGAAATAGTGTTGATTACTAGACATGACAAAAGACAAAACTCATCAATCTCACTCATAGTAAAACATTTAATTTTGCTTAAATTATTCAGCTTCACTGATATTAGCCCAAACCAATACATACTCCTATTTATGACACTCTACACCCCCCCCCCCCTTTTTTTTTCCTCCAACACGTTCATGTCAACCAGTAATATAGATGAGCAATCCTTTACTTCCTCCAAGACAACTGAAGGCGAGCTTCACATCTTTCTGTATTGTTACTGCAGCATCACAGGTCAGTGCTCAGAAGATAGTGCTGTCTGGCCTATTCTGCCTGAATTAGCTCAATAGATTGAATAGCGTTATTCTGATTGACAGAACTGTGAGTCTTTAGCCACAGATGGTTGTGACATTGGTAGGAGTTAAATATTTTGGGTGATAGGGCAAAACACTTTTTCTCAAGCTTTTACATTTCAAAGAGTCCCTATCCTTTTACCTCACTACATGCATTTAGGTCCTGGGATTCAAGTTGTTCTTCAATTTTTATTATCCACTACTGTGTGTGCTAATGATTCCCCCTGGGGGTCAACCTCGTGTGCTTATATTTCAGTTTTTTGTTCTAGTCCTCCACCTCATCCTGTTATTGGGATTTTACACTTGGTATTTTGTTTTCATGTATTCTGTGTTACTCCTAGATTAGTTTGTTTATGAGTAACCTGCTGTTGTTTTTTTGTTTCACTGTTAAGACTTATCTTGATTTCAGTAATATTACTGTTAATTATTAACAGTAACTAATAAGTCATCGTCTCATTTTCAGGGCCCTTTTTTCCATGTACTTTCTTGTTTTGAATTTTGAAAAGGTTTTGACAGGTTACAAATGATCCTAGAAGACACATCATACATACAATAAAATGTTATGCTGGGTTCTCTTTCAGGAGAAATGAAAAATATAATTTTACAGTAATTTACTTTTTTACATTTTTGAAAACCGCTCTGTTTTAGTTATTAAACTTGTAGACTTTGTAATTTTTCAGAATTTTACACAAAGAATAATAAAAATAAAGTAAAGACAGCCAATTTGAGGAGAAAGAAATATTCATTTTTTCTGTGTAACCAACACATAACCCTTAAATAATCAATATTCCATTTGGGTACTAGCACTTGGCACGTGGACCCTTAAAAGATACTAACAAAAAAAAAATCAGTTGAACTAAAGCTGCATTAGGTTTAATATTAACTGTACCTGAGTGTTCTGACTGAACTGTTTCTGATTCATTTGTCACTCATGAAAGTCATTTTTTTCCCTGCAGCTGAATATAAAGGAAGGCAGTGAGAAGTGTGAAAAGCTGTGAAATAAGTCTCCTGAAGCTAATTTGTTCAGTAAGGCAGAGGATAAAAAGTTTCGCCTGGCCTCCTTGCATGTTTCTTCATAAGGTGAGATGAGAGCAGTCTCCCTATTTAGAGCCAATGGCTCCTCCATATTTCCTTACAAAGCATTTTCATTCTCTGATTAATAGACCAGAGAGGAAAAATCAGTTTTAATTAGAGAAGAAAATCTATTATCAGCTCTTCAGGATAATTTGCTCCAACTGTGAAAGCTATTATGAGTAACAGGGGTGTGAGGGTGCAACTGTGGTTACCTATGATGCAAGGCTGTATTTTAATTAGTTGTTGTTTTACCATTTGCAAAGAGGGACCTGTCTTTTTTTTCACAGGCAGTAATTACAAATGCCTTATGAGATAGATAAACATGTTAAACATGCTAACAAGATAAATATGTTAAAGATGCAGTGCAGTTCTACTGTGTTGTTCAGAGGCAACAAGGTTGTAATTAAAGTGCGTACTTAACAGTTTAACTCTCCTCTTTCAATATATTTCACATATATATTTATTTATATGTCAGTATATGCATATATTCCAGATACTAAATGGGTAATGACCCACTGTCTGCCCACGTTTACTACTTTCCTCTGGCCCATATACCCTTGTGGAAAGATGGCAATAAACTGATACAAAGGTGCCTAGCCACATCTCTCTCTATCATGATGTAATTTATTGTGCATGATCCATAAAGAAGGATTTACAGCAATTTTCAGACCCAAAGTGAGCATTATACACTATATATAAAATGCTTTAGAGCAGTTTTTTCCCTGAATATAGTTGCTTACATTTGGCTCACTTTTGGCCCACACTACATTTGCCACTGCCATAACTGGCCCTTATGTGCTCTAACTCAGCGATATTTGGCCTTGAATCATCTGCTATCTGGGATGTCTGTGCATGTGTGAACTGCATTCTGGAGTTTGTGTGTAATGAAGACAATTTTCCCAGGAACAGATGGCGGCTGTTGATGCTCTTGTTGACAGGTAGCATGTTGTCAGCACTTGGTGCTGTTATCATACAGAGAACAGCAGCTTTGAGTCTTAATTGGGACCCAGAAGGATTTTGCCTCAAAGCCGGGAGTTGGGAAAGAAGAAGAAGAAGACGAAGAGAGAGAGAGAGAGAGAGAGAGTAAAAAGAGATAGACAGCGACAAGCAAAGAAAGGGAGAACGAATAAGATGGTGACAGAGAGTGAAGGAAAGCAAAAGAGGGAAACAGAAGATAAATCAGATACTTTATTAAAGCAAAATTCAGAAGTTTGCAGAATGCATTCCTGAAAAGAACAGAGGACAGAAATTAGGGGAGTTTCCTTCCTTTTCTTTTCTTCTCCGGCGGTGTGTGGACACATGAGCCAGCAACGTGCTGATAAAAATAGATGGCATTTTGTTATTTCTATATTTATTTACTTCGCAGTAGCACTGCATGACTAATACCACATCAAAGTTCTCCTTATCTGAAACCCAACACCTCTCAATTTGTGTGAGAATATTGAGAACCCTTCTTGGCTGTAACCCTTCTTTCACCTGGGGATACCTCAGGAATGTAGTGACTATAATGGAGATGGAGAGATGAAGTGCACTTCCACAAAGCTTGTAGAGAGCAATCCGAAGTCTCACTATTATAGGAAGGCTTCATGACTCATTTCATTTGCTTATTAAACTGACCAGTCTAAAAAATGTTTTTTAATTTAAAATTTCTTTTTTTTATAAGTCATATGTGTCACATCTAGATAAAATGAATAAGACCTCTGGCAGAGCTCTGACTCATAAGCCGAAGTGACAAAATCTTGTCTCAATGTCTCATTTTTTTTTTTTATTTTATGTTTATATTTCAACTATAGCTTGCAGGTCATGGTTAGAAATGGATATCATATGATTATTTCCTAGCCAAAAGATGAATAATTGCTAGTTTAGGTAGCAGAATCCCAAACAAGAATCCAAATCTCCCAGACTGGCTAACTTAATAGGAGCTAATATCAGATGAATAGGTTTGATATCTGAAAATTTAGACAGAAAATGAAATATTTCTCTGTTTGTTAGTGGTGCACTTGGCTCTCCAGCACCAGGCACCACTGCACCTAATGTAAAAACTGCATTTTTCTTCCCTGTCGGATGTACTCCCTATTTTAGTTTTGACCAATTCCCCCCCACTAGTCATTTCTCCCTGATCATATGCCAGTTACCAACCAGGGAAGGTGAAGGCTATCACCTGGTTCCAAGACACATGAAGCGTCTACTGTTTCCTTTCAAACAGCTGCTACTTCTATACGATTCTATACTTCAGCTGAAAACGCTATCCACCCCCTTCAACATGCAGAAACTCAGAGACACCCATGTCTAGCTAGTGTCATTGTGATAATAAGTGGAGAGAGTGGATGCCAACCCTTACACCTAGAGTGCATGGCCAATTTTGTTTTCTTGGTCTCCCAACCATGGACGGCTGGCATCATCAGAATTTGTCTCCAGAAGGTAGAGCTACCGAGCATTTCAGAAACGAATACAATATGGACTCCTATTTTTTAAGGTCAACTGTTCATGTTCATATACACCATACACATTTTCTAACAAACTATTTCCAGAAATGATCACATTCATTCTGCATAATAGGTAAGCCTTTCTTAGTGAAGAGCAGCCCAACGTGACATGGAAATAAAAATCATGTTTAATCAAGAGGCTATCACAATATAGTGTGACAATAGTAAGAGCCTACGTCCAGCTATTCCAGGAAGAAAGTTGAAAAAAAAAAAAAAAGATCACACAGTTCTGTAGAGCAAGAAACAGAACGTTATTGACTGCAGCAAAGTGTTCAAAAGAGAGCCTATCCTTTCATTTGAAATTCAGCTGTCCAACGCAGAGGAGGCAGCCAAGTAGCAATAATAATGTTATCAATAAAGCTGGGTGGATCGGGCTGCTAATAAAGGCTCGACACAGCCAACTAGCCAACTAGGATCAAAAGCTATAAAGTCCAGAGAGAAGCAGACTCTTAGGACGAGGTCACAGCCATCATGCTTTGTGTAAGCATTGGGCATTCTGCAGTCGCTTTGTCCAATTTAAAAGCAGCATTGCTTTTATGTTACAGTTTATGTAGACTTAGGGTCTGAATGTCTGCATTGTGGGAAAGTATTACTTTCTGTTTATAATGTCTAGCTTTCCGTGAGTACTTTGCCAGACAGAGAGTCTCCTGATGGTCTTATTGATTTCTTTTGTTTAAAAAATTGTGACCGAAATTAGCTAAACCTCAGTGCTGACAGTAAAAAGTTGGGAGGACAATGAATTTGCATGGTTGTTTGGAGCATGATTTGGGAAATAAGACTGGTGTACACATGAAATGGTATCTGGCTGCTTAAGGTCAGTGCATGGTAACTGAACACCGCTCAGAACAACCAGTCAGCAGTTTTGATTCTCGGTAATTCTTTGCACAAACCCAAACTAATAGATAATAGAATAGCAAACTAAGGAAAGAAAAAAAAAGTTAGAAATTATTTTAAATTTACAGGACTATTAATCATAAAAAAAAGAGATTATTCTGGGTGTTGAATTACGGTGGGAATTCTCAGGAAAATTAGATATCTCTGCTTTTGCTCTGAACCTCTGACAGACGTTTTATTTAATTTTCTGATCTGTTGTTCCCAAAGGATGCCCCTTTATTAAAGATAAGGTCTTTATTAATATATTCAAACAGACCAAACTGACAGTATATTCATATTAAAATACCAATAACTGTTCGTTTAAGAAGATTTGAAATGTGGGAATGTTTTATTTTATTTCCAGTATAAGAACAACCTTATGGAAACACTTTTATTGTATCCTCTATCCATAATGCTTTATAAATGCTTTAATAATGTGTTGGATAACAACATATTCTATATATAATTCCATACTTAAGCCCGTATAAGTGTTAAAGCGCATTATAGCAAAGTGTCCAAAAAAATTCTTATGGACACCTAACGCATTGTGTTAGAAAAAAAATTATACTGAATTCATAATGCATATATAAATGCATCTACAACATGATGCTATATGTGATACACACTACTTGTAGGCATTTATACAAGCATATATACTATGCATTATATACAATATGCCATATAACTTTAATGAATTTATAATTCATTATGGATATTGGATTCGAAGGAGGTCTTACCACTAATGTAAAATTCCCGGGTCTTTATGAATGCTCATAAGTGCTTTACTCAAAGGCTGCCTTATGAGGTTTGCATCCTAAATGCCTAAATTCTCCAATTTACAAGCTATCATGACCGTACTGCTCTGCTGAGCCATTCTCCCCACAGTGATTGCACTGCAATCTGCAGCTGTCCTCCCCACTCCCAACCACTTTGCACAACTTAACGTTTGCCTTTGCCGAGGGCGCAGCCCACTAAATAAATCCATTTACTAACGCAAGACACCATGCTGAAATGGCCGCGTGTTTCTAGCAATTTCCCGCTGGTCTCAATCCAAATAAGCAAAGGCATTGCATGACCTTATTATAAAAGGGGAAAAGGCTGTTTTTGTTTGTTTTTGCAGGCCATATGGCTCCATTAGTGGTGTAATGACCCCGAGTCTCCCGAAGCGCTCTGCGCTGCCCCCAGTGGCCACTCATCCTCACAAGCTACTGATGCTCTTTTCCACGCTCCAATTAGTGGCTGCAAAAGGCTCATTCACTCTTTATAAGATCATTTGTGTCAGTGTGTTTCTCTGTGTCCATCTGTGCATATACCTGTTGACTTCCATTTGGCTTGCTATTGGTGTAGTGTTTTCAGCTGCACCGTGCTACGCTTGTTAAGCACCTTAGAAACTTTTCTGATGATTTAGGGTAGGTTTAAATCATTTGGTTCTGCAATGCTGAATAAGCGTGATTCACCTGTAGGATTGCTTTATGCAGATGAGCCCAGACTCTGGCACCCTAGTGTCAAATGCTGGTTAATATGTGGAAAGCCATAACAATCAAGAAGATCTTAATGCTTGCTATTAAAACAGATCTCTTCACTAACTCATGGAAAGTCAAACAAAACTTCTCATTAACAACTCCACTAAACTGTCACTCTCTCAGACTACTATTGTTAGGTGAACTTCAAAAGCACAAAGGAGTTTATAATGTAAAAAGAAGAGCGTTTCTCTGCACAGCACAATTGCATTTTTTGCTATCTGGTATTTCAATTAATTTCACCACCGAATTGTAAACCGTAAGTGGCATTAATTCTCCATTGTTTTTACTAGGAGAAGTGGAAAAGTTTAAAAACAATTTACTATTTCAGGCAGAGAATGAGTTATCAGTGATTTAAATGAAGTAATATGCGCTAAATGCAAGACGGCATAATTAAATCTGATATGATTTGAATATCATATAAAGGGTTCCTTTTCTAATGAAGGCATAGGCAAAATTGTCAAACACTTGTAATTGCTGTAAATTAAGGACTTTGTTCAGGAATATATTACAGAAATTGAGCAGTTAAAAAAACAAGGAAAATTATTAAAACGTAAAACTTATGTATATACCTCTGGAACCCCTTTTTTCCCCCGAAAAATTTTAGCATGATCCCAAAAAGAAAGAGAATTTACCTCAACACTGTTGAGTCTGCTATAAATGGTACAATTATCTGTTATTTACAAAAGGCAATTTATCTGATATCTACTGTATAGGCATATGTACAAAGAAAATGATAGCATTAACATTGTTCCAGTACAACTGAGCATGTTGCTTATACACACAATTTACAAAGCTAGCATTCAAGTGCAGTCTACAAAGTTCAAGCTCTGTCATTGACACAAGACAAAAGCTAACACAGAACTTTAGATGCTAGCATAGAACTAAGACACGACAAAGTACAAAAACTAATTAAAGCTGGGAATATACAAAGGGTTGTCTGTTGTTAACTGAGACTCGTGTAATGCCGTTCTCCCTTTTATATCCCAATTCTGATGTGAGGATATAAATGGTCAATCTGCTAATCTCCATGTAGAATCTGGTTCTCTCTGGTTCTGTCCTGGTTGCACTGAATACGGTGCAGGACTATGACTCCCTTCAGCTACTGTACATCACATTAACATTACACTCATGTCACATGATGTGTGATCAGTGTCTAGCTTTAGTCTTTTGTTGCTGTATGTTATGGCTGTAGCGTAATTCATGTTAGGTTCATATTATGACTTTTCTTCACGTCTCCTTTTTTGATTCATGCTAATGGTTTTGAGTGTTATCACTTATCATAAACTATATCTAGACTTGCATTAAACTGCATCTATTACACTCAAGATTTGTATGAACCTTATTGGATTTTTTTTTGTTTCAAATCTATGTTCAGCATAATGTTTTTTGTGCTAACCCAAAGCCATTAACTACACATTGTGCCCCTTGGTGTGCTGGTCCTTAAAACTCCTGCTAGTACTGTAATTACTGCATATGTGAAGTTGAGTTGATAAGGCACAGAGAGGCAATGTAATGCAGCTACAGTGGGCGCTTAATCTAAGTAATGGGTAGTTGATTGGGGTGCTTTGTTAGGCTGTGGTGAGTGTGTTTGATGACCTGTGATTATACGGGCAGTGTGTTGACTGGAAGGAGACCCCCCACTAGCAGCAGCAGGGAGGGAAGCCCACCACATCATTACAGTGAGTTGTTTTGTCATGGAGGTAAAGCTAGGCTCTCATTAGCGCCAGTCGTTGTTCACACAGCTCTCTTATGGTGTGCAGTTTCTCTCTCTTTCTCTCTCACTCTCTTTCTCTTGCGCTCGCTTTCACTTGCCCACTCCATTAACTGCTGAACTATTCTCGCTGTAAAGCTCAGAGTTCAACCACCTCAACTGTCCAGTATCACATGTTGGACAATATCTGTATCATTTGCAATCTTCCCTACAGCCTGCATCACTCGGTTTTCATTTGATGTAGTTTGTCCTTGACTTAACCTCTTGCAGTCACTCAGATTCATGTCTCTGTCTTCTCTCAGGCCTATGCAGATCCTCCTTCTCCCAGACTACCCAGCAGAGTCTGTCTGGGTAGCAGACACCAGTCTGCCAGACAGATGCCTTTAGCATCATTAAGGCCCTCACTACGTCAATCATTAGTCAGAATCATTTGGAACTGCTGTGCTCTCCACTGCTAGGCCGCACAAACCTAGACCCGAACTTGACTGCACTCCACTGGTCTGCCAGCCTCCATTTCCCATCGACACACATAGAAATGTAGAGCTGTCACTCAAACAACTTAGTGCCATGGGAACTTCCATCATCGAGCCAGGAATAATGGCCAGATGTGCTGAACGGTACAGCTGACCATTTTTCACAGCTGGATAACCCCACTTGTAAATTTTAGTTTGATGTAATGGATACTGCAGACATACAGTAGTGTGGAATCTATTGTGTGAAATCCAGGTGAAGAACAGAGGCTCAGTAGGGGTCCTGATCAGGTGCTCCTACACGGCCGCTAGCATGCTGGAGATGCAGGGAGGGCTGTAGCCCTCAACAGACTCCCAGTCCTGGCCAGTGATGGAGAATGGCTGGCCAGCTGCTGTTTCATGCTAGATTAGCCCTCCTGTGGTCAATTTGCTTTTCCTAATGTCAGTTCCCCTCTGCTGTCGCCTAGCAACTACCACTGCAGCCAAGAGGCCCAGCCATGCATACAGAATTTCACCTGCTGGTTGTGAGGGATGGTGTGTGTGTGTGTGTGTGTGTGTGCCTGTGTGTGTGTGCTTGTGTAAAACAGGGCATGCTGTGCTTGTGTGAACTGCCTCCAAATGATCCAAATGCCTGCCTTCTACAGGAATACCAAAGTAGCCTGTTCCCTACTTTCCTCCTCTCAAAAAAAGTATAGAGAGATAAAGAAGAAAAGGGAGTCACCCTCCTCTACCCTCATGGATTGCATGGTTCTTTGTGGCTGCGTGCTTGCTCCCTGCACTCTCCCTCTCTCTCTGAGAGTCTTCTGAAGTGGTCCGCTGTATATGTTAGAGGTTGAGGTGATAAATCTTCCCTAGATGCATGTTCGAGCCCCTCGCCTCTGCGCAGTGCTGTGAGTGTGAAGAAGGGTTAGAAAGGAGCGCCACTTGATTACATTTGCAAGGCATGAGCAGAAGTGAAGGTCAGTGAATTTGATAGCAGCTCGATACGGAGCTCTTGCATCCGACCTGGCTGACGTCTTGCTGAATGCAAAGGAAGCATTTCCTTTGGCAGCATTGCTGAGAGACATCGGGGTGCTGATGCAGACAGAGCAACTATCTCACTCTGGCTGTAATTTCCAGTCATTCAAAAGCAGAGTTATTTTGTTGCTAAGCAAATCATGGCAACATGGAGTGCAAACCTCCATGTGGAATGGCAATGAAAGTAAATATTAGAAATATGAGACACTTTGTCTCTGTAATGAATATGTGCAGTGGTAGTAAAAAATTTATAATATAACATCATGTTTGCACAAAAAAACTAGAATACTTACCAAAAAAAGTCCAGTTATTTTGTTCAGTGTGATCAAAGAGGTCAAGAACTGAAGTCTCTCATAAGCTGCTCATTCAATTTGATTATAATTGACCTACACTGCAAGACTGAGAAGGGCTGCTCTTCTGCAATAGTAACAAGGACTGATTGTAAATACTGCAGCAGTAAAGCAGTTCACGTTGGCCCTCTTCACTCAGCCTTTGCCAGAAGTGCTTTAAAAGCACTGGAGCCTGATGCATTGGCCCATGGAGCGGGACCAGAGAGCTGTTGAAGGGCCTGACCGTTACCTTGCACCAATACTAGCGCTCTAGCTTTATCAGCATGAGTGGCTCATTCACACCACACCTCTGGTCCGATCACTTAAAATGGCCTCCACTTTAAATACTACCCACAGCTACAATTACAGTACATCCATCCAGTGAGAGAATGCGCATCACCAAGGTAGTGAAATTAGATGTTGCATTAGCTAATAAACCTGATGTTAATTCTTTAGTGATGGGATAACCAGTAAACTGAAGTTTGTGTATTTTTAGTTTTGGGTATTTAGGGTCCTGGATGTATAACAAAAACCACAGCACATCAGAATGATGTGTCCTCCAGGGCCCTTGAGGAAAGCCCTTAACCCCTTAAATACAATCTATGTAAATCACTCTGGAGAAGGGCATCTGTTCTTTTTCTTTTTTATTTAGATGCTTGGACACTTACTGGAAAAAGAGGTTTGATTTGTAGATACTCAAACAGCCACTGCTTAAAGTAAGTTTAAAGAACAAATTTAAAGAGCTGACTCCTTTGTGAACTAATATTTGATCCTTGGTGATGGTTGTTTTGGTTGATGTTTGATTTGGTGTACTCTGTCAAGTTCGGTTGTGCCGGGTAACTTAGCTGTGTGCCTTAGCTAATACAGAAGATTACAGTGCTAAGACAATGAACTGTGCTAAGACAGTATAACAGATGAATATAAATCTGTTGTTATAAAGTCTTGCAAACACACACATTGCTTCACAAGTGTTTAATAATTCAGCCTCTCGCTGACTGTGGGTTTGAGTCCATGTCATTTCTAGCCTTTACATCTGGAACAGCTGGAGTTAATATAGTCAGTGGCTATTTATACTAAAATGAAACAGATACTACTGGATCGTGCACATTTCTGGCATTTAGCAGACACGCTTATCCAGAGCGATCTGTATTTATCTCTTTTTTTTACTGAGACGTTGAAGGTTAAGGGCCTTGCTCAAGGGCCCAGCAGTGGCAGCTTGTTGGTCATGCGATTTGAACTCACAACCTTACAATAAATAGTCTAACCCCACATGAGCTGAATGAATGGTAAAGATGGCAAATTGCTGTGGTGCAAAGGGAACAAGATATGCTACTAGACAATATGCAATTAGAATATACGCTATTATTATTGTCCAGTAACAGCACACTTTCATATAACATCTGTGATAGTTGTAAAATTATTATTATAAGCAGTTACCTTTAAGTGGAGCGTTTTATACAGTGCATGAAATGATACTTTATGCATCATCTATACAAAGTGCTGAGACACTGGAAAAGATTTTCCTGAAGAATCCTAGGTGAAAAAATGTGTCTTTGCATTCAGTAGGGGTCCACACGTGTGTGTCTTTGATAAGAGGTGAACGTGAGGTGAGCTGATGTTGACACAGAAAGGAAGTTATGTATATAGGACAAGCATTCATGACAGCAGAGAAAACAGAATACTCGCTAGGCACCAGCTGAGACAGAATATGTTCTGTGTTTGTGTGTGTGTGTGTGTTTGTGTGAGATTCTAATGGATGCATTTGTAGCATTGTAGCATGCTTCAATGGCTATACTCTATATGTATATGTATATGTATAATATTTACATTTATAGAAAAGTGTGAAGTTATTTTGTAATATATGTGAAATATAGACAGGAAAAAGTCCACATGTCTTAGTAATGTGTTGGGGCAACACAATCCACCAGAACAGCGTTAATATGTCTTGCCACAGATGTGTAGGCATTTCTGTCCAGTAGTTCTAAATCAGAAAAATTAAGCATCTGGGATAAATTGTGCTTTTGATTGCAAGTGCAGTGTGCTTAATGGATTTTTGTTGTTTCTTTCTAGAGTTACCAGATTTTGGTAAAGACGGGCTGTAATTTGAGAACCATTATCTGAATTAGATGATGATGCATCATTAGTGAAAGGGAACAGAGAGAAGAGAGAGGAAATAGAGTAAGAACCACTTTCTTTTCTTCCCAGTGGTATCATGGCCACCGATTTTAGACTGCTTGTGGCAGAGCTCAGATTCAAGGTTAATGTTTTATTTAATCGCCACCCCTAGGTTGCACTTGAATGTTTTTCTTTCTACAGAGGAATTGCTGATGCCATATTGGATTTCGAGCAACAGGCTGCCCATTGATAGTGTTTTCGTCAGAGTGCAAGAATCTGAGCAGGTCTTAAAGTGTTGACAGGTGTGAAAATCTGTGAGAGCATGGAACATAAAATTGTGTGTTTGTGTGTAAGTGGGTGGACTCACACGTACAACATGTATGAAAACGTTTGTAACCTAGATGTTTTGACAGTACTTTTTCCAGGTATATGGTATATAGTATATATAGTAAGCACAGGTTTTTTTCCTGTTAAAACAAACCTCTGCCATAAAGCGGTGTACTTGTTCTTCAACAGTGTTTATTTAGTTCATGTCGAAGTAACATCCACATGAATGCCAGGACCCACTCGCTCGCCTTCACCCCATAGTGCTTCCTGGTGCAATCTCTTCCTCAGCTAAGCGGCACCCTGGAGACAAGAGAATTTTGACAGAGCTTTGCGCTTTGTTTATCTTTCTTTCATATGCAAATGCATTTTGGAGCACACCATTCACGTATCTTACATCAATAAAATCCAAATCGAAAACTCTCACAGCCTGCTAGGTTCAAGTTCAAGTTCAGGTCTTGCACATCATGTTTGTGTTGGCTCCATCAGCTGCATGTCTGTGCAGCTCACGGTGTTCTCTACAAGGACAAACAAAGCACACATAAGTAAACTTACTGTGAACACAGGTGAGAATCATCAGATATTATCAAAATCCTCTCCAGCATCTTAAACACTGGATAATGCCAGCATTGTCAGCAATGTCTCTGAATTCTGGCTCTGACCGTTCCTTAACTTCAGCTATATCGGTTAGTTCATAATTGGTGAACTAGATGAAGGAGAGTTATAAAACATCAATGGTTGCACTGAACTCA
>JAOTRN010000031.1:5198898-5209397 GCA_028566695.1 Bagroides melapterus
AATATTCTTTTAACACCCTGAGTTCACTTCACCTGGACTGTAATGACTTATAATCCCACCATCAAGTATCTCCCTTCAGAGTCTGGTTTCTTTCATGGTTTCCTCCTCATGTTGTCTTACTTATACTTTTTCCTTACCACATCACTTCTGTCATTAAGGACCAACAGCTCTATTTAAATTTTTTCTAAAGCTGCTTTGTGAAAAAGTGTTTTTAAAAGACTGAATTCTGCATCCAAGGTCATTGAGATTGATCTCTTTTCCATGTGTAGCTAGATTTTTGCCCCCTGCCAAGGTAAGAATTGCTGTTTATTGACCCACCACTTCACTATAAAGTTTTTTTTTCTACAGCCGGATATAAAAAGATCTCATTCTTTATATGTTACCTAGTTGATTTTAAATAAAGTGAATGATCAGGTACGCTTGCAATATACAAGAGCCGAGTTTCATTTTCATACAAATGTACACTTTATTGTTTTATTTTGTTCGGCATCAAAAACAAGTAACAGAGGTCTGCTTGGCTTTGATTTCCATGAGTAATCATGAAATACATTCAGAACCCGGGTGTTTCGTGTCATGTGTTCATAAGCATGACAATGTACAATAGACCTAGGTCATAAGGGTCGAAAGATTTTGTGTTAGACGTTATGTACACGTTTTTTTGTTTGTTGTTGTTTTTTTAATTGTTTTTTTAATTGTTTTTTTTTAAGTCTGTTTGGGAAGACATCCAGAGCAATCACAGTTTTACAGAATGGAAACCTGCCTTATTGTTATTGCATATGTGCACTGCGTTAAGACATCTGTCAAGCTGTAAATGCGGTGGATATTTTGCCGTGTGCTCGGTTGTTGCATTAACACTAACATCTGCGCTACGAAGAGGGAGGGGTGTGCCGAGTGACTCATATTATCACATCTCTCTGTTCAGGAGACTTTCACCTCATTAAGTCTCTAACAGTGTGGAGAGGCTTGGACAGGCTGAAGGACTTTATCAGACCACTTATCTCCCTCATTGTCCTCTCCTTTATTCCCTTCTCACCTGCCACGCACACACTGAGCAAACAACTTCAGGCTCCGCAAGTATCATTTACTTTCTCATAACTGCTTAATATAACCTATCAGTGTTAATTAGTATCTTGGTGTTATTAATTAGCTGACTGTTTTATTATATGTTGATATTGCACTAAGCTGAAATAGATAGCAGGATTAGAAGGTTGTATATATTTAATAAAAAAAAAAAAAAAAAAGAAAAAAGAAAAGGCTGTGGCATTTGAAGTGTGGATGTTTTTAATAATTCTCCAGCAGATATGCAGGGGGCAGTGTGCTCACACACTTCTCTCAAATCCTCACACTGACTGTGATGTATTATTGACTAAGGAAAGTGTATTAACGTAATAATGCACTAGATAGTTCTGTGCCTTTGATTTTGACCTTGGCTACCATGGCATTTATACTCATTTTGAAAAATCATCAAATTCATATCTAAAGCATTAGCTCAAGTGACATTTAGTTCTGCTGGGGTTGCAGGTAAAGCAGATCTTCAAAATGTAAGAGTCACTCAACCAATGTGCAAAGGGAAACTTGATAAAAAGATTCGAAATCGGTGCGCTTTAAACATCAGATCAGACCACGCAGCTTTTAACACCTCATTTTATTGTCCCAACATTCAAAAGTACAAATAATTCAAACACAACAGTTTATGAAAAAGAAAAAAACATTTACAGCAAGATTTTTTTTCCATATTTTGTTTTCCAGTTTCAGAAATGACCTAAACTAGCAAGGATAACATGAAGTCATTCATCGCAGTAATTTGATTAATAATAAGAATAATAAGAATAATAGTAATCATAATAACAATAATCAATAATTGATAGCTAAGTAATAACATAAATAGGAGAGACCAGCTTGGTCCAGTGAACATTTTTTTTTTTTTACTCTTTTTTTGTCTTTAAAGATTTATAGATTCTCAGATAGTAAACAAACACATCTTCAGGAGAAAATGAAAAATGACAAGAGCCTTGTTCCTCACTTGGCCTTCCCTCCTACACTACTGGCTGTTGGTTTCCTATTGGCAGGCTGCCACTATAAGGCGCTACGGGGGGAGAAAGTGAGCCACAGCGATTTGGGCACGTACCACAGAGGCATGGCCCCATGTTCCAAACATCCTCACCCCCCCCACCCCACATACATGCGTGTACACACACACACACACACGCGCACACACACGCACACTCTCACTCGCTCACTCACTCAATCCCAGTTATACACAGACTAATGGAGGGTGATGCCATGAGCGAAGAGGAGGAAGTGACGTAGGAAATTAGATCATACATCAGAACAACATTCTACCAGGGTCGTTGCATAATTTAACCTCCCACCTGCGGTGGGGTCTGAGGAGGTCTGTGCTACTGCTCGGCACACGGAGCAGAGGATGGATTGATTTCTGAACAAATGGATGAATGATAAATTGTGTATGGATGCTTCTAAATAGCTAAAATCCTCTAACATTCACAGAATTTCTATCTCAACATGAGCTGATGCCGTACTCTCAAAGAGCCATTCACTAAATTTACCTCTCAAAATAGACTATATATTAGAAAATATATAATGGGTGTCATCTATCAAATATCATCTTCTTATAGCTATTTCACTTCAACCAGTACAATCAGCGTCAATGTTTTTTTTTTTTTTGTTTTTTTTTTGTTTTTTTTTTTCCCTTTTGGAGTTGTGATGTCATATGCAAATGATGGAATTAATTTAAATCAAGGTTAAATTACATTAATCTCCACTGATTGGTCCAATGCAATGAATAATACTCAAACAACTGACATACCATATAATTAATCAAATCAAGGCAGCTGAGCCTAAAACATTGGATGCCGTATACAAATCCATGAGAAACTATGTTTAAGACCCACATTTTTGCATAAAGTTGGATCACAAAGCAACGGTAGTGTGTGGAGGGAGGGCGGGAAGCGGCTTTTAAAACTACACAAACTTATCACAGGTTATATTGAACCAGAACAACTGTTATAACATTCTATTAAGACTAAACTTTATTGAAAAAGATTTAAAGATTTATGTTTAACAAGACAAGAAAAAAGCAATAGCAAATTTAACTATTGACTAGGTTATGCATAGCGAGTAACTGTTTCTAGTAATAAGGGAAGAGCCTCACCCTCTTGACATTTTTTTAGTTTTTGACTTTTAAACTTTTTTATATTGTAATTTTGATATATTGGTACAAAGCACAAACGTACTAAAATTTCTCAGTGCACAGGACTAACGGAAGAGTATCTCCCCTAGTCGTTTGTTCCCTTTAGCTCAGAAACACCCCCTCCCTGTACCAGAATCACACAAAAACACAGACAACATAACAACAAATAAATAAATAAATAAATAATCAAGATAAATAAATAATGTAATCATTAAAACAATCAATCAATAAATAAATACATATTTCCAAGAAACTATTTTTTTTAGGTTTCTTTTGCCGCGGCGGTAAACAGAAAAAAAAAAAAAAGAGTCCAATTTTTCTTTTTTTTCCACAAGCGACATGACAACATATTAAACAGGATTCCTCACGAGTTTTCTAAGTAAATGAACCATCACTTCATAAAGTTTTCATATGAAAAAAGACAAGCTCGAAACAAAAAACAGTGACAACTCAGATAGATATAGATATTGTAAAACAAATGTAGACTATATATCATCTATTTGTACACAACAAAGAAAGACACATTTGTAATAGATCCTTTGAGGAAACAAATACTAGACTAACAAAACTAGCTAATTATCATTTTAATTTTGACAAACGCTGTACACTCAGCAAGTAACCTATATGTCAGCAAGCCAAAGAAAACTTGTTAAGTGATTCTTACAAGGCCCAGATTTGCTCATCTGGCATCACTGTTGTGTACCAGATGGGGGCCGGCGATTGAAGTAAACAAACCGGAAACAGCAGCTCAATTTAATGCCAACATTGAAGTTTCTTTTTTTGTTCTCTAAATAGCACACAGAACAACAAACTTGGATATTTAAGATATGTGACCCATGTAATATAGCACCTACAGTTGATCGCTAAAGGAATTACATCTCGAATGCAATATCACAAACTCAGAAGCGAAAGGAACCAGAAGAATGTATGTTTTCTAAATGGAGATGTGCGTGTGCATGTGTTACTGATATCCAACAGACTGATGATGGAAAGAAAATGAGTGGACAATGTGTGGCCTTACTTTGGGCTCTTGACTGTGAGGATGCCTCAGGCCTGGGAAGACCCTATCCCTCGCCTAAAGGGGATCGCTGTTGAACAATTACGTGCTATGAAAAATTACCTGCCTGAATTTGCAATCCTTGATAAAACCATCCGTCTACAAAACCATTGCCAATCTGGTTCTCCCCGAAAAACAAACAACCTTTGATCCTAAAAAGTACCACGGCAGAACGAACAAGACAAGGTGGCACCTGACCCCTCCCCCAACCCCTAATTAGCCAGTCAAAATATTTTTCTCTTTTTTTTCAAATCCAGATTCTTGTAAAAATTCTTCAATAATTATTATTTTAATCATTATTTATAAAAATAGATCTTCTTTCTCTTTATTTTTAAATTTTTTTTTCTAAACACATTTTCAAGCAAAGAGATCTTCTCTTTGGCAACAGTGTGTGTGTGTGTGTTGTTTTGTCAACAGGAGTGCAAACCCATCCCTTCCCTCTCCCTATCTCCCGATCCCTCGTGAGGAAAGACGTGTTCTGTTTGCAGTACAAAACAAAACAATGTTAGAAATTTCTTTTCCGTTAGAGAAAAGGGATGGTGTCATCCCTGTTAATTTACTTGGGGGATTTAATAATATACACCAAAAGAAATGAATGAATGATCACCAATTTGTTAAAAAGAGCCCCCTCCCATTCTCTTCCCAGGGAGGTGTTATACTAACGACAGTGGATCCGGATTTAAAAGAGAACAAAAGGAAAACCTGAATCAAGAGAGTACAATCAGAAGAAAGGCATTCTCTTCTTTGAAATAAGGGCGGTCTGGTTTTGCTACTGTTTACAGAGAGGAGAAATCAAAGGAACAATCACTAGAACCGAAAAGATATACAACAGAATGCCTGTACCACTTACAGGTCTTCCAAATCATTAATATTTTCCATTTTCAATTTCGTAATACTTAGGCAACATTGGCTTATAGGTCCAAAGTTATATTATAAGCCATATCCAGTCCTGTTTAGTTGGTGGATTGGTTGTGTTCCTGTCTGTTGTAGACTAGCTGTGTGGGCTGAGGTGGGTGTTAGTAGTGGTGTGTTTGACGGGGCTACACGACAGTGGGGAGGGAGTTCAGGACTTGTGGGTCTTGTTGGTCTTGAAGGAAACCTGCAGCACGCGGTCGCCCAGCCGGTACCCGTTCAGACTTGCGATAGCCATAGCCGCCTCATCGTAGTTCGTCATGGTGACGAAGCCGAACCCTTTGCACTTGTTGGTGTTGAAGTCTCGGATCACCTTGACATTGTTGACGGCACCAAACGGCCCAAACAGCTGCCACAGCACACTTTCGTCTGAGTCTGGAGACAGGTTATAGACGAAGATGCACCAGCCAGTGCCGGTGTGCCCGGGAATGTTCATCCCTACTAGACTGGTCATGCTATCTATGGTGATGGGAGAGAACCTGAGAACAAGAGAGAGAGAGAGAGAAACACACAGAATAAGAGTGAGAGCTCTGTATTAGAAAGTAAACAACATTTTTGCACTTTGGAAGCAAGTTTGATTTAGAAAGAGCTGGCTGAGTGACCTTAGCTTTAGGGTTAACACACAAGGCTGCACATCTCTGACACATTAGAACACCACATTAACTCTACAAGCTGCCCCTCTGTTATGTTAGCGTCTTTGAATCTATTGCTTCTGATTTAAGACTGATTTCGAGATTCAATATCTGTTTCGTTCTGAAAGGAAGGCGCTTTTTGTATGCAGTCTGAAAAGGCTGTACTCTAGACTGTGGGAGGGCCGTATAAAAATACCATTCATACAGATACAAGCTCCTTTCTTTCACTGCCTTCCTGAGTGGCTCTTATTGGAGAGCCCAAATTGCAGGAACTCATCACATTAATACCTCCCAAATTCATTGGAGATTTGGAATGCAACTGAGTAAATCTGTTCTCCTCTTGTAATCTTTCCTTTTCTGCCCCTCTTTCTTTCTCTTGATACGGAGATTTGAATGCTCAGTTGACTTCACTTAATTGCCTTTCCGCTTAAAAGAAATTTCCACTTTAAATAAAAGGTAAATTGGATAAAAGGTTCATTTCGTATGCCACCTCTCCAGGAATGACTATGGGCATTATTGGGGGTGCTTTAATCGAGATTTCCGCTTTGCTGCAGATCAGATGGCTCTGATGAAACCTTTGTGGGTAGCGAATAGAAGGTGCCTTTGCATCTGCGTATGTGTGTTTGTGTCTGTGTGTGTGCACGCAGTTTGGGTGTGGGAGATCGAAAACAGCAGTCAGCGGGTGGAAAATGCAAGCAACGCTTTCTAGGTGCCTGGCGTTGGGAACAGAGTGTATTCCACCCACACCCCCGGCAGCTCCGCAATGTATGACTGTGATCGATAACGTTGTACAGACTGCAGGGCCAGCCAATTCCCTGCTTCTTGTTTTGCCAAGAATTACTCAGATATTTCATCTGTGCTGTAGCTGCTGTGCCCCAACAAAGTCGATAAGCCTGCTTCTTCTCCCTTTTGTGTCACGCCGGCCATGTCTCATTATGCAAACAAGGCGTATAATAGTGCATCAGCTTGCTTAAGTTCCCTGACAAGCAACCATCTCATAACTTCAATTACGGCGTGTTTCTGTGTAAATAATGAATCTGGTGCCATTATTCATCTCGGAGAAGAAAAGGTGGGGAGGACAAAAAACAGGCTGCATAGTAATTTGGATGCCAGTCATCTTCAGAACAAGTGCGTAAGGACCAGCCCAGCTTAACACGAGCGTAGAGAAGGCTCCTGTCTGCTCCGACAGGGCCACGCACACTCTGTTCTATCTACCACGTCGAACTGTTGGACACGGAGTTGCATAGCAACGAGCGACTGACCCTCCCGTGTTGTCCACCTTCACCTGCTGCTGCTCACTTTCACAAGCTTGGATTCCTTTGTTAATTACCTCCCACCCTGCGCACCACGAAAAGCAAAGCATCTCCTTCAGCCCTGTGCTCCCACGAGAAGCAAACAGGATCGTGTGATTTCTGCACAGCTGTCTCCGCCACTTTGACAGCTAATCACATTCCGAGTAAATAATCTGCAAGCTTTGTCTCTCTGTCTTGAAAGATGGGCTGTCGCTTCAAATACTCTCTAAGTTTTTTGCATATATTGTTTCTTTCTATGCGTTTGTTTGATTCACCTTGTGGCTTTTGTAATTATTCGATTTTCTTCGCAACAAAAATGCCCCGCTCGAGTGTCCGAACATGTTGAACAAACTAGCTACAAAGACAATAAGCGAAGTTCGTACTGGTATAGTTTGTTATCTGTATTTTTAAGAGGCAGCCATTGTCTATTTTATAAAGCGAGTGAGAGTATTTTATGGTGAACAAATGCCATTTTTTTTAAGGTAACAAAAACACATATGCTAATGACACACAGAAAAGAGAATTTTACATTGCAGTCACTTTAAGGGCAATATCCTCCATCACAACACATTCATACTGCTGAGGAAATGCTGAAATATTTAATAAATCATAAGCACAAAAGGAGCAAAACTGTACATGAGCAAAACCCAAGTGATCGGAGGTTGTGCTAGCTGCAGTGAAACATTTGTTTCCTGCAGGGATCCAGGAGAACTCTCACCCCCCCATCCGCCTCACTCGTACCCCCTCCAACCAAAAATAGGACAGAACGTTAAAGGTGCTGGGGTAAGCGTTTATATCAGAATGGCAGGAAACCTTTAATGAGTCTCACTGAGCAACACTGCTCCCTTTAGCATTTTTTTTGTCATTTTATTTACTTCCAAAGCAGCTTTATAGCTTGTGGAAAGCTTTACAGATGCCTGTTCTGTAAAACTGCTGTAAAAATAAGAGGAACAAGCAAACAGATTTAGTTCCACCTAGAAGGGATTTAAAGCTGTCCATATGACTATAACAGAGCTTACAGGAGTATGGAATAGGGCTAAATCGCATTGGTGTATATCTATAAAGATACTAAGCTCGGCGGAGTTTGGGCTCGAGACCCTGAATCCTGTGGCAACCACATCTTAATACAAAAGTTACACATAGTAAAACACAGAAAATACCAAAAAACTCAAAATTCTGCAGTCATCAGAATCAAACAATGCATACTCTTCACTGAAATTATGAAAGATAATTTGAATATTTGTAAAGACTAGAGTGGTTGGTGGTTTGAAATCAAGCAGAATCAAGTTAAAATCAAACTTAAGAGACAGGGAAAAACCTTGAACTGAATCAGATGCAAGTGACTTCAGAAAATGAAGAATCAAACGAAAAAGAAATCATTTTTTCAACATGGACATCTGGCATTCGGTGAAGTTTAATTACCTCTTAACGCCATAGGCCATATTAAGCAAATTGTCCAGCCTGTGAAGAGAAGGAGGGTTCTGATGTTAATGCAAGGCAGATGGTCTACTCACCCAGTGGAACTAATGCTAAAGCCCTGACTCGCTGAAGAAGATGCCCATCCAGCAATGGCCCATTACACTGTTCTGCCCCATCAGGCATGTTGCAGAGTCAACCACTATGCTAGCCAAGAATCAGGCACTAACTCTAAGTTGGAAGTCCCACCTGATGCCTGATAGAGTCAGCGGCAAAGCGAATGTAGTCTAAGCTAAGTGTAAGAGTCTAGCTTTGTTATGAACTGAGCATTAATATCTGTTTACATTCTCTTGCTTTAACGTATAACTGCTCGGTATAATAGAATTTCCGTATCTATGAGATTCTAGTAATGAAAAACATCATTAAATACTGATCCAATCTGGCTTTTATCAAATCTAAGACAAGCTGAGATTCTAATTTTGAAATTTGTCTCATATTTTTGTTGTCCACCAATTTAACTGCAACTGAACGACCAGGTTTATTAACAGCTACGCTGAGGTCTTGGTGATGGTTTCGTATTTGTGACAGATGATTTGAAGCACTATGACACAAAGGAAATTTATTAACATCAAATTAACTGTCTAAGAAAAAATTCATGACATGTTCAGGCTCATGTAGAGATGATATGCTGGCGGTATGAATGACACTGTCTCCAGAGGTTTACACCTTTTAGCGCAAGGGAAAAGTTCAGTAATTTAATATGACATTTGAATGAAGTTTGAGCTAGGACATAATAGGATATTAAATCAAGGTGGTTTCTCTCTCTCTCTCTCACTCTCTCTCTCTCTTTTCTCCTCATCTTTCTCTTTCTCTCTAGTCTGTTCATTAGCCCTGGTGACCTGCTGGGTTGATGCATTAGACTCTCATCCCCATCAGTCACTCTCGTTTTGGGTTCCCGTCTGTTAGGCCACTTCTCGACCCCCGTCCCTCATGAGGTCTGCCCCTTTCTTATGTCCCTATTAAGCTTCTTCAAGATGGCCGACAGGGCTAATTAACTCTTTCCCACAATTCAAACTTTCCCCTCACATGTACACTCACACACACTGTGTAGCCATATAAATAAAGTTAACGTTACAAAGTGTTGTCAGTGAGAATCTTAAGGCTTATGATCCACTTACACCTCAATAAATGAAAATATGTTACACTTTTAACAGCTTCATATCTTGTCATTTTTGCCTGAAGTAACACGTTTTCCCGTTAAACAATTCCTTTGTGTCTTTACTCATTACTTTTACTTTTGCTAACCCCAATTTTTTTTCATGTTTGCCGACCACGACTCTGACATCTGGATAATGACATAAATGACATATGTACTGTATGTGCAGCCAAGTGTTGTGTTCAAATAAAAAGAAATCCTATTCCGATTACAATGTTAACCACTTATCAGCTCTATGTATTTGATCTGGGATCACCTATGATAGTAGCTCATTTTTAGATTTACATTTGGTGTTGTCACTGGAAAAAACTCTGAACATAGCCACATCGATCTTCCTGCTTCCTATTTACAGTTTTAACCGTCTCTTTAACTTACACAGTAGGAGAATAATTAGTGATTGAAATGAGAAATGATTAAAAAGCATCGCATGGCCATTTGGGATAATGTAAGGAAGTCACTGAGAAGAAAGGGTGATGCTAAAATGGCAAAAAAGTCATTTTAATCTGTAACTCAAATGTCATATTAACCTATGTTAGATTACACGGCCGTAAGTAGCGTAAAAAATGGGATGGCATTTAGCTGAAATGGAAAAGAGTGGGAGGAAACGGGGATGACAGAATGACAAAAAGAGGAGGGAGGACTGGGCTGTATGGGCAGTTGGGTGGCAGTGTCTCAAAAGTAGGAGTGACAGCTGTTGTATTTCAGAAGTTACATAAAGTTGAGTTTTAATGATGAAAAGAAAGAAAGAAAGAAAGAAAGAAAG
>JAOTRN010000031.1:5226638-5236666 GCA_028566695.1 Bagroides melapterus
TAATAACATTTAAAACTATCTTCCATTCATGTCATGGAAGCTCTGAACTATATTGTCAATACCGAAGAGCGGATCTGTGAACGGTACGTGCGTCGTGTGTGCTGTGGATCCTAATAAAAGTGTAAAATCTGGAGAGCTGTTTTCATTAGACGTGACATCAGTCGTGCCCGTATCGTGATTTTTTCGAACAGCTGTCCTCTTGTCACCCATGACCACTAACGATTATGAGGATGAAGGGGAAGAGGAAATAGCAGCGGCTTCTTGTGCGTCCTTTTCGCTTTTTGTGTCCTGTTAGAAAACGATCTAGAGAGAAGGTGAGATGTTTGTCAGGATGACAATAAGGATCTGTGATAAACATTTATACAATAAACCCCTACACAGAATCTGCAGTATGTAAAATCACGTCTGGATGTTGTCTTGAATTCTTCACACACACACACACACACACACACAAACACACACACACACACACACATGCCCACACACACACACACACACACACAAACAGACACACACACACACACATACACACACCCACCCACACACACACACACACACACACAAACACACACAAACACACACACACACAGACACACACAGACACACACACTCACATACAAACACACACAAACACACAGACACACACACTCATACCCACACACACACACACACACACACACACACACAAACACACACACACACACTGTCACACCATCTTTCTCTCTGCTCTTTACCATGTATTTGCTCGTACGAGTCGACTTTCTTTTGTGATGTAACATATTGGAGCAATTTGTGTTTCCAGCAGCATGACAGTCTGCTCTCAAAATCTTCATGCCAGACTGGAAATGTGAATATTTCAAACTCGGTCTGAATGATTTAAATGGCTGAAACATCATTTACAGGTCCAGTGCTTTCATTGATTGAGAATGAGATAAAACATTGAGTTAAACAGCACACTGCCTGCAGCAATCTCCTCATTTCCCAACTCTGTGGCAGCCATGTTACGTATTTTCACTTGAGTCAGGTAGCGGTGCAGAATCGAGTATCTGTGCCGGAGAAAGAACGGGAAGAAGAAGAACGGCTGTGTGAAAAGAAATGTGACAGCTCTGTGAGCATCTGAGGCTAACTCACCTTGATGGAATGAAGCTTCCTGGTTACACAACAATGAAATATGTTTGGTCAGTCTAAAACTTTGTCAGATTTAAGGATGTGGAAGGAAAAGAAGAAAAAGAGAAAAAGCCTCTTCGATTTGTCAAAACAGATGTATCACTGCTGTTCCCTGCCTGACATTTTGCCCTTGTTGCAACAGCATCTAGGGAGAGTACTGCTCTCTGCTGAGGAGATGTCCCAACATTTTTAACCGTTCTATTATATTAACAACAGACATATGAGACACATGCAAACAACAACAACAAAAAAAAAAAACAAATGCCTAATCAGAACTCATTCTTCAATTTGATGGTTAAGTATGAATTCATGACTTCTCTAATTTGCTCAGTAATCTTCTATCAAAGGAGACAAAGGCTTGAGTGGAGTGTAATTAGATAATGCGGTGTGTTATGATATAAGTTTGCATTATAAATGTTGTTTATCATCGGCTCTAATGGCTTTAATTCAGCCCATTCATGCTACATAAGCTACATAATTCACTCAAGGCTGGCTAAGTGCTTTCTCAGACAAAAGCTAAAAGCAGCTTTGTATCTTCTGATTGAATTTTCATTAAAGGCTAATATTTCTTTGCTTGACTCTCTTAGGCTTGCACGGGCGGCAACTTGTAGGCACCAAAGTAAAAAAAAAAAAACTGCAATCCGACAGAAAAAAGTTAACTGTTTGACATGTTTGATTGATTGTGCGTTACTTCACAAATAGCAACGTGTTTGTAAAGTAATGCATAAGCAAATAGGGCACTGTATATATACATATATTTAGAGAGAGAGAGAGAGAGGGAGAGAGAAAGAAAGAGAGAGTATACTGATGGATTTGCCTTTAACAATATGAAATACAATCTGTTGTTGTAATGCACTTCTAAAGTACATTACAATGACTGGAAATGTGTGGGTGTAAAAAGAGGTATAAATGAAACAGCTCCACGTTGGTGGATTTTTACTTGTTGGCTTAGCATAATTGATTACAGCTTAAAAAAAAACACTTGGTGCTAATTTGCAGAATTCATTTTTTTTTCCTGCAAACCTATTATTATTTGTATGATTTAGTGCAAACACGGACAGAATTGTTGTGACAGCTTAACAGATGACTGTTCTGTGGTGCACCTTAAGTCTAGATTTTTATATAAGCAAAAAGAAAAAAAGAAAAGAAAAGAGAAATAGAAAAAAAAATAAATTCGCCTACCAATATTTAATAATATGGGTCTACTGGACCTGGACACGCTTGTGTTCAATTTTATCAAGCGGTTATCTGCCAAATATCGTATATGAATGTACAGTCTTCTTCCAGTAAATAGCACAGTGTAAACTGATGGGATGCTGTCAGCATTTTTTCTGCCAGGCTAGTGGAACAGCTGGGAGACGGAGGAGCTTCCCACCCCCGGGTTCTCCCTCTCCCCACTGAGCTGGAGCCTACGGCGACTTGGTGCACAGCCCAAAGAGTGTGGGCTGTCTGAAACGGATGAGCGTATGGGGAGAATGCCGAGCGCAGTGAATATGGGACACCCCAAACAAAGCAATGTTAGACCCTCGCACATGACGGATCTGGCAGCTGCTCCAAAGGCTCCCCAGAAGCCCACGTGATGCTGTGATGTGGAAAATGAGCTGTCGAATAATCCATGGGCTGATGCTCATTTCTGCTGTAGATGTGGCGTATGTTTAAAGCATATAGTGTTTGATAAGAGCTGTAGGAGACATATAGACAGAATATAGACATAAAAGGGGGAAAAAATACAGCAGAAAATATTTGTGCCTGTGAAAAAAACGACCCATATATAGTATAACGTCTAAGAAAAACAAGTTGATATTGCTAGGGTGGAGGACCGTGTTGAGTTATAAGGATCCTAAATGCTGTATGCTATTTTAGTTACGCTGTGACACAGTGGGAAAATCGCTCCTTATTTCCCCAGCCAATTGTCAGGGTTTACGACGCTGATTTCTTCTCCTCGTGGTGTTCGTCAGAGGAAATGAGACGCTAAAGAAAAGTTCATTGTCAGACAAAGTAAATTGGCTTCGGATGCTTTTAGCTTGAATAACAATTACACATGCTCTCGCTATGCTGAAACTGGAATTCATCAAGGCATCGCATTAATTGTCTCTCCAGCATAAACTCGAATATTCATGATCTCCACTTTACCGGGCGCAACCTCACAACGTCTATTGTCACACCTGTCTTGTGACATATCTGTCCTTAGTAGCTCTGTATAGATACTGTGGTTTATTTTTAGTCTAATGGTGATTAAAGCACTGATGACGGCGTATAAATCTGGAACGTGGAGCAAATTTTTTGCTTCTCCAGCAGGTATTTTCAGGTATTATTCGGGTACCTGAGAACATGAGTTTTGACTGATACTCTGTACTGTTCCCAGGTCAGCTGGAGGTCAGGATGGTGCTCAGAATTTGCTTGGACTTTGCTCAGGTCAGTAGTACAACAGATGGCGGTGGTGTTCAGTTTGCGAGCGGAATATGCAACTGAACAAGCAGACGTACATTGTAGGAGGCTGTTTGATGTCAGCTACATAAGTGTTAAACACAGACTGAACTGATAGGAGCATCACTTTGTGTGCCAAGCCATTAAACACCAGCCAGTGGCGCCTGTGGATTGAGAGAGAATGGGAAAACAATGACGGGAAATGGCAGACATCAAAGAGCATGAGAGTGCACGCTATTCGATTTTCCCTTTCAGGGGACATGATAGAACGTTGGAGTGTGAGAGAAAGAAAAAGGAGCAGTTTTCCATTTTTAATTGCACAGTAATTGTTTGCCGCTCACAGACCTCAAACAGAGGACATTTTAACCCTCCTCCTGAGATGGAAAATAACAGATGCAGTCAATTGGTTGCACTACATGACTATGTTTCCTTTTTTGGGATTTGTCATTATAGCACGTTCAATCATCCTCGTCAGTGTTCCAAACCTATAGCTCAGCCTCTCTCGTGTCCTCTCTACCCTTCAGCCCGAGCGTTGTCTTTCTACAAACACATTTACATATTCCATTAAGGGTTTTCATTGAAGATCCGGCGTAGGCTATACGAAGCCTCTTCACGTAGTATGTGCGCTTAGGTTTTGTATTAGCAGTCAGCGGAGAGGAGCTGAGACAGCAGCACTGGCGGAAGATGCATGCTTGATTCAGGCCTTTAAAAACAAAGACTTTGCACTATGTTAGCAGCATAGCCATCTGTTTTATTCATGGCCTTATACAAACACTCACTGTAATGTCTTTTTCTACCTTTAAAGCTGGGCTAAAATAGTTTCTGCTGACAAAATATACACAAATAAGAATAAACATTGCCCCTAACAACTAAGTAGCGCAGCCTATGAAACATTTCCTTTATTATTTGTTTAAGCCGATAGATTGAAGAAGTCGGTGTAGCATGTGCGTCCATTTACATACAGTTTTCTACACCTATATTCTGGCACTTCATAAAAGATTAGACCTTGAGTCTGTGGTTTATTGCATGCACAGCCAGCTGGTTCGAGGAGAACTGTATGCGTGTACATGCGTGCGTGCCAGAGAAGACGGGTAAACAGTTTTCTTTGGCACTTCACTGGGTAAGCATTTGGCCAGGCTGTTAGGGAGCAGGAGAGGTAGCTGTAGCTAGAGTTAACTCATCTGCCTGGTGTCTCATCAAAGCTGACAGGAACGAGGGAAAAGAGAAGAAAGTGGAAGAAGAGACCTGTCTGTTGTCACCTTGTAGAAGGAGCTGCCGTGGCTGCTTTTGAACTGCTCGTAAAAGGATTCTTGTATACGTCAAAGTGCTTTGAAAAAAAAAAAAAAAAAAAAAAAACGGAGGAGAATATCTTCTCGCCTGCATCGGTGGCTTGCTGATGAAAGTCAAACGTTCTACACAGGAAGATTGATCTGGTCAAACATTTTGACATTGAGGCACAGAGGTCATCCATGCTCCATCTCCCTCTCCCCCTCTCCTCCTCTCCCCCTCTCTCTCTCCCTCTCGCTCTCAATCTCCGTCATAACCCTGAGAGTGTAGTTAATGATGGCAGCAGCTTGAACATACAATCATATAACTCAAAGAATCTGTAGTGCTTAGTTAGATTTAAATCCTCAACTAGGAAAAAAACCAAACCCATGAGACTGGTGCTACACGTATCTAACAGTAGAAAGTGGCAGAAAAGAAGAAAAAAGAGTATTTATAATGCTTTGTGCTCTCCTGAGCTATTTCAGAGACTGGGTGGAATAGAACAGTATCTACATTCTTTAAAAAGAAATAAATATATGCATAAATAAAACCTGCATGGAGGCTTCGTGACACTTCATAAAACAAGTCCTGTTCCATTTCTGAACACGGCTCACCGCTGTTACATAAGAGAAGGTGACCAAAAGGAGCTGTGTTATCTTCTAGTTTGATTTCCCTCACACGCAGAGAAGATTAAAACGGTTTCTGAGTATAAACATTTGGAACAATTTGTTCTATTCAGATCTAAACGTTAATCTTTAACAAGTGCAGTTCTTTGTCATAGGAAGCAGCGGGAACGTGAACGCTGCCCGTCGAAGCACGAGCGCAGTCACAATTTTCACTTACAGTAACAGTGTCCGAACTCATTTTATTGAAAACTGTTTCATTTCGACCGAATCTTTAAACTTATGTTATATTAGAAATGTTTGTTTTCTTTGTATTTTTTCCTATGTTCTGTTTGATGTTACAGATGATAAAAAAAAAGTGTGACTAAAAAATAATCCTCAAACCATATGGACAGAGAAAGCGTTGCCATCTCAGGACTACTGCTCTGCCGTCTGCCTGTTTACCAGTGACACCCGTGACCCCAACACTGGTCTGCTTCTGGCTCAGACCTGTTTCTTGCTAGGATTGTTGGCTAGTTCTCTCCTACTCCCTCTTTTAAGCCCATCTCCTTCTTTTTGTTTAAAAAAAAAAAAAAACAGCCCTGGTCTAATGAGATTATCTGGAGCAAAGTGTCACTAAGTAGGATATAAAATGGAAGCCATTATCTGGCATTATCTGTTCACAGCCTCCACATCCATCTGTGCGCCACCCACATGGACACTAGTGTGGGATTAGCAGGGGAGTGCAGCTTATATACCCCAGCATGTCCTCTCTCTCTCTCTCTCTCTCTCTCTCTCTCTCTAAAGGCTTAAACGTGTGGCCCCTACAGCGTAATGAGCAGCAGGAAGCCTTGAGATCATGGACCAATGCTCTGTGCCATATGAAACACAGCTGACTACAGCACCGTGCTCCAGAGCCGACCTGCAGCACCGCTTCTCCGATCATCTGTGTTCAACGCTTACTGGAGCTGCTGTTCAGGGAAGCGCCGGTAGACCGTCCTCCATTTCACACCTACGTGGACACTTTGAGGGGGATTTGACTGCTTTTATTTCAACAGGGCAGACAGGCACTTGTGTTTCCCGTATTTTTGGTACCTTTCACGCCCACTTCCCACCCTCTGTCAATTCCTTGCATCAGTTTCTCCCACATGCCTTCATCTTTGCTTCCTGCAGTACCTGTGATTTTGTCGCGGACAAGCTTGCAGGACTCGATTTCGCCGATGCTGCCGAAAAGGCTGCGGAACTCCTCCTGGGTCATGTTCTGGGGCAGGTAGTTGACGATGAGGTTGGTCTTGCTGTCGTCGTTGGAGCTGCTGGTCTGCATGGGCGACGGGCAGCTGCGGTTGTTGCTCGATGGCCCGTTGGCTGTGGCCGGGTTCGGCCCGTTCGTCACCTGAGGCTCCATGTTACTGATTATCTGTGGAGAAGGATCGCGGGTAAGACGAGAGGGAACAAGATGACATCTCTCTTAGTATAGCAAGCTTAAACAAAAACATCATTTCCGATTCAGATTCAAAGCCTTATATTGAAATCGTGAATAAATTGTACTTAATGATTTAGTAACAACAACCAAAA
Source organism: Bagroides melapterus (assembly GCA_028566695.1). Taxonomy (NCBI): domain Eukaryota; kingdom Metazoa; phylum Chordata; class Actinopteri; order Siluriformes; family Bagridae; genus Bagroides; species Bagroides melapterus. Next base: position 5,233,676 of record JAOTRN010000031.1, read on the forward strand.
ACCATCAAACAGTTGCTTAAACCAAATGAATTTATATTTATCTAACATTCTCTAATACAGTTCATCACCTACGTTTCCATCAGTACACCGATTTGACTTTTTATTTACGATTTAACAAAACAAGTAAATTGATCTACACACCAATAATCTAACTTTTCACTACACAGATTTTTAGGTACACATTTTTTTTCTGCCTTGCTTTTATCAGATTCTGTAACTAGGCAGTGTGACAGCGAGACTGACATGTTTGCTGCTTGTTCAGTTGTGCATTTAAGAGCAGGTGTTAGAAGTGCATGATGTCGGCCCTGAGGGAGACGGAACTTCAGGAGCGACTCGTTCCTGCCTTCAATTTTTTATTTCTTCCTTTCAGGATTCTGAGCGTGTGTACGTTTAATTTCATCAGTCATCTTTTTTCTGTGACGTTGGGTGGTTACGGCAGTGTCAGTTCCTCGTGGGCTGATGCATGTAACTGTCCTCTCCTGTCAGAATAACTTAGAAACAAGCAAGTATGAAGTGTTGAAAAACTTGGAAGGGTTCGGTTTAGCTTTCGCACCTTCCCATACTAAAGATCCTGACCCCAGGAGACAGCGTTGCACACTGTATGAACACGGAGCCGCGACGACTTTCTCGTTGTGTAGGGAGTGTTTTAAAGTGACAGGATTTTTTTAGAAACCGGCCACAGGGTCTCACGGGGCAGCCATCACCGTCAAAACATTTCATTTGTCACTAAATTCAGTTTACAAAAAAAAATAAAGAAAGAAATAAAATCCCCTCTAAAAACATTGATCACACCTGGATGAACTCGACCCGTTTCTCACTAGAGGGATGTTATTTAAGCGTTTTTAATATCCAGCTCCGCTTTCTGTTTTTCAGACGCGGCGTGGAATGCAGACTGAAATCTAAAACGGAGAGCTTTGTGCTGATAGGATCGAAAGTGGCGAATAACAGAGCGGAGAAGGGAAAACTGAGATCGAAGCTAAAATACAGCCGCTGATATTTTTAGCTGTCCAAGCTAGATTTTGTGTCTGCACTCTGATACTTTGTCCTCTCTTATCAAAAACAATAAAAATGTTGTCCTCTCAGTCAAGGCCACTGTTGGCATTTTGTTTGTTACTTCTGATTTCAAAAAGGGAAAAAAAAAAAAAAAAACGTCCGGTGAATTTTAAATGTAAAAACATTAATAATGTAAAGTGACACTAATTAAATTTCCACTTCTGTAAATTCTTTAAATAAAGATGCTTGGTTATTATTTTGTTATAACTAGAAAAAGAGGCTATATGGAAAAAGTGATGGACTTTCCTCTGAGACGTGGATTTAAGTGTATTATTTTGCCTTTGTTTTTTGTCTTGGCACACACAGCCTCATAATTTCCAGTAAGACAAAATGATACTTGGAGCCCGAAGGATGCAAAGCTCTAAGGATGCAAATGTTAATTATGCTCTTGACAGTATGCAAACAGTAGTGAGACAGACAGACACACACACACACAGACAAGATTTGTGTGTGTGTGTGTGTGTGTGTGATAAAGGGGTATTATTAAGCCAGCTCCTTCTGTGTGCCATTCTGTTATATTGTGCTAGCATGACAGAAAATGTATGTGTTTTTTTTTTTTTTTTTTAGTTAAAAGGGAATTAAATTAAAAAAGGTTTTTAATTAAAGCCTTCCACCTACTCTCCTTCACTACACTGCCCATGTTTTAACCCTTCTCCACCATAGTTATTTTTTAAACTGTCAGATTCAGGAGGCTCTCGGGTTGTTTCTGTTCACCGCTACTAAAAGGATCAGCACACGTTTTGGTTGTGGACTACGTGACGTATAGTAGAGGACGCGTCTTCTGCGACTGCGGAACATTCTTTGCAAATGGCGTCTGCACGGAGGTCAGGATGCAGCGCTTTCCGAAGCAGACTCTGGAGAAGGCGGTCGGCGATAAAGGAAGGTTGCGCCGTCACAAAAGGCTCGGTGTCAGCCTGAGGACAGACAACGGCTTGCCTCTTATTCAGCTGAACACCGGCTCCAGATTACACTCCTTTATTTCTGCAAATGCAATGGCAGATCTGCCGACTGTTCCTGAATGCTGTGTCGCCTCGCTCAACCTGTGTGTGTATGTGTATGTGTGTGTGTTAGTGTGCAAATGTGTGTGAGTGGGAAGGAAAGTAGCTCTGCCACTCTGCCTTACATAAGAATGTCAGGATGGGGATAAAAATACAGGTTCAACCAGCCTAATGTCCCCGAGCCATGGAGATCCAGAGGTGTGCTGGATTGAGTGTGTGTGTGTGTGTGTGTGTTAGCAGCATCACGAACGGATGCGTTTCAGTGTGCCTGTGCTACCTGCCATTTAACCAGTGCACTATAATGGCCTTATTAGTGAGGATGTTGAAATGTCAGGCTCTATTCTAATACATGTTTTCACTGGTAATGCTCTCCAGTCATTAGAGGGGCCCGGGGGCGGTGCCTAGCTCTGTGCAAGTTTCATGCCTTTCGTCAACAAAATCTAGGAAGAAAAGAACATGAATCTAGAAAAGCAGCTAGAAAATAAAGAGCTAGAAGATAGAAATAAAGCATTAACCGTGACTAATACAGCTATAGTGTTACATGCGCTTCTGTGGGTTAGACGTTTAGATGTGAGCAGGAAGACTTCACGCTTAACAAGCTCTACGATCACAACACATACAGTGACGTGAACTTTACACAATAACTACCGGCGTCTACTAGCACTAGATGTGCACTGTATTACTTGTAAGCACAAAGCACCCTTGACGCTACTAGCCCTGGTGCGCGGTGTGCGAGGCCATTGTCGCCAGCAGGGCAAACAGCAGGAATGATGGTAAAAATGGCAGTAAGTGGGTGGCAGTCTCCTTACCATCTTTGGCTGTGTCAGCAGTCCCTTGTCAGCCCAGCCCTGGAGCTGCGGCAAGTCTGCCTGACGCCACTGAGTCTCTGTCGATCCCTACGGGAGGGGGGGTGGGGGAGGGCAGGGTCAAAATTCAGACA
>JAOTRN010000031.1:5283365-5297804 GCA_028566695.1 Bagroides melapterus
AGTTTTTAGCAAAGGAAATGCTCAGGCTAATAGGAACTAAGCTTTGCTTAGGTTTTTTTGCAGTCATTCCCATAACATGCTAATAACATATTGTAGTATATATATATATATATAAATAGTGTAATGACCCATCCTGTGAAAATATGATGGCATTAGAAGGTAACATTAAGCCTACATACTGTCAAATCCGTATGATTAAAAATATTAGCCCTTCCCTTGTGTACAATTGAATTGCTATGTGGTGCAAGAGATTTCTCGGTGTGAGCTATGCTTTTACAGTCTAATTATCTCCTTTCATAAAGAAGGGGGGATAAAAAAAAAAAAGTAAAGCATGTTGCAAAAGTGCCTGCTCTTTTACCTTGTCTGTCCACATGTTGAAAGCTGTAATTAAACAGTGCTGTAATATTTTGAAGAACGCTTTGAGTAAATGGCCTTTGTTTGGCTCTTTTTGTAAGGGCAGAATGAATGGCGGCATAATGAAAATAAAGTGCTTTTTCTCTGACAAGGTCAAGTGGGCAGCTGAGAGCGGCTCCAGGCTGGATTGACAGTGAATCAGTAGGGCTCTGGAACAGACACAATATCATTCTCTGCTGGGAGATTAGGTTCAGGGACTCCAGCAGATGAGACTCAGCTTTCATATTCTTGACAGGCAACCAATTCACTCCACCACAGGGCTGTGGCTCACCACTGCCCCTAGCCTCCCTGTGGGAGAGCTTTTTAAAGGATTTCTGTGCTTTTGGAAATGTTCTATATCAATGCAATTTCAGGATAGGCTAGCCTTTTTTGGTCTTATCAGCTTGTAACTTTTTTTTTTCCAAGAAAGTTGGTAGTGTACAATTTCGGAGCTCATGATTGAAAAATTTCAATCGGACGAAGGATAAAAGCAATGCCTGACAATATTATACAATTCTAGAGTTCGCCTGTATAACAGTAATGTGAATATTTGCAGTCACACTTGACTGTCTTGATGCAGGACTATCGAGCAGCGTTCCTCAGAGGGACACAGCGGCACTGTAACCTGCACAGTGTGGCTGAGGTGCATCTGAACGCTGAGGGTCAGCATTACTGTAAAACACCACGGTGCCATGCTTTGTCTCATAACTTTTATTTGTGGGCAGTGAAGGGCATCGGCAAAAGAACAAGGAATATGATCAACATAAATTTACAGAGCCTGAGTTAATATAAATAAATAATCAGGGGAATTTATATGTTTCTCTGTTTCCCTGAGGAATGGCTCTGAGGACCAACGACATTGATTAACGAGCATCGAGCGGCCAGGCAGAGATCAGCTAACATATATGATATTACCCGCACTTCTCTGGCTAGGGAAATTCTCCTGAATGATTTATGGAATTGATATTAATCTCTTTCCAGTAAATGCATTACCAAAGTTGGAAACGAGAGAGGAATTGATATTACTGTGCTAATGTCAAATTAATGTCCTGTTGCTGTTTCAGCAGAGCAACACGGCAGCTAAACAACGTTAACCGCTTCCACGCTGACAAAGGAGAAGTGACACTTCTGTAGTACAAAATACTGCTGTTAGTGTTAAACGTTATTGAGTTTGGAGCGCCAGTGTCACCGAAAGGACATAACACAGAGGAATGGGATGGAAATATGAAAGTCCGAGATATGACAGTTAATTACTCATCTGTGTAACTGAGGAAAAATTGAAACTTCGGAGTATACTTTATCGTTTTTATCCTGCTTTGTTTTCTTTCTATCTTTCTTTTATTACAGTTTTTATTTCAGTAAATAAATATTTCTTAATTAACAAGGTCACACTTATGTGTGTAATAGTTTTCAGATGATCGACTAGGGCAAAGGAAAGGCGCTAGAAGTATTAAGATGCATCCATAAAATGAGCTAATTCTAACCCTTTTTTTACCTGCAAAATGAAAAAATTAAAATATCTCACGTCTTAAAGATCATTGCTTGTGTTATATTTTAAAGGTGCGACATGAGTTACACTCACTTTCTCACTACAAGCTTAATTTATTGCTGAGTGAGGCTCAGGGATTTAAACAGATGTATTTATTTGACTTGAAGCTATCATTCATCTTGCGTCCTGCTGCCAGTACAGCTGTTTTTCCTGTTTTTCGTTTCTCTTTTTTTTTCTTCCAAGGATAGCTCTCAAGGTTTTGCATGAAAAAAAAAAAGTGAATTCAGAGAAATAGCTCATATCCTCAGTATCCAGGTAATAAATTCTAATTGGTTTATTAAAACAGTGCATGGTAATATAAAGTGTTTACTGAAGGTATAAAACACCTAATTTACATTTAGATGAGATATAACTCACATTCTCGTCAGCTGTATGCAGATTAGGGCAGTAGTATATCTTTTCTGAGACAGTTGAGCCTCCAGGTTTTTGTGTCACTTGAAGAAAAGAACTCTCTTTCACTCTCGTTCTCTTTCTCACTTTCTCACTTCCTCTTGCTCGGTTTTTAGAGAACTTAAGAAAATGACCCCCATTATGCACAGGTTGATAGCAGAAAAACATAATGAATATTTCCTGAAGGCATCATTAAGGCTCTTGGTGAATATGATAGAATTAGAAACAGTGTGGGAATTTCAGGACCTTGAATGCAAATGAGCTTTAGGGGCTCTAATTAGTGTTTTCATAGTGAAATGTAGTTTTTGATTATTTATATTGAATTATTTATAATGTTGACTTTTTCTCTCGTATAAACCTGGGTAATATTAGTTTAGTTTTGTTATTATAACTTAGCAGTTGTACTTAATTGTAGGGTTGCACAAATAATCTGTTGGCTATTTTTTAATAATAAAGAAATCATCTAAGGATTAGTTCCCGTTCTAGCGAAAGTAACTAATTGTTTATCTTTGAGATAATTGCACTGACTGAGATAATTGGACCGGCTGAGATAATTGGACATACACATAGCGCTATACGGTTCACTGAACCGACAGAAGCAGTGCTGACGCAATCGTCTGTATTCCACCCATACGGGCAAATACAGCATTCCATTATAAACCCACTTAACTGTACTATTGTAATATTTCTTAAACAGGCATTGTTTTTAGTTGGATATAAATATTACCTTAGTGAAATGAGTATCTTAGTGACAGTAGATAGCACATTAAATCATACTGATATACAGTAAGAATTCATAATATCCTTTTTTATATACACCTACAGTACAGTAATCGAGGTCTTTTTTTTCTTTTTTTTTTTTTTTTTCCAAGTGAACTGTTTGTTTTGTTTCCACAGTTGTATCTGGAGACTTTATTACATTGTAGGTGGAGGTGTTACTCCCAAGAATAAACACTGAAAACTGTGCCACACATTTCTGTTTCATCAGTGGGTCAACGAGTAAAATTCAGTGCGCATGTACGAAACTCTTCATAAATCTGTACCGAGTGGTGGATAACGAACATGTGTTCCCTGCCAGATGTTTTAGTGTATTTCTCCAGCTCTTATCTCCTCTCAAACCTCAGTAGCAGTAGCCAGTGGTATCTGAGCGCGATTCAGAAGGGAATAGAATAGCCATGCTTTCAGAGACACTTTAGAGCTTCCAAGAATCAAGACAGTCAGCTCCCCATTGATTAAAGAAGTGAAGAACATTTTAACAATCAAGCCGTCTGCTTAGCACAAGTGGCAGCAGGCATCATTCGGGCTCAGAAGAGATGAAGTGCCACTATAAATGTTTTCATCTTCAACTAAAACGTGTGATAAAGACATGAGCAATGCTATGTGGAAAAGATATTGATGTTTGAGAGGTTTTTTTTTTTTATTTTACTGCTTTGCATGTATTACAAGGAAACAGACTCTGTCATTAATGCAAAGCGTGAGTCTTGAGGAGCGTCCTGACGCATCTTCTGACTGAATAATGACGTGGCCAACCTGAACCTTTCAAGATGGAGTACCTGAAGCCTTCTTCAAGTGTTCACTAGTTTTATGTGAATGAAGCAACCGAAATGAAGACAACTGGTCAATTTTTCTGTTTATACGGAACTCACAGGTCTATAATCCATACTTTTAGCATAGTTAGAAGGGTTTTTAGGTTAATATTGAAATCTTAAAATAATCTTAGTTGTGTGTAGAACTCTACAAAACTTGATGACAAATTGCTTTGTGTCCTGAGGCTCCTGGGATAGGCTTCAGGTTCCATGTGACCCTGTGTAGGATAAATGGTATAGAAAACGGAGCGTTGGAATACTTTATTATTATTCAACAAAGCCATGAAGAACCCTAAAAATGTACCGTGAGGAGAAATACATATTTAACCACATTAATATACTTTCAGTTCCACTTCAAAGTGTCTTTTGTCTTTGTATTTATGAATATGAACGAAACATATGCACTCATGAGCATAGAAATATTATTGAAAAACTAAATTGATAGATGGAAAAAGTATTAGGTATTATAGTAAAAAGTATTATAAAATAGTATAAAAAGCATTATAAAAAGCAACACACTCTAGCACTAAAGAAAGTGTAAGGCAAAGTGTGAAGCTAGCAGACAATGTTGCAAGACAATCTGAAAGCAACAGGAGCAACAGCTACAGAGAAAGACACTATAGAGCACTGCAATCTCTGTTCCACACAACCCACACGGAACACAGAAGTGCATTCAGAACAATTAGAACCATTTAGAAAATAATTCATCTCATCATGTTTGGAGAAAGACAGGTAGTGCGTATAATCCCGAGAACACGGGTCACACAGTGAAGTACACACTGTAACCTCAAATAGCCAAAGTAACTCAAGAAGGATTGCCTGGCCTAGCTAGCCTCTCGACTTGAATCCCATTGGAAATGTATGGATTTAGAGACTGCGAGTCCATCAGAGGGACCCTTGCTACCATATGGAATGGAAAATGATTTGTCAAGGAAAGTGGACCAAACTTTAACCACAATGCTTCAAAACCAATATGACTTCCTAGCATAGAAGTTTCAAAGCTGTAAATCAGCTTAGCAGCAAAGTACGAATGATGACAATTTGAAGTGTCCAAATGTTTTTTGGTTTTGTTTATTCATCTTTGTTTGCTCTGATGAAAACATGTTGCAGTGCAACTCCGAAACCCTTAAAGTAGTAAACCTGAAGTGGATTATTTGCACAAGTGTATTAAATAACAAAAAAAAACAAAAAGTGTCAGAGTGCTTCTTTTCTTTCACTGTATAATATGAGAAACAACCTTGGCTGTGGGCGTTTGAGTAATATGTATAGTAAATTTTTCTTGTCACTTGGATGACAGAAATAGGTATTATATTTAAAATTGATTTATTGACGATATATCATACTTTGCATAGCTAGGTGTTCTATTGTTAGTCTAATTTTTCCGCCCGTGAACATAGATTCCCATAGAGGAATCAATGTAGTTTGCATTTGCGCACATATACTGTATATGTATACGCACAATTTGCCAGTTTCCTCTCATTCATCAATGCCACAAAAAAAAAGCTACACGGTTGTGAGGACTCATCTTCAGAACAAACATAAGCGTGTGTGTTAAATGCTAAACGTACAGCTAAATGTCTCTTGAAAATATCCTGCAAACCGTAAATGTCAAGGATGTGATCGTATAGTTATCCCTCAAAAATACGTGACTTTACTGAGAGACGTGAGCCGTACGGATTGTACGCTATTGTGTGACTAGCAGCGGCTTAATTACTGCAGTTTTAGTATCTTTACAAAGGCCCAGCAATTGATTGTATATTGTGTGTATATTTGTGTGTGCTGCAGAGCAAGGCAGGTGAGCTGGCTATCTCAAACGTACACAAGCAAGTTAAACAGGTGATAATATAGCCTGACATTCTTGTCATCGTGCTCTGCTGCCTTTGATTAGAGTAGCGTCGCTTCTGATCTTTTACAGATTTGCCCAGTTGCTAATTACACAAATATTTACATGCATGGAAATGCCATTGAAGTCCTATATTGATTTTTGGGGGGAAATGCATTTGTAATTCCTGTTGTCACTCTCCTAAATAAACTACTAGTAAAATTAATGTACAGTGTCTAAGAATACATTTTGTCTTAATATTACAAGTAGTACCAGTTAGAACTGTATGGAATATAACTGTTCATTCTATGCTTTTATTTTATTCCGCGCTATTAATATGCGCTTGCTTAGCCAGCCGCATTTTAAATCATATAGCACATTCCCACCTTACGCTACTTAGTTTAGAAACTAATTTGTACCTGAAGGCTCTGCCTGTGAATGTGACACATATTTCAATTAGCACACTCCACCTACTCTCACCAGCTCTTTATAATGGACTGTAGGGAGATAGCACACACGGATTTCACACCTTCTACTTGACAGTTATTAGCAAAATATTTACTTAAAGCTCATCATTTTCTTTAAAGGAAATGTAATCTTATCAAGGTAAAGCTGGCCATTTAGCCTAGTTTAAAGAACCTCGTATATGTATTGAAGCTGTGCTGAATATCAGGCAGTGAGAGGAACTATACCTGACCTAATTTAGCCAAAACCATACACAAGACTCAGCTTGAAAGATGATAACTCTGGTGTCCTGCAATCTGCTTCTACTTCTGGATCTGAAAATTACCTAAACTCTCTCTCTCTCTCTCTCTCTCTCTCTCTCTGTATGTGTTCACGTCTTTGTATTAGTCATTTTTAAGCTACATTCATTATAAGGTCAGCCGCTCCCCTCCTGCGTAAAATAACCAGCTTCAGCACTTATCTAGAAATCAGTGTCACCTTTTACAGTCATTTTACAGCTTAAAACAAGTATAATTATTTTATAGACTAAATGGTATTGGGTACTATTTTCCATGCATCCTATATATTGTAAATTCTCAAGTCTACAGAGGAGACACACGGCAAGTAAATGACCGCACGTAGTTGTATTGCTCGGTGAACACGTTGAGCTTTGGTGATTGAGTAATCCATTTCCCGGAGCTGTTCTCCTGATGCCGTAAACACTCTCACCAAGCAGACGCGTCATTCTTCATCTGAGCTAGGGACACCCAGCTTGGGAAAATGGTGTGGATTTGTAACGCTTTTGTGGTTTGTGTTTGCTTTCTCTTCGTCTCTCTATCTCTTTCTCTATCTCTCTCACACACCCTTGTTTTTCCACCTCCTCACTGTTTATATTGCTGATTTATTTTAAAGCGTTATACTCGAGATGAGATGCACTGATGTTTGCTATCTCACATTTACTATATGCTTGGACTATCTTTGTAAACCAACGTGCAGAAACGGAGGAGGAATTTTGATAGAAATGCATTTGGTTTGGTTACAGGCAGTTGCTCAGGAGTAAACAAAATTGAAATGTGCCCTACATATCTGTCAGTTTGTGTAGCTTAAGAAATGGAAAGGGTTTATGTTGTTTTTGTATGTATGCAGAGCAAATAGTAGCTTGCAAATGAAGAATGTTGTACAGAAGGGATCTCATTTGGCTCTCAATATAGCTTGCTATTACTCCATATTTTAAATCACGCTCCCCACTGATATAAAAGCTTGGTTTTTAGATATCTAACAAAAGTGAGATGCACTCAGTGAGATGATCCTCTGTATATAAACACAGAATACCGTCTTATTTTCTACAGAACCCATCTCTACGATGTAATGTAATTCTTACACACATCTTTTGTGGTATCAGGGTTTCACGTACAGTATTTCCTTCCTGTTGTATTTGTATGGATATATTTGTTTCCTCAAGAGTTTGATAAGGCCTCTGCAGTGCTAGTTTTCCTCAGTAAACCCTACTTAAGACAGCCCACTGGTTCTGATACAAGGCCATTTTAACTGGGTATTTATAATGAGAGGGAAACTTTGAAGAAGATTCAGATTCTGCTCTGCTTTTTTCTTACTTCCTGCAGAGGCAGAGACGCTTTAGTCAGAGCTGCTCTCACAGCTTTTATTTTTCTCCAGGGCAGAGAGAGAATTTAGTGTTAATACGTCAAATTACAAATCCAAGTCCCTCAATCTAAGTGTATTACCTAAGGATTAATGGCCCTTTTGGATTTGTTCTTGCAATTTTAACTGCTTTTTGTGTTATTTGTTTTTTTTTTTTTATTTCAATCCTCTTTCCTTTTGTACTTTCTAACTTTGTAATATATATTTATTGCTCTATCAGTTAATTTCACTTAAGTAATTGCACCATGTTAGGTGGAGTGAGCCAGATCGCTTCCAGAAGGAGAGGGAGACAGAGCACTGATGCTTTGCCAAGGCTTTTGAATAGCTTTCAGTAGAGTTTTTTTTTTCTTTCCCTCTTCTATCCCTCCCCACCCCTATCACATAAAACTGGCAGTGCATTGACAGTGGGAGCACTTTGTGTAATTCCCCAGATTGAAAAGCCGTTTCACAATGAGAAATTTCCGTCCCTGTTGCTCCTGACAGAAAGAGGAGGTCTTGCTAGGATACTGCAGGCATCTTGTTCTTCACTTGCTAAAACTTCTGTGCTTTAGTTGAGGTATTACTGGATCACACATCATATCACTGACAAGCCATGACTACGATGAGCCAAAAGACACAACAGTAATTTCATAACTGCATCACAACCCAGCAGCACAGCACCGTGCTATAGTAGAGCTTAACTGTGGTGTTATTACAGCCCAATCATCTCGTTCTGCCCAGGTGGGGCTGCTGCTAGATATATAACTGAGCTGAGGGAAAAAAAAAAAAAAAAACTACTGCAGGCTTCAATATGGTTTTAGATCCTAAACATCAATGTCTTTGTGATACTGCATGACAGACTCCACAACTGGAAACTTGTCCATATGTGTGTGCACATACTCGTGTCCCACAGAGCTGAAAGTGAACAGCATGAGCAGTTCACACTCCCTTTGACATCTCATTCCACCCCACCGTGGAGGCTTCCCACCTTCCTGCGTCCATGACCCGTAGTAGTAGATTTCGGCATGTGTGCTTTCCTGCTTTCCTCCATCTCTATCCCTGTGTTTGCAAACTCATTACAGGCCAATCAGCTCGGGGCAGCACGTGTGGCCCCACAGGTAGCTGGGCTGTAAATAAGCATGAGTGCACGCTCCCTTGTTGCACGGAACTGGGCCTGACAACAGCTGCTCTCATCGCCACTGTTGACCTTCTCCTCACCACTAGCTCAGCAAGGACTCTCCAACCGCTTCTCTTTTATCTCCACATCATCCGTAGGAGCAATCATTCTTATTGCTGAAAAAAGATGGGGGCAAGGAGGAAGGGTAGTAGTAAACGGATAATAGAAATAACAAGCAGTATTTTACAAACGGAATTGTATTACCTACCACCCTCTTTAGCTCACCATTACTGGGACGCACACTATTACTTTTTTTTTTTTTTTTTTTTATGCCCTTGCCACTAGGCGGTGTGTCCATATGTCTGTTCACATGTCCGTCTGATATAGCACCATATTCAAGAATAAGTGGATGGGGATAGGATTGATGTGAAATTATCATTGTAACTAAAAATCAGGTTCAAGGTTACAGCAAAGTCTGAAATATTTTTACTTCAATCGTTTTTTTTTTTCGTTTGAATATTTCAAGGGTATTTCAGGCATTGAGTAACAGGAATGACGTGTTTTAACCATTTATTTGTTGATTGTCGTCATTAACATGTTCCATTCAATCCAAGGACATACATAAATAAGCATAAATCAGAAGTAAATACTGATGTATTTACGAATAATAATCTAGCATATGACTGCATGACAATGCCCCTGTGCACAAAGCAAGCTCAATAAAATCCTGGTGTGTAAAGGTTGTCCTGGAAGAACCCATGTAGCCTTTACAGAGCTCTGACCTTAACTCTACCGAACACCTTTGGGATAAACTGGATGGCCCACGTGGTCCAGGCCGCCTCACCTGACCTCAGTGCCTGACCTCACTAATGCTCTTCTGGTTGGATGAACACAAATCCTGACTGCTGCATGACTATATTAATATGGCTTATTGTGAGGTGGTAAAATGGGGCTCAGGAAATATTACACGCTCAATAAATCAAGGCTGAATAGTCAGCAACTATTTAAAATATTTTATATTTTATATAACACATCACTTCATGTTGCTTTTTTTTATATATTACTCAAGCTGCTTGCCATTGGGCTGTCCTTCTCTATAAAGTACACAGAATATGAGAGTCGAATGTGACGGATTTACGCTGTGAATGTCCAAGAACAAACTGCTAATGTGGCACAGTTTATCTCATTCTTTGCAAGTTACCGTGTAGCACTTAAACCTATTGGGCAAGTGATGTCCGTTATTAAAATGAAACCAGAACATAAGGCATATTATTTATTTATTTTTAATGGATTTTTTATTTATTTGAATGGATAATGAATAAATATAAATTTTTAAATAGGATGAAATATACTTGAAAGTTGTCAGTATATCTAGGTGCCCCACCTATGTATCAGCTACGTGTGGGGAAACACTGGCAGCTGTTGACACACTTCGAGCGGCTTTTCCAGTCTGCCCACAGTCTTGTGGGACTCCAGAACAGAGAGTGTGTTTCATGGCTGAGATCAATAATGCAATTTAGTAAATTTCACAGTGAATGACTCCCTATGACCTACCAACTGTTATGAAATGAACATACTTGCTTTGGGCATTTCTTTTCTGAAAGGAGCAAAAATTGTGGTGCAAGAGCAGAGGAAACATTTGAACCCTTTCAAATTCATTGGCCTCTTTATCATTGGTGCCAAGTGTGTAGGCTGCTGAGCATTCTGGGGTCCTCAGGCATCATGTTGCACTGGTTTGCCTGATAGTTTCTTTTTTGGCAAGAACCGGATAGTAAGACCCCCAAGAACATGGAATCCAAACTGTTAGTTCTCTTCCATTTACTTTCCCATTTCGTTTTTGATAAAAATGCTAATGCGCATGATTATTTCACTATTTAGTGCCATTTTAATGACAGCCTAGTGATTTGGTGACATTCTGTAATTGATGTCATTAATTAGCAGCCGTTGCCCTCTGAGCTCAGAGCTGGCATTTGTGCATAGTGCAGCCTATCTAATCCCACGCTACAGTGAAGTATTATTTTAATGCTTAATTTATGCTTGTCTCGAGGCACTTCCAGTCCTGACACCTGTTACTGAGTTCCACAAAGTTAGAGGTCACGCCTATAATCTCATCCAGATTTAACGATAAAGATATGGCTTGGTCAGTGGGGAGGGAGAGATTGATGTTGTCATGGTGACTCTTTGCCTTTAGACTTTCAGTAGGAGAGGGGAAAAAAAAAACAAAAAAACGCAAGGGCAGAGTTTGATATGAGGCTGAGAGGCAGACAGTGTTTTCCTAGGGTTTGAATCAATTCCAGCTTTATCAGTCGTCTGTGTCCAGGAATTCTCACCCTTGGGAGCAGCTGATGTGTTTTCCAATAATGAAAGTGAACACATTGCAAAAGTACATTTAGAAGGTAGCTGTGCTCCATGTCCCCTCTAATTTCAAATGGACTTTCTAACAGCGAGTGTAGGCTCCTAGAAGGGTTGAGAAATGTGTGTGGTTACATGCTTTGTTGGCTCACACACAGTAGTGGACTACTGTAGCGTTTCTGGTCAGTAGAACGATCTCTCACTCTCCACTGTGCAATCATTTATAATGACCCGGAGGCTGAAACATTATGTCATCTTGATTAAATCATTCCTTTAAAATTATTGGGTTTCATCTGCTCTTAGAGTCATTTATGGTCTGTATAAAGATGTCAGAAATGGGAAATTGGACTTTTAACAATATTTCAGTTGTGACAGACCTTTAACACAGTTCAAAGGATTTCACTTTTTAAATGATGTATATTGAAATCATTAAATTCTAATGTACATTCTTTCTCATTTTATTGTTTTTTTTTTTCCTCTTTAAGTACTTAACTTAATTTTGTTTAAAGCAGAAGTTGGGTTTGCACAAGGTGAGTGAATCAAAATTGTACTATTGAATAACCAAGAAAATAGCACTGTTGGTTAAAAACTCTTGTGTAGCTCTGAAAAACAGACAGCAAATGCTGAAAAATGTTTACCTTTTGAGAACATTTTATTTGATTTTATTTCTGGTAGGCAGAGATAACCCTATTAAAAAATCATTGTAATTTTTTTCATGTCTTGATCCACAACCTTCTGAACAATACCCCAGAGCCTTAACCACTTGAGTTTTCCCTGGCCTGGCTCTGTGTGTGTGTGTGTGTCTGTGTGTCTGTGTGTGTGTGTTCATTCGTTTGTTTGTTTGCTCATTGGCTCATTCATTCCTCTGCAGTGTTGGGTGGCAGTATAGCGGCCTGACTCTAGGCCTCAGGCACTGGTGGACTGCAGCTGTATAAATTCTCCTTTGTGCCGGATGAGCGGTGTGACTGGCCTGGCTTGTAGTTTGGTAATGGGATTAGCTTAGCCATCTTCTCTGCATGTTTTGTTTTGAATAGCAACATAGCCACAAATCAAAGGCTTTTTAGTGAAACAGCACTGTGTTAAAGCATATGATGAATGGAAATGAAGATCCTTCATATGTTCATAGAAGCACTACAATCAGCTCTTGTCATGGCTGATGGTAACACTTTGTTTTGTCTGAGATATAAACATCTGAATCGAACAGCTGGAAGTAAAGCGCAGCACTCACTGGATGTGAAGGAAGCATTGGCATTCTTTTCTACAAACCTCACACAACAAACCCACTGCTAGCGTACCTGAAGAAAGCTAATTCACACTGTGTTTACTAGCCTCCTTTACATAATAGGGTTAACCACATGAGAGTACAAACACACAGTCACATAATATCGCAGATGCTCAAGCCTCCCACTCTTTTCTCCATATTGAATTTTTATTCCAGCTTGTTGATCGAGGGCTGAGCTAACTTCCTGCAAATGAGAAAGTATTTCTTGCCCAGAGTCTCTGTGCAGAGTAATTCTCTACAGTGGAAAAAAAAAGTGGCGCTAAACACAAAACAGCGTATATTCCCACAGAAGATTGTTGCCCACTACTGTGCTGCGCATTTACTTTTATTTGTTAAAAACCCAATTTGTTAAATCTTTAGCATTGCACCGTTCTCTCTGAACACCTGATGATTAATCTGGCCTGTAACCGGTGGAGATCCCTCTGAGGAAATATGCAGATAGAACTAGAATTATAGGTTCAAAGAGAGTTTGTCTCTCTTATGGTTGCTTTTACTCTCTCTTTCTCTTTCACTTTCGTTCTCTCCCTTTCCTGGTTGTGCACACCCATCTACATACACACATCGCCCATTGATTCTTCCTCTTCTCATTATGCATGAAGTTATCTGTCAGTGAACTGTCTCACCAAATGCTATTTCCTTCAGTGCATGAAGGCTGGAACTCTCCTGAGCTATTTATTTTGGTTAAGAAGTGAGTGATGCAGTGTTGATTACAGCTCATCATAGTCTGACTTTGGAGTCAGACACCATAAAATTAAAACTGAAATCAATGGTGTATCCATATCTGTTCCTCTCAAGCTGAACATAGATGTGTAGCCTTGGGGCCTGTATTCCTCATGTGAGTGAAAGTATCTGCAGAATCCCTGATAGACCATGGACAGCAGCTCACTGTAGCACACGCTCTCCATGGTCCTGAAACGTCAAACCACTCTGTCTCCCCATGTGCCGTAACGGGTTTCATCAGGCTGAGAGCAAATATATGATACACCGTGGCTCCATTAACAGAACTTTTTGATCGTGTTCCGAGGGACACTTTACCTGAATCTGTGTAATCTCTCAGGATATCACACATATCTCTAACGTTAGATTTATTTACACTGGAGCTGAACTTGTTATCCAAGACAGATGTTCTCTTATTGAGCCTAATTTGAGGTTTAATTATTTCAGACTAGCTACTAGTTCAAAATGTAGCTTAATATTTTTTTTTATTTTTTTTACTTTAAAAACAGGCCACATATGTTCTGCAAGAGTTTTGCATAAATAAGTTTATATTGCAGTTTGTAGGTCATTGACTTCTGGTAGCCATTATTTGGTGCCAGAAGCAGTTTAGATGGTTAATGTGTCAGAATGCCATGTGATGAATTACAGGGCACATCTGTGTGGAACAGCTGTGGTCACTATTCCACTGTTTTTCAATTGTGCATCCACAGCTGGCCATGTTTCCTCCCATTGCTTCTACAGGGGACTTCATTTTCTCTGACTGTCTCATCAAAACACACACACCACGGCCCTTTCTCTCTCTCTCTCTCTCTCTCTCTCTCTCGCTCTCCCTTTTTTATCATTAAAAAATCTCGGTCCTTTATGCTCTTATTTAGACAAACAGTTGTATAAAAATGTATATGTAAGTGTAATGTACCTTTTGGTGTGAAATGTGTTTCGCTCAACTCGGCTTGGGAGGTAGACTGTGGGGACGTGTTCTCACTCCTGACTGTTACAGTCTGTCATTGGCTTTTTGATATGAAAGGGAACGTCGAACAGCAATACATCTTACTCCTAGAGAATTTGCCCCGGAGGTTTTAGGTTCTGCAACTTATTTCATGAATCTGCATACCTCAATTTTAACAGTATACACACACACACACACACACA
>JAOTRN010000031.1:5493605-5515543 GCA_028566695.1 Bagroides melapterus
CTGTTAGCACTGTTAGCTAAACAATATGCAATAATGGACATTCAGCTCAAATCAAGTCAAGCAGCTTTTATTATTGTTTCAACCATGTATTATCTTACGCAGTACACAGTGTAATGACACGACGTTTCTCCAGGACCATGGGGAGAACATAGGACATAGAACAAAAGACAAAAGACAGAGCTACATAGCATAGAACAACACAGAGCTAAGGACTTAAACTAGGTTAGTAATAGCTACATAAAGTGCATCTGTGCAACCTGGTGCAGACAGAGCGAGACAGAAGACAAAAGATAGTGCAGATAAACAATACAAAACACACAACGGCAGCACCAACTAGTGAACATACTGAATGTTCTGTAGTACATGTGCAAAAGATAGGAATCAATATTAAACATACATAGCAGCAGTTTTTATGAGGTGATGTACGAGTGTTACTAAAAGTGCAATATAGTATGTGCAAAGATGCAGAAATAGTGTGCAAAAATGCTATAACAGTTTGTTATTGATGGTCATGTAGACGTGTGTTTGAGGAGTGTGTATTGGTGCCGATCAGTGCAGTCCACAGAAATGCTTCAGGACCTTTTTTCAGACGGTACGAGGGTGAAGAGAGTGTGTGAGGGGTGTGTGGGGTCATCCACGATGTTGTTTGCTTTGCGGATGCAGCGTGCGGTGTAAAATTCCCGTGATAGAGGGGAGAGAGAGGCCAATGATCTTTTCAGCTGTCCTCACTATCCGCTGCAGGGTCTTCCGTCCTGAGATGGTGCAATTCCCAAACCAGACAGTGACGCCACTGCTCAGGATGCTCTCAATGGTCCCTCTGTAGAACATAGTCAGGATGGGGGGGAGGGAGATGAGCTGCTTGATTGTCGAGGTATAATACCACAAAACACACAAAATTCAGCTCACACTGATTTATAAGGCATTAATGGTCACTATTGGGGTGAACAAATTTTAAAATGGAGGAACTTCAATTGAGATACGGTCCCCTCCAAAATTATTGGAACGGCAAGGCTGATCCATTTTATTGTAGTATACACCAAAAATTACTATTCTTTCTCTTTTAATCAGATATCTGTGGTTTCTTGTCCGATACCACAGAGGATAAAAGAATTAAACAGGCTTGTCGTTCCCTGCTAACACAGCTGAGAAATCATATGTAGAAAGTTACTTGGGTGGTATTGCTCCCTGATCCGGTCGGATCGATAGCGCCGACCCTGGAGTGAGAGCGATCCTAACGAAGCGCATTGAACTGGCCTGGAGTTTGAGCACTAGTTCAGCACTGCTCATTTGTTCGTTTAAAGGAAGATCAATGGTCTACCTGCTGTGTCACTGAGGATACGTGGTGTGTTGGCAGACCAGCAATGATACCCTTCTGAATATTTGATGTGTGTGTCAGTGGGAGGGGTGGAGGCAGGGGGAGGTGTGTGTGTTGGGGTTACACGGTATAGTTTTGCAGCTGCTCTCTCTGTCAGTCATGCAGAGGGTCTCAGGGCGACTCGCATTAGTAATCGATGGTGCTCCGCTACAGCCTGTTTGGAAGCCACTGTTCATTTCATGGGCTATCACTTTTTTTTATTATGGGCTGATTCCGTCATGGCCAATTAATTATTCATGATGTGCTAATTCAGGGACAAAATAAAGTAACGTAATTAAGACCAGTACAGTTAAACAAAAGATGATCTGTTTATCAATATAAGATGAAGGCACCAAACAGCTCGCTTCTTGATCGACCCTGACTGTCTCCGCTCCCCGAACATACTGGACTCTTTATTTTAAAGCATATTTGTAATGCTTTCTAAATGATCCTGCTGTCCCCTGCGTGTTTCAGAGAGTCTGGCAGAGGCAGCAGGTATTGAGCATGCCAGACGTTTGGCTCTTACTTAGGCAGTGATCATACTCACACAAACACACAGCCGCTTATACACACAGGCACCTGTGCAATCGTTTGTCCTTCTCCCAAACTGGCACAGGTGCAGCGTTTTGATTGGCCATGTGCTAATGGCTAATATGTTTACGCCTAATGCCAGTGTCATAGCGCCTCATATTTATCTCCTTCTGTCATCATCATCATCATCATCATCATCGTCATTTGGCAAACTGCATTTCACCTCACCCAACACCAACACCAGGATGTTTTTAAATTCTAGTCACAGAGCTGCTAGCCCCCCTCTCTGGAGCCCAGCTCCATCAGCCACATCATTATAGAGATTATCCCATGTCTTTTATTAAATGGCGGTTAATGTATCACCAATAAAGATGAATGAGGGGAGCTGAGAGACTCTAATTGGAGGGACATGATGTCTGACTCAGTGTCGGAAACTACTTCTGCAGTGCCAAACTCTTTGTGAGTTGCCATCACGGGCCTCACTGTGTGTGGCTGCACAAACAGACGTTCGTGTCAAGCGTTTTGATGTTTTGTAGCCTTTGCTGAAGTTGGGATGTTAGACAGCACACAATATACTTTGGTTAGGGAGAAATAAGCAGCTTCTTAGTAACTTTCTAATCAAAACTTTTGAATTTATAAGTTGATGAAAGAACAGAAAGTATTTGTGTGGCAATCTGGGGAACCCCATCTGATGTCACTGTAGTGGAATATTGCCAATAAAACCATCAGGAAAAATCAGGCTTTGGGCAAAATAGTTTTTAGTTTGTAGACTCTTGACCATTACACTATTCTTTCTGATTCTTCCTGAAACTATTGTCCCAAATTTGGAAGCATTATTGTATTCGATATCTTTTTATGCTACAACTAAGAACTAAGAGGCCCAAGCCTGTTCCAGCATGACAATGTTCCTGTTCACATAGCAAGCTCCAGGAAAGTTTACCACAATTGGAGTGGAACTTGAGCATCCTGACCACCCTGACCTCAGCCTCACTGAATACCAATGGGATAAACTGGAACACCAAATAGAGATCAGGCCTCCTCACTGACATCCGTGTCTAACCTCACTAATGCTCTTGGGCCTGAATGATGCAAACGAGTAGAACTATCATTAGTATAAAAAAAAAAAAAAAAAAGATCTTGTTAGGCTGCTGCCCTTGTTGTATCCTTTGGTTTAATTGAATTCCATGTTCTCTGAATATCATCAGTTTAACCTGAATTTGGGAGAAACTCAAGCTACAACTGTAGTGGGTTTTTTTTTTTTGGGTGGGGTTTGCGTAGTATGTTATTAATTTGGCAAATTTCCACAGGCTATGATTGTTTCAGTTGTTCGTTAGTTGGAATGATAAATTGGGTGCCCTTCATTTCTGATTTTATGTGCTTGAAGTGATTTATACACAGAGGACACAGAAAGAGCAGAAGTGGAACAAGCTTCATTTTGACTAGGCCCTCTCCACAATGCTTTAACATAACACGGACACTGGGGCACTTCATTTTGCTTTGGGTTCACTTGATTGCCTCAGCCATGGGATCTGCAGAAGCTTATTGGAGCAGACTGGGGCTGCAGGACCGGTGAGCTATTGAGGAGCAGATTAGGCTAGTGCCACCGTGCCGCACAGCAACTATCCAGGTCACATTCCTGCCCCTTGTTCTCCCTCTACTAACACATAGCCAGGGCTGAAGGGATTTTTTTTAAAGATACTTCTATTTGCTCAGAGAGTTTGAAAGTGACCTAAACATTTGTATCATGTTGTTCAATATTTCTTTACTATTACAACTGGCATCTCTCAAGCATCACAGATAAAGCAGACAATTATTTGCCTTAGGTAACCAAAAGAATAAGGTACCTTTTTTTGTTAGATGTGTTTTTAGATGTTCTTTGTACTCCCGTGTACTTTTTTAGCTAGGAGAGAGAAACTTCTATGGAGTAACATGAAAACAGGTCAGCACTCGATAGTCCATCTGAGTCAAACAATGACATGAAAAAGAACCGTGTAAAGGAAGTGCCATCCAAAGTTCTGCATCACTTGCTTTTCAATTACGGCAGATGAAGCAGAACGGAATTGTTACTGCCATTTATCGAATGTGCACCTCTCTGTATTAAAGCACAAGTCAAGGAATCTGTTGCTGTGTTCAACAACCTGTCTGAGAGATCCCTTTTATTGTCAGGTAGCCTGTGTGAGTTTATTAGAAACAAGGAAGGGATAAAAAGAGAAAGAGAAAGACACTGGCACACTTTTCCAAACAATAAAAACACACACACAGTCAGTGCCAGTCATCCTGAAGAATACCTCTCTCTCTCTCTCTCTCTCTCTCTCTCTGTGAATTCTGGTGCAGAACAAAAGCAATAGCTGAATGAATCGATTATGATAATGTGCAGTTGGTGTGAAGAGCGTTTTCCCACTGAATGAAATTGAGATGATGGATTATTGAAAAAAACATTAACTGAGATCTTTATGCATTGCTAGGTACCCACTTTCTCTAGCACAAAGAACTGCAGATTTCTTCTATCCTTTCACTATCAGGTCTATTCACAGGAACATTTTAAATTCTACAATCTGCTGAATTAAAATAACAACTAGTAATTTCAAAACATGCACTAGCAAAAAGCCTGTCATTTTGGTGTGCAGGGGATAATAGTATTCGTGTGAAACCCCTTAATCAAAAACTTTCTCAGAAATGTGTATTAACATAATGACAGGACAAGTAGTAAAGCAAACCAGGTAAACAATTAGTAATTCATGCATCTTCTTTACACTTTTTTGGTCATGTTTTCATGTTAAAGTGAGTCAGTAACTATTAAATTAACTACACTGTAAAAATATAAAATGTATTTACATTCAAGAGGTATCATGACTAAACCACTTTGCATGTTGTCTCAAAAACACAGTAAATCAGATTGATAATTCAGCGCTAACAGGGTTCTCAAGAGTTCTCAATTTTTTTTGTGACCAGGGTCCACTTTAAATAATTATAAAACTTGTTTTGGGTTGTTGAGTTTTGAATTCAACTCATTAAATCAATTGTGACTAGTCAAAGAGATTGTTATTATTAGCTAAATTAAAAAAAATAATAATAATAATAAAATTATATATATATAATAAATTAAAAATAATACAATTTGTATAATAATAAATAATAATAGCTCTAGCAACAAAACACTGAGCATAGTTACTGATCCCCTGTGAGAAGCTCTGTGTTGATTAGTTGAGTCTAAGTAAGAGAGGGCGCTGTGCACCAGGCGGAACTAGTCGATCCCAGAGGCATTTCCCTTTGTGTTTATATTTTTAATTCTTTTAGAGGGAAACTGAACCATACCCAAAGTGCTGGACCAAAGAGAAATAATGTATGCTTTTGTGAGGTTTTTGGAGGACGACACGTGCTGCGCTTTACCCGTTGCGAATGTGAGAGATTTGAGACCAGTGCACAAAAGAGATTTTGATGAACAGAAGGTGTATGTGGTGCTCAGAGGTGAGGAGAATGGTACAGGCCAGCCGGCCAAGGCGCACATTCTCGCTCTGGCAGGTAAGTTCGCAAATACACTGCTTTCCATTCTGGTTTGTTTAAATTTACTTTCCAGACAGAGAAACGATTTAAAATCAGACTAGAAATCGTAATGCGCTGTTGCTACGTGGTGGCATTATTTCTCTTAAAGTAACCGTACGTGTTTGTCAGTTGTGGTTGTGCATTTGTTTTGCTGTTTTTTTTTTTTTTCACCTTGTTACCCCAGGCATTAGCAATGATTTAAAGCATGCCTCTGCTTTTTGTCGTTCACTCATCGCGTTAACCAGAAATGTAACTTGTGCAAATATACAAGAAGCAGTATGGGGTGTAGATAGATAGATAGATAGATTGATAGATAGATAGATAGATAGTGTGACTGTATGCATGTATGTATGTATGTATGTATAGCTAGCTAGCTAGCTAGCTAGCTAGCTTGAGAGTTAGCATAGGTGTCACGTACGTTTGCAAGCTAAATGTCTTAGCTAGGTGTGTAGCTAGCCAACATGCTAACATTAGCAACGTCCAGAGATATGACATGTTTTAGAAAACATGCATAACGTGTTACATTTAACTTGTCTCCGTTTCACTGCGTTTAGGCTTCTGGTACTTAGGGCGGGTGAGAAGGTTCGCGCGTGTAGACACAGTCCAGCCCCCATTTATACGTGCATTAACTGTCTCTAATGTTTACTCAGAGTTTTTATCCTCGTGTTATGCTTTTTACTGAGGTGTCATGTTACAGGTCTTTTGCCAAAACGTCTAAAATTTTATGACCACTGCATGACAGAGTCAGTACAAAAGCATATTTTATTACCAAATCTTACTTTCCACAGCAAAAATAATAAGTTTGCTGTTTGGATTCCAGTAAAGAAAACAACATATTGTGCAACCGACCACTTTTCATCCAAAAAAAATAACTTAATGAAGGCTGCTTGGGTTTTCATGCCAAACCTGAAGCAAGTCTCACAGCAGAAGGAACTTTTATTTTATTATTATTTATTTTCTTTTATTTTACACACACACACACACACATATATAATCTTACATGCAAAGTATGCAAATCCAGTGCTGACTTTTACCTTACCCCTCTTTTTTCAGATACCATTGAGGAACTGGACAACAGTATTATGCAAAAGAAGATGAAAATTCCTAAAATGACTACCAGGAATGCAGGACATGCCATAGAGAATCACTTTGGTGAAGAAAGAATGCCACTCCGACATAAAAAGGTACAAAAAAAGCTCCAGTGCTTCAGATGGACTTCAGATCAGCAAGCATGCAGCTTTCCTTTGGAATGGAATCTAACATGGAATTTATTATTATTTTTTGTTATTTTTTTTTAAAAAATGTTACTTAATTATGATGCTTAAGCTTAACTGAGTGTTAGATCAGACCAGTGCAGCTGTATTATGATCGTGATGATTTTCTTTTTAAAAGCCAAGACGAGTTAAATTCTCGATTCTGATTGGTCAGAAGGTGTGCGTTATTTTCTTTATAACAGTTTGAGTTTCTGTATTAATAGCCCATATACAGAGCTTCATTATCTAGGCCTAACAATAAATAGATAAAACAAAGAAAAAATCTATAATCTTTGACAGGGCTGTTTTCTTGTTATGAGAGAGTTTAATTAAACATTTATGTAACGTGTTTGTACTTCGTAAAGTTTCCCAGAACTGAAGAATTTTTAGGACAGAGCAAATTACGCTTTCTGGTTTCTATATAAAATGACAATCTGCAATCATTTATTTATTTATTTTGACCAAGAGAAAAGGGATGCTACTCGGGGAATGATTTTGGTCTTACTGTAATATAAGTGATAAGACTTTGTCTCAGACTTTCCCTAGCATTAATACTAACTATAAATATCTAAAGTTAACATGTCTTACAATATTGAATGAACCGTTGTCGACATGGGGATATCACTGTGGTACAAGCAGAAAATTTAGCAGTTATACAAAAATTATTTGCCATATTGCCCCCTGCCCTAATCACCTTAAAAAAAAACTCAACTGTTCAGAAGAGTAAACATTTTACAATCCATAATGACAAACCCACAGATTTCAATTGCACGTTCAGTGACGATATATGTTTGTCAAATATTTTGTATTTAGCTTCCGAAGGCCCCGTTTACAAGCCTCCTGGCTCTCTCTAGAAACAAATACCATATGGCAGACGTATATGTGAATGTCTAGTAGGTAGCTCTGTTAATGCTCAAGGTTATTCTCTGATTACAGTGTCTGCCGCTCTAAATAAGTTAATGCTTCTCATTTAAAACCGATGGATATTATTAACTCCATCTTTTTGGTGTATGAGCTCTCGTTGATCAGGGACACAATCTGAAAAGCCTCTGGTCATAATTGATGTGTTATATAATTAATTATTATGATTGTCTTTAAAGCTAAACTAATGAAGAAACTGAAAAAGAACTAATGTAAAGTTATAAGTTGTAATTTCAGCAGTTGTGCAGCACAGGTTCATAGTGGACTTGGACACTAACAGAATTGTTTAGTGAGACCGATGACTGGAAAAATTTTCGGTGTTTGATTTAGTAAATACATACTTTAACTAATAAGAATGACATGAGAATTACAGAACAGAAACTAACCTAACTTCTGTTCTGGGGGTTTTTTGGGGGTGGTGGTGTTACTTACTTCATTCTCCTCTGCAGGAGGTGAGATGATGCTCAGCTGGGTTAAGGTCTGTTGATTGACTCAGACACTGTCCACTTTTTTTTCCCTGATGAAGTCCTTTGTTATGTTGGCAGTGTGTTTTGAGTCATTGTCTGTATGTTGAAGATTCTTCAATTCATTTGGAAGCATTTCTCTGTAAATTGGCAGGCCGAATGTTTCTGTGAACTTCATTCTACTGCTTCCATCAATAAATATTAGTGATCCAGTACCAGAAGCAGCCATGCAAGCCATGACACTACCTCCATATCTGTTTGTTCTAGTTGTTCTCAGTTTCAAAATGAAAACGTGCAATATACTCCCATATACACCTTTTCTTTGCTGGTTTCTCTTTTTAACAGTGAAAGCAGTCTAAACACAAGAAAACACCAGGGCTCATCCAAGACTAGACATTCAGGGCTCTCTAATAGGGCACACCTGAGTAACAGGAAACCCCTTTCAGTCATGTGTTCCAATATTTCTGAACAGTTGAAGGAATGGGTGTGTACAAACAAAAGGAGTATAAATGTTTAAAACAAGAAGATGTAAATATCTGTCTTCAGTGTGAAGCAAAAACAAAAGAATTGGCCTTTCTCTTCTAACTCATTTGGAGGGAATTGTGTGTGGTGTAGTAAACCTAACCTGAGGTGGTCTTTTAATGTCTTATTCTAACAGTTTACAGTCAGTTTGCTCCGAGTTCCATTGAGAAGTTGTTTTTGTCTGGCAGGTACACTGTCAGGAGCATCAACGGGCCTCTAACTCCTCCAAGAGCCTTGCAGCTGTTGTGGCACGTCTGGAAAGAAACGCTGTGAGTTCGTGTGCCGAGGGTGAGGAGTTGCGTGAGGAGGAGGAGCCGGAGGAGGAAGAAGCGGTGGTGCCCCGTGTCCTCTATGAGGAGTTGGTGCACAGCTACAGGCAGCAGGAGGAGGAGGTTCGGCGGCTGCAGCAAGAGCTGGACCGAACACGCAGACAGCTGCTTCAGCAGGCCAAGAAGCTCAAGGAGCACAGCAGCTTGCTAACAGAAGTCAAGGAACTGCGGGACTTTAACCGTCGCCTACAGGACGTGCTGCTTATGAGACTGGGAAGCGGTGAGAGACACTCAATAGATACCCAAAAATAGGCATTGTAAACTTCCCCAATGCATATAAATACATATGTATATATCTCCACGTATATACGCTGAGGCAGTGATGGGTGGTATACGAGGCAAGAATTGTCAACAGATGGAGATTTTGAAATAGCAAATCGACAAATTTAACTAATGTATTTACTTTAAAGCATTTGGTTTTGGAAAAAAAAAGAGATGCTTTATTTGTTACAAAGCAGCTGCACAAACAGCTGTGGGACAGCCTATCAACTGCTTGGTGTATGCTCTCAACAAATGCAGAGTACACAATGACAACCTTTGTTTAAGGAAACAGCTGACAGAACGTGTTCTGGGGAAAGCTCAGTCTTGTCACCTCCTTCACTGTCTTTTATTCAGTTTTGTTTGGCAAAGTGAACAGTACAACCAGGTCCTCTACCAGATTCGTCCCTCTTTAGCGCTTAGCATTGTCATTCTTTCTGTGACAGGTCAGTGTTGAAAAAGCAATCCTAAAGAAGACTAGTACTCAGAATATTCCTGTTAAACCCTAATAATAGTCTATAGCAAATATACTGTAATATTATAACAGCAAGGACTACATTTAAGGCAAAGGTATTTGCACTCAGCTATTGAATCAATAATAATTTTTATATAGTAGCATAAAGAGTTAATGGTGAGAACAAGAATAAGATGTGGGCAGAATTCCTGAAAGCATAGCAAAGTCATGATCTCAAGTTTGTTCTCATTCTGCAATTTATCTGGTGCTGAGTATCCAAGACACTTGGACACACAATTGGTTGGTGTCTTTCTCTGTTATTAAGCCATCTAGGGCTCCTGACCACAGATAGCTGGGGTCTTATCAGGGTTTGAAGCTGTAATCTCCTTATAATAAATAACGCTTATATTTTTCTGGTGCATCACTTGCATGGTTGTATTGTTGAATAATTGTTTTTTTCTGTGATATAAATTTTTTGTTGTTGTTTGTACTCAAAAGGGTTGCATTCATTTCTCCTCTTAACTGAACTGGGGTGAATATCATGCAACTGTTTCTTCCACTGGCTGCTTAAAGAGGACATATTGTCCAAAGAAGCTAGGCCAGTGTCCAGGCCAGCTGCTGTGTGTGTGTGTGTGTTCCTGGTCTGATTAATTTGGGGTCAAGAATGCAGTAAACTGACTGATATTAAAATGTTTGCTACATTGGAGCTTAGCGTGGCTGACCACCAAGCCAGCTTACCGAGCTAAAATAACCAGGCTGTCACAAGGCACGGGGGAAGCCGTTTTTAGGCTGCTAACTAAAGTGTGTTTGTGCATTTGGCTTTATGTGAAAATACTTTTCTTTGTTTGATTTAATACTCCACCCTTTAAAATCATGTTTAAAATCATCTGTTAATTAACGTTGGGTTGAATGCTTTACTGCTCACAGAACCAATGCATGATAACGGCACTCAGACAATCAAAGCTGAGGTGGTGGAGCCAATACCTGAACCGCAGGAAATGTGCAGAGAGGAGGCCAACACTAGCTCCACCCACTCCCCCTCCCCACGGACTGTCTATACCTTCAGTGATGGAAAGGTAAGTGTGTGTGTGAAAATGCCGTTTGCTTCTGTATCCCTTTGGAGCCGAGTCCTTGCTTTGGGGCTGTGTAGTCTTTTGTTCAGGCTTTTTAGTTTTCTCTAATTGGCTATGAATCTTATGTCCCAGTAGGCATTTTAACCAGAACATTTACTGTGCTATTTCTCAGCTATGCAGTTTAACAGACATGCAGCCAGTGTTCACCCTTATTCTTTCTTTCTTCGACTCAGATCAAGCATGAAGAACAAAACCAAATTAGCCCTTACATACCCGCACATTGCCCATATTAATTATTTGTACCACAGGAGTTGTCTTGAGTGACAGCTAGCCAGAGGAACACAAATCTCCTCTAAAAGTAGGCAAACGCATGTCTGCTGGCCAGCAGCCTAAAGCACATTAGTTACTTTAGTGGAAAGGCCTCTGGAAGCCAGCCTAAAGACTTCTCAGAGTGACAATCCTCCTGATGGTTCGCTTGGCATCGTCTTCTACAATGTAACTTAAAAGTCGACACTCAGGTCTGGTGTCTGTCAAAACGTGTTTTTCTGCCTGGCAGTGCCTTCGTTCCTGAATATGTTTATGAACCATCACTCAGAGTTACCCCAGTTTCAGTCTAAATTTAATCTTGGTGAGTGGATGGGGACAGATGACTATATGTGTACAGTATATGATCATTGAAAAGTCAGATGCCTTGCAAAAGAGTTAATGGGGGTGTTTTTGTTTTTGTTTTAAATTAGAAAATATCTCTATAATTTTAAACTTCTCATCAAGCACTACTGTTATAAAAATAAATAAATGAAGAATCTAAAGAATGTGGAACAAACGTGTAAACTCTATAAAGAATGTGGAACAAACTCTACCTAGAAGAGGTCAGTGAAAGGTTAAGGTGCTGGCGAGAGCAAAGAACTCAAACAGTCTCAAATCCCACAACATCTGTTTATTTTACTGGTATGTAGTCAGTATGCTGAATTACTGGAATGAATCTAATGTATTTAAATTACTATTCAAATACATTAAACTAGTGAATGAACATAAGATTCAGATGGGATTTCAAAGGAATTCAACCAAATTCAATAAATAAAATAAAATCATATAATGTTACCATTAGTCACGTGCGTCTGTATTTTCTAGGTACACTTGGGGGGTGGCATCTGGGTGGAGGAGGAGAAGTGGCATCAGCTGCAACGTACACAGGGTGACTCCAAATTCACCAAAAACCTGGCTGTTATGATCTGGGGCACAGAGACGCTGAAAAACCGCAGTGTTACCGGTGTCGCAACAAAGAAGAAGAAAGATGCTCTGCCTAAACCCCCTCTCTCACCAAGCAAACTTAAAATTGTGCGAGGTACGTGTTCACCCACATATTAACTCCAGAAGAGAGTAAAGCTTATAGGAGGTGGTACGAGATTTGGGTTTAGTGGATACATTTAGCGTATGTAGGGTGAAAATCTAAACTTCTGTTCTATTTTCAGCAGATAACAATACATTTTAAAATAACAGGGTTAATCTCATTTTCTTTCCAGAGTGTCTGTATGACCGCGTGTCTCAGGAAACAGCCGACAGTGCTGAGATCACTCAGCGGCTATCCAAAGTGAACAAATACATCTGTGAAAAAATTATGGATATCAACAAATCCATCAAGAACGAGGAGAGGAGAGAGTCCAAGCTCCTCATACGGCAGACGGTAAAGATGGAGAACTTGTATGATGGCATGTAGGACCTGCAGTGTTGACGTCAAAGACTGCTGCTGTGGAAAGAGGTTACACGTGATCACCTGCGCTGCCATTTTGGATTTTCACTGAAGCCCACAGCGTGGCCTTTTTTGTTTTGTTTTGCGTTTTTTTTGTTTGTTTGTTTGTTTGTTTTTAAAAAAAAACATTTCCTACCCCATAACACCTCAGAAGCTATGAGACAGCTTTACCCACAATCCACAGAGCTTACCTTGAGCGGTGTTTGTTGGTTTATGTGCTGTAAATAAACAGTGGCTTTAGGTAAGGGGGGATTTTAAGGTGTGACTGGAATATGGAGGGGAGGGGACGGGAGGGGAGGGGTCTGCGGTTGTTAATCAGTCATTGTTTTTGACAGGAGAGATCCTATAAATCACATTTCGATAACAATGTGTAAGGCACATCGGCTGGTGTTCTGTGTCAGAACATGTCCTAATGTCTAAGTCAAGAATGAAGACTTCCCTTGAAAAGAACTGTTCTGTTTTAAGGAGACTGTTCTTAAAACTCAACTCTAAACGCATGCATCTTTTAACAGGGTTTGTCCCTGCAGTGTCTTAATAACAACAGAATCTGTTGACTAATTGATCCTTTAAGACACAGTTTGTTGGAACCATTCTAATCGAGTTTATTCGTATTATCAGTATATTGAGGAATTGGGACTTCAGCTACTTCCTTCAATAAGATTTGATGATGGTGCTAATGACACGACGTGTTCTCAGACAAGCTCGTTTTGTCTCAGCGGAGCAGTCGCTTTCAGCTTATTTTAGTCTACACACATTTACAGAAATATGTTTACATACCAACAACATGCTTTTGTCTCTTTCTGCTTTTTTTTTTTTATTATTATTTTTTAGCCAATATTTCTGATCCTTTTCTCAAATAAGTCGACACAGTATCATGTGTAACTGTGATTTTAATTTCCACAGAGGATCAGAGAGTCGTCGTGTTTGCCAACCCATTTGTTTAGAAGAAATTTATAGTTAGGTTGAGGAACACGGACTGGGCAGGGATTTTATTCTGTTGATATGGCAATCACTTGGAACGGTTGTGTTTATATAGCAAGCTGTGATTGTAATCTGAGCTGATATTGCTTAACCTGCACTTTGTGGGGTGTGCGTGCGTGCGTGCTTGTGTGCGTGTGCGCGCGCGCGTGTGTGTGTGTTAAAATGGCAGAAACAGTGTGTGGATGTGGGTGAAGCTGTCAGTAGAGCTCTGTGTTAAACATCTTGGTGGTGGTTTTTTTTTGTTTTGTTTTGTTTTTAATAATTTCTCTCCAAAAACAACCAAACAGCATCCCCAGAGGATGACTGGGTCCTCTGAAGCTCCTGCAGGGGAGAAATTAGAAGGGGTGATTTTTAAACTGACAACTTCCAGTGAGCCATGCCATCCATTCTTTTGCTTCCTTTTTTTTTTTTCCACATTTTTCTCCATTCACTTCTATCTCCTATCTTTTTGCATTTCACACAACGGTTCATGTGGCTGTGCATTAAAAGGCCTGCTTGCTGCAGGTTTGAGTTCTTAACTGTGATGGCATCCTGCTAACTGTGAATCAACCTCAAATCTGCCTCTCAGCCCTTCCTGTCTCATCACTTTTACTTTTCTGTCTTTGTTGCTCTTTTTTTCTAATCAAATACATGTACTTTTTTTTTTTTTTTTTTTTTTTTTTTTTTTTTAAGTTAATGAATTTTCTAGAGGAGAGTTTTTATTGTATATTTGGACATATTTGGATCTTAATCTTCTAGATCCAGGCTGCACCTTATTCTGCTTAGTCTCTTATTTGAAACAGATACTCGTCACATATCCATATGATTCCATCTTTTGTCATGCTCTCCTGTTCACGCATCGTTTTTCACGTTTCCTTTCTTTTTTTTTGGTCTTCGCTTTGCTTGTCAAAAATGCATTATTTCTTAATGGAATGCTGTCCAAGAAGCAAACTCTATTTTAAATTATAATAGTTAATGTACACTCGTCAGTTATCCCAGCGCTCCTGCGATCACATCACTGTGAGCCGTTTGTAAAGGAGTCTCATTTCACTATTTGTTCCGTTTTCTGGAAGTGTGCTTATAACTGAAACAGATGTAGTCACCGTATATACGACAGCACTTTAATCTTAAGAAAGGCCATGTCATAATGATGGGCAAATATGGATCTTACTGGTGATATTAAGGGTTTTATTCCCCAATGGCTAATCAAAAAAACTTAGCACTTTTCTACAACTCCAAAGTTGAAAAAAAAAGAAAAAAAAAAAAGAAAAAAAAAAACAAATCTCATTTATGCTTCATAGTTAGGTCTGTGTAAGAAACATTTACTTTAATCGTAACTTACCTCTAATATGTTGGTGTAATATTGACAGAATAGAGCGTTATTGTATGGTTTATGGTTCAAGGTTATATTTTTCTGTGGACTTTTCCTCTGTGTGTCGATGTGTTGTGTGCTGTGTGCTATATGTTGCCCCACTTACTGAATATGTGCTATATATGATAATGGCTCTGTGGGTACACTGGAAAACACCAGCTTTTAATTTGGCTGATGTTAAACAATAGCCAAAAGAAACTGACAATCCTCCTGATCATCCTTTCATATCGAGATTTGTCAGCTGTAATGTTGCCTTGAAAAGCAGTCCTTTCTTTTCTCCGAGTGAACAGCTTTCACATGCAATATGGCTGATAAACGTAACGTCCCTTCAGTTGTGAACCCTACCAGGGAAAATTGTGACTGTGAAATGTACAAATATGCTATATATTGCCATGAGAAACTGTATTCATACGATGCTTAAAAGCTCCAAAAGCAAACCGGTACACCTCTCCGAGATAACGGTCCTCTGGTCCGCACTAGTGAACTTCATCCGTCGTGTCGTCATGTTTTTGTCCACGCGTTCAAGTGACATCACTGCGGTGCTTAAGCTTTGAGCTGCCGAGCTCCCTAAAGATCCCAAAAAAAAAACCCGATCCGGATGCCAAGAAGAGCAGCATAAAAAAGTGTCTATGCGGAACCATCAGGCCAATACTTTGGGGATCATGAAAACCAAGAACTGTTTTATTTTTGATTAATCTTTTAGTAGAGTTTCTATGATGTATGTGAATGTGTGTGTAGGTGTCAGGTAATCTAAAGCTCCTCGGGTGGTGGAAACTATATAAGCCAAAGTGGTATAGTGATCATTCAGCTTGATGTGAACTTGCACAGAATTGGCCCATGCCAAGGTCCAGAGATATCCAAGCTCAAAAAAGAGGCTAAATTTACTTTTTTTTTTTTTTTTGTTAAAAAAAATAAAATAAATATATATATAGATATATATATACAAATATATCTTTCAGAATATGAGGTTTTGCTTTACTCAAGATTCTATCTAGCTTGTCTTAGTGCTGTTGCGCTGAAGTACATATTAGTAGAGCATTAAGCTTTCAGTGGAATAGATGTGCATACTGTTCTTTCAGGCAGATTGTTGGTGTTTTTTTTTTCCCTTTTAATCAGTTCTGTTATTCTTTCTTCGATTTTTGTTTTTGATGCCAAAAAGGGGAACAGGGAGACTAGTTAGAAAAGAATGATCTGTGTTTGGAATCCTTTTTAAAGCCACATACTGTACACAGATTGTGAGTAAAATGCTGAGGACCCATCAAACATATAGACAAAGCTGCCCAGGCCTCCACTCAATCTCTTCCTGCTAGCACCATGTCAATACTTCCTGTTCACACACACACACACACACACACACACACACACACTCATCCCAGCAGGTTCCAGGTCTCAGCCCATATCACCCTTATTCAGGGCCAAGCTCAGAGCGGTTTATTTGCAACTCAGCTTTACTGCGATTTTAAAAGAAAAAAGAAAAAAAAAAAGAAAAAAAAAGAAAGAAAGGAAAAAAAGTATTTTTATAAAATCAGGACAGGTGATTTGTGGCAGTAATGAAATGTGTACTATCTGAATCCTACCTCATGGCTTATCATGTCACTTTAGTTATGTGCTCCATTCATAGCACCTCACTCGACACGGGCACAGATTTGTAAATAAATCAGTCTGTATTGTAGATTTAAAAAATCGTATAGCTGATTTTCTGCTTTTTTTTTTTTTAACAATATATATTCTACATGAACCTCCTTCAAGTTTGCCTGATTTGTGTAGGAGCGAGATTTCTAATTCTGTGGTTCTGTCCATGTCATTTGTGGTGTAAATCTTTGTTGTTGTTGTTTTTCTTCTTCCCCATATTTCTTTGTGTATTTTTCTGGTTGATGGTGCTACCAGCACACGTGTCATTTACCTCAGACGGTGCTACTTTTTTACTGTGGTGGATGTCAGTCAGTGTCACATGATCAAAAAAAAACCAGTTTTGTTTTGTTTTGTTTGTTTTTTTATTTTATTTGATATGAAATGAATTCAGGACAGATGCGTCTCACTAGTCACACGGCCCATGCCATAAAGTTTTGTTGACTTCATATTTGTAGACAGTTCGGTGTGGTGGTCATTAACAGCAGAACAAACCTGCTGTAGGGAGTTTCTTAATCCCCACAGTCGATCTACCTGAACGGTACTGGGCAGTGTATCGTGGTCCTCAGCACTCAACCTCTCCAGTTCCACTGTAGTTACCATCAAAACAGCAAGAAATTCTATATTTAGAAAATATTTTAGATATTGCAATACAGTATAGTGTATTTTAAAGAGTTTATATAACTTGCCAAAGTGGTTTTTCTCCCAAAGACACTTTATTTGCAATGTCTCTTAAAAATACTGAATGATTTGACGGCAAAATTATCAACCGGTCAATTCTTTATGAACAACTGCTAGATTTTTTTTTTGTACATATTTATTTTATTACCTGCCTCTGTTCTATCCATCGCCCATAAAATGTGTTTTCGGGTTGGGTTTTTTTTGTAAATTAGTTTTTTTTTTGTTTTGTTTTGTTTTTTTTTTTCCTCTCTCCCTCACTGTTTGTTAATAATTTTTAAAAGATGGGGTTTTGCGTATCGGTGGTATGACTGAAATCCGTCCTGAACAACCTCAGAACTAGACTACACTCATTATCTGGAATCAGCCGTGTTGCATTTAACTCTGTCCTTTCATTTCATCTTTCATGTTCTTTGTTCTTGCTGCTGAACAAATATCTAGAAATCTATGTATATGTACTTACCTATATTTTTCAGAATCAATAGAGAATGTCTTCTACACACAACTGTGAAAAACCCTTTCTTTGAGTGGCAGGTGTTGTGGGCGTGGTGATTTTTACACACACACTGTGCTTTTGTCTGAATCATCTCTTTAGATAGAGAAGTGCACATGCTCCATGGCGTTACCTTCGGCTCGGAGTTTTCTCGTGAAAATCCGAAGACAAGGGCTTGGGAGCTTCTGCCTGGTTTCTTTAACCTAGCCTGAGCCTCAGCTCCTGATTTGGAAAGAGCTCTTGGTTTCAGAAGAGAATGTCTGTAAATGTTTTGGGCTGTAACAGTAGGCTACAGCTGGGGGTAATAAAGCAGGCTGTCATGTTTAGCTTCCTGCTGGGTTTAGAGAGACAAACCTGAAAAGCAAAGCATTTCCTCACTGACCGCTCTCACTCCTCTCTGGTGCGCGGCTGCTGTCGTCGGTCAGCATCAGTTTATTGTGTATGTGCTGCAGTCCAAGTACTCTTGTTCTATGTACAGATCAACAAAATAAATCAGACTTTTATTCTACAAATAACAGCCGCTTGTTTTTTTGTTTATTTGTTTTGTTTTTTTTTGTCATTTCTTTCCTCGTTGTCAGTGTATTTTGAATTCATCTTACTATGGAAACTAAATGACTCCAATGGCTTAAAAAGCAAGAATGTTCAATATTAATCAGACATGAGCCAAAATGAAAAAAGGTCATTGAGTTCTTAGTAATGGACTGTTAAAAACAAATGAATTCATACAAAATATTTTTGTAAACCACACGTTTGTTTGTTTTTGTATCAATCCTTTTTTCCATTATGGAATTCAAACTTTTATTTAAATGTTCATCTTCAGAAATCCACTCAAAACTCTCGTTTAAAAAACAAGCATCTACTGTATATTCAAATGAGTTCCCCAACTCCGATTTACTCATTCAGCAAAATTCACTTTAGGAAAAAAAAAATGCAGATATTCAAAGAATAAAGAATTTGAACGCTGCTGCTTAACTCATCTGAAATCATGAATTTTAAAACAGTTTTCAATAATAATTCAAAACAAATAAAAGCAGATGTGAGGCAAGACACTGCAGTGTTACTCATAAAGTGCTGTTTAAAATGTGATTATTACGAACACAACGGCTTTAAACGCTGCAAACGTTCTCTTATTATACGTGAAATAAAACATTGCTGGAATTTTCATTGTAATGTCGGTGGTCTGGACAGATAGTGTATTGATTATAGGTCACGTTTTACTTTTAGTTTGTTTACAGAAATAGCTTTGACTTTTTTTTTTTTTTTTCCCTGTAGCATCCTAAGAGATCTCTTCGGGTATTAATCCCAAATCAAGCACAAATAAACCAGATGTTTGTCATTAGTAGTATTGGTATAAAGGGGCCAGTTGAAATCTATTAAGCCTTAGCTAAGAACAGAAAGAAGAGGATAATCCTGGGAAACTGCGCGATGTACGGATGGACAGGAAATCCAGTCATCAGAAATAATCAGAGGTCAGTTCATCTGTGCTTCCATACTGTGTGGAATTATTGCTTTTTGTATTCTGCGTCCATGCGACAACTTCCTGCTGCTAATGCCTCCGGCGCTACCTGTAGCCTTTGAAAAGAAAATGGTCTCTCTCTGTAGACTCTGATATGGACGCGCCATGTGAGCTTTGTGATCTTTCACCCATATGTTCGATATCTCGTCCACAAATCGGCACACTTTTTTTTTTTTTTTTTTTTTACTTTATTGAGAATGTTTAGTAGAGTGTTAGATGGCATCAGACAGCTCTCGCTTTGTTGTCTTATTTGGTGTGTATCGTCTGCTGGATCAGTTCTCCCCCATTCTGTGGCTTTGACTTTGAATTGGATCCACACAGCCGGCGATGAGCGAGAGGGTGTGTGTTTGATGTGTGCAGCAGTGTGAGCGCGCTCGGGATTAAAAGCTAGATTGATCGGAGTGTCAAAAAGAGATAAGCACACTGGTCGGTCTGATTTATTAGGGAGGCAGGGAGTTAATATCAGAACACCCAGCTGCATTCTCACACACACACACACA
Organism: Bagroides melapterus; assembly: GCA_028566695.1. NCBI lineage: Eukaryota > Metazoa > Chordata > Actinopteri > Siluriformes > Bagridae > Bagroides > Bagroides melapterus. Next base: position 5,513,206 of record JAOTRN010000031.1, read on the forward strand.
CACAGCTCTTTTTATAGTAGACCACTAAAATCCATTGTAATATTAAAGTAGCTGGTATATATAAGATGATTCAATCGCGAGACAAGAAGAGCTGACGCATAGCTCGCTCGGATCTGTTTGGATTTTTACGGCTGCTTTTATTAATTCCTTCGTCTCCGTTTTCATTATTTGCCATGGCAACAGCACCGGCGGGCTTACGGATGCATATGTAAAAGAAAATGTGTGCCTATACAATATGGCATTTCTACTTGGCCCAAGTTTTCTCATCGTTCTCTCTGTGCCCAAGGGGACTGCTGAATGTCATTAGCACTAACAGTGTCCACATGGCAGTAATGTATTGCAGTGAGGGATATTGACAGGGAGATGATTCAGTATAGTAATGATGGATGAAGCCGGCGCTCTGGGCCAACACACACAGGGCCATACGTGCTTGGAGAGACGGAGACGGAGAGAGAGAGAAAGAGAGAGAGAACAGACTGTTCCTCTGCAGCCTCGCCACTGCGTCTATTTCTTCTAGTTTACTCCGAAACGCTTTTAAGCTCTTCTAGAGGAGTAATGGTTTCCTCTTCAGCCTTGAAAATCCCTAAAGTTTTATTTTGCAGCGCTTTCTATTACACTGATTTAATAGCATTGTTTCTTGCCTGTAGAAACCTATTAGTTCTTGACATCCGGTACGCTCCTAAACGATTAAATTGGGAGGAAAAAATGGCAAGGAAACTTCTCTTCCTCACTGTTAAACGATGTGCCAGTCAATCAGAGAGGGACTACATCGAATCCTGTCTTTATGTGCATTGAAAAGAGACATACGGTCATTACCTTCCCCTGGGGTGCTGGGATTAGGTGTGTGATGTGCTATAATACAATAGGATACGATTATCACCGAATGAGATGGGAGGGTTTTTGTAGACTATTACTGTTAACTGCTGGAAATTTTTTTTAGCTAGAACTTCCCCAGGGTCTGCGAGTGGCTTGTAAAGTAAAAGAATATAAGTGCTAATGGAGAAAAGAAGAAAAGGTTCTTCTGATATCATGCAGCCAGACATGATGAAGACGTCGCCTTAATCTTTACGTCGGAGAATAAAAATCATCCGTCAAGAGCCAGCTACAGGGAGCTTCAGCCAGGTGTAGTGTTCCTAGTGTTGCTCTGTAGGAACGTCTAACGTCTGAACGAACGCAGGCAGGGACGTGGAATTAGAGGTGAGCAGAGCCGGGTAGAACGTACGTGTCACACACGAGTTCACTGTACACGTGAAATTCATACATGCCCATGAAAGCCCAGAGACGACAAAATGTATTTTTCTGCTTGAAATGTGTTCTATGTGCCACACAAATCCCAGATTTCTCCTTAAAGATATAAATCGATATGAATCTCTATGTGCTGTGATGCATCTGTGCTTCTTTACTGTAGCTGTCCTGGTCCTCTTTTGTGGGTGTAATTAGCTTTTAAGGAAGGTCATTCACACACCCGGCCCGGTAAATTAACCTGTACACAGTGAGGCTGCTTCTTTGTCCTCAGACTAATCTATGAGAGAAATCTGCTCAGGTTAAATTGTGTTTTTTTTTTTTTTTTTATGGCTATGGTATATTGACGTGAGCACATTGATTTGGCCCGGCTCTTGGTGTGAAAGAGCTTAAATACTTACTTTTGAAGAGAAGTAGAAAAGGTAATGGAGGAAAAAGACTGGACTCTTTTTCCTCTGATTAATCTGGTGCTTTTCCTTCAAACTCCTTATGTTCCATCACTGAGAACAGCCCAAGCTACTATTCTTTTATTAACTTCAGTTAAACTGTAAAATCTTCTCCATCAAGGCTTTAGAACTATCTTTTATATCTCTAACTCTATTATTCTCAATTATACAAATATTTATTAACATCTGCTAACGTACACAGGCAGCTCCAGGGTCTGGGGTTGGATGGTGAGCTCAGGTTAATGTCTGTGTGAAGTTAAACATGTTCTCGTGATCATATGGGATTCCTCTGGGTTCTCTGCTTTCCTCCAACCTCTGAAAATCAGGGCAGTAGGCTGTCTTAGCTACGTTAAATCACCGCTAGGAATGAATATGTATATCCTAGCACACAAGTGGTGGAACGAACTTCCTCTGGAGGTTCGAACAGCTGAGTCAATGACTGTCTTCAAAAGACGATTGAAGACCCACCTCTTCACAAAATGCTTGTCCTAGCACTTTCTTCCCTGGCTTATAGCTTCTAGCACTTTCTTCCCTGGTGTATAGGTGTCCCCCCACCCTCCACAAAAAAAACAAACAAAAAAAAAAAATTGTTTTAGGCTGTTAGTATCTTTAGTCTTGCAACATACTGAACCTGAGCTAATGTATTCAAA
>JAOTRN010000031.1:5526036-5542894 GCA_028566695.1 Bagroides melapterus
AATGATAAGTGGATAATATTCTAACCTTTATTATCGGGGTTTTTCAAATCAGTGCAGAAATTAGAAGTCCTCTGAACTTCACTGAATGTCCTATAAATGTTCTCAGGATCCTGGGGTTTCTTGGGTGCTATGAGAATGCTTTTATTTGCAGTAACATCCAGACAGCATGCCGCTTTAGTCGTAAACACTTTAACACGATTTTCTGTTTTCTGTAATAATTTTCTCCCTTGTTAGTATTTTTCTGGGAAAGTTTTATGAGAAATGCTTTTAGAACACATTAAAGCAAACCTTCTTAATTCTATTACATATTTTCAGAACATTGTAGGAATGTTATTTTTTTATCATGTTCCCTGGATAGTAACGATTAAATTAAAACGAGAGACAACAGGAGAGTAAAACAGTTGGATTAATACTAGTTTCTTTTAGGAGCAGGGTGAAGCTGTGACATGTCCCAGTAGGTAACTGTCATAAGGCATGGAGTCACAGGGTTTGAAGTCTCTCCCTCATTCTTTCCTGCTCTCCATCTCCCTCTTGCTATCTGGGTCTCCCTTTCACTCAGCTTCTTGTCTGACAGTGAAGGTCATGGTCTTCTCCTCCATATCTGTCTCTCCTTCTATTTTCTTAGTTGTTGACAGGTCCTCCTTTGGGTACAGACCTAGGCTCCTGTCACTGACACATAAGTCTAATAATTCATATTTAGATTCAGCTTTTAATGCTCTTTATCTTGAACAATTTCAGTAACTGAATGCTTTTGACAATCCCGGATACAAAATAGAAAAACTGCATACATTCTTCAGAGAGTGGAGACAATCTATATCATGGGTTTGACTAATTATAGTAAGTTTTACATCGCACTGGAGCGCTGTACTGTAGGTTTCCTGTGTTTATTTGATGATTGTGATTAATATTTCTCTAGAATTAACTACATGCACATGTCCATTCCCACTTCTTACTCAACAGAAGGAAAGAAAAAAACAATGTTTTTGGTTTTGTGTGAGCACGCTACTCTGCGATGGACTAACGTTTTATCCTGGGCACATTCCTGCTTTACACACAGTATTCCCAGGATAGGCTCCATGTCCCTGACCATTATAAAGTGGTTACTGATGATCCAAAAGAATCCATTCCATATTTCCTGTAGAACTGTAGTTTGGTTCTTTTTTTTTTTTTTACAATGATTTGTTTGTACATGTGTAAATAGATTTTAAACTGGAATCTGCCACTTTGAAAATATTCATAGTACATAAGTGGAAACTGCTTCAGGTGACATTTTAGATTATGAATAAAAAGTACACCACAGGTGTCTGGAATACTACAAAGCCTTGCCATTTACTCTGACATCACACGGTGCTCTTTCTCCTATTCTTCTTTTTCCCTCTGCAGACTTGTGAAAGTTTGTTTTCTGCGGAGTAGTGGTGAGGAGACAGCTCAGCAAATAAAGCTCAAACAGCAAGAGAAGAGAGTGGGTGTGCTGGGGAAATGAGGAGGCAGCCGCTTGAACACTGAGACATCGGCGGCATTGATAATACCTTAGCCTATCTGATGCTCCTAGTATGCAACCAAAGCCGCATTGCCCACAGATTCATCCGTCCCCGAGAAAAGGAGAAGAGATGGAGTTTGTAAGAGGTCTAATATAGCCTACTTTATTGAGTCAAAGAAATGATGAGCGAGCGACCCTCCGCTTATATCAGAGAGAGACCTCAATTAAGTTTGCTGTTGTGGAGCTCAGAAGTGAATAGGCTTCTAAACACATCAGTGCTGTAATCCCTGCTCTATGTGCAAGCTGTCCTGAAGACACTAAAACAGGCTGATATTCCTTATTAAAGTAAGTACAGGCATGGAATCACTGGGATGGGATATTTCCTTGTGTGTGAAGAATGGCAGAGCGAACGTGTGACCTCTGTTTGCTTATGCAACTGGTTTTGTGTATAAGAGTGAGTGATGTGATGTTGCTGGAGGGACCGAGCTGGTGTAATGGAGGACGTGGGATACAGTCGATTGACACGAGGGAGAGAGAAAGGCACATTTTTCTGAGCGAGTGTCATCAGCCGCCTCTGCTCTCGCGCCTGTCCAGCTCTGGCCTCTCCTCACTGCGACACTGTGTGATGGAGGAGGCTGGGGGCTCTGGGGCATTGCTACACCACTAAAGTGTTTCTGTCTACTCCGCACTGCTCTAATGGTTTTTCCTGGGCTACGCCATGGGTATAGTGACACCCACACACACATACACAAATTCTCATTAACACGTAAACTCCAGCAGAAAAGGTTGCTAAACAGACTTGCAATATAGACATTGTAATATAGATACTTACCTTATCATTTATCTTTACCAACTGCCCAGCCTGGGGCAATCATTCATTCAGTTCATTTTTGAAATTACATTTCACAAACCACATTAGAAACTTAAAAAAATGTGAAGTTTTTTTTTTTTTTAATAATAATGAATAGCCAGATAATAGGTAAGGTGATGTGTAACTCATCAAAACACTCACATATAAGAAATATGGTGATGATGACTCAGAATATTAGGTATGGTGGCTTAGAGGTTAGCATGTTTGGTTTGATTCCCGTCTCCAGCCCGATGCACACTTATTGTATGTTCTCCCTCATGTTTTAAGGGTTTCCTCCTGGTAATCTGTTTCCTCCCCAATACAAAGACATACACTGTAGGCTGATTTGTATCTTTAACTTGTCTATTGTGTGTGAACAACCCATCCAGGGTGTCCTCCACCTTGTGCCCCAAGTTCCCTGCGATAGGCTCCATGTTCCTCACAACCGTGTCTTGTATACTGTAGAAGCTACAGAACGGATTGTACAGGCTCATTAGAAGGCATGTGGTCGAGGTGCACTAGATTTTGGAGCATGCCTGTTGTGTTTTGTGCTCATCGGGCAAGTGTGCACATACTTTGGTTACATATGGTTAGATGTTAATGGAGAAACGCATGCATCATCCTCTAAAATTTCACTTATTATATTGCTGCATTGATTAGCATAAGGGAGGATTCAGTGATGGATTGCTGCTTTGCAAAAAGAGTCGTCTTCATCTTCAAAAAGAGTTCGCACATATCTCACGCCATCCATCTCTCACATACCCTTTCTTTCTTACTACTGCAGTCTACACAGAAAAAGGTAGCGATCATCACTCGTGGAGCTGATGGTCACAGTTTTTTTTTCTTTTCTCTCTCTCTTTTACACATGCCTTAGAGACATGTCTATATTTGGCCAAATAGCTAATCTTTTAGAAGGCCTGTTTGCTCTTGAGGTTTGTCCCCACTACAAACATTTCCCTGATCAAAGCACTATTAAAGGCCCTGTTGCTTCAAACACAGGCCCCATTCCTCCACTTTCAGCTCAACCTGCTAATCTCCATGGCAACCATATAATCCCCTCACTGCCATTTCAGGTAGCAATGACAGTGAAGAGAGTCTCATTTGAATAGACTCAACCTCAAAGTCACATCTCAAAGGTCTGGAACAGGAACATTTGCTAGAATACTTTCTGAGTGCGACTATTTGCTGTTTTATCTCAAAAACGATTCACAGGATCAACTCGTACCTGGATGTCCTCCAACTCACTGTATACTGACATTGAAAACTGTTCTAAAATGCACACATGCAAACATTTAGCAATAAAATTGACAGCACCCTAGGTGTTGTTCCACATTTTATGTTTTCGGTCTTAATGCATATTCATGGGGAGGATAGAAAGCGGAGTCCGATCATTTGCACGAAAACAGAGCTATCAGCTAATAGCCTCTTCACTGTGGGAGCGAAAAACTGTCTGAGCAAAATCTCAACTGGGCAATTATTACACGGCATGGGGGGAGCACGGAGACATCTTTATCCTATCTCCTCTTTCTTGTTCTAAGCTCATGTGTGTTAGTTCACTCTGTGCAGTTGAAAAAAAAAACAGCAACAACCCAAGATTGCATCTCACAGTGATATCAATATTCATATATTTTATATCAGTGTATGTCTTTCAACTCAAGGCACAAAGGCAGGATTAAAATCCTGACAGACTTTATTCTGTGTGGAGAGTTTACATTTAGCCTTAGTTGTCAAGGGAAAGGAAAGCCTACTTAAAACCTTTCTCTCAAATCCAAGTTACCTCAAATCCATAAAAATTCCATTTAGCTCTCTCTCCATTTATCACAGCTACTGCCTGTTGCTTTTTTAAATCCACTTTTTCCCCCTAAACGAATTTCTTCTGTCTCTGGAGGTAAGAGTTGTCTTGGTGCAGTGGCACATTTGTGCTCTTGTGGAATACATATGTAGCTAGGCTTTTTCATAATACTGTATTTTATTACGCTGTTTGTTTTCCTCACAGCCTCAAAATTCTCACCTGTTTATCTATTCTCTACTCTATTGGTTTGTTTTCTATCTGTAACTTAGCTATGGACTGCACCAATTTAATGAGCCAAAAAATAAATATCTTGCCAAAGGAGTCTTTTATTTATTTGTCAGATATACACCGATCAGTCACATTAAACTCACCTGAGTAATATTGTGTAGATCTCCCTTATGCTGCTAAAAGAGATCTGACCAGTCGAGATCTGGACTCCACAAGACCTGTGAAGGTGTGCTGTGGTTTCTGGCACCAAGATGTTAGCAGGAGATCCTTTAAGAATTACACCCACTTGTCCAACACATCCCATATATGCTTGATTGAGTTGAGATCTGGGGAATTTAGAGGCCAGTCAACACTTTGAACGCTTTGAATTCTTCTGAACATTTTCTTCTCTCTGAACATTATTTCACAGTGTAGCAGGGCACATTATCTTACTGAAAGACGCCACTGACATTAGGGAATACTGTTGCCATGAAAGGCGAGGTGGTAGAGGTTAAAGTAACATCCACATGAAGACATCAGGACAACATTATAAACATGAAAATAAGAGAAAGTGAATCTGATCTTGCTTAGCTTCACTGGCAAAGTCCATGACTTTAAATAAAATGATAGAATGCAGTCAAATAATAAAACAGTAAAGCGCTTTTTATTTTTTATTGGCTCATCACCTTGCAGTAGCTTTTTTTTTTTGTCTAGCATTGAATTGTACAAACAGTGCCATTAGAATATACACAGTGACACCAGGGTAAAAACAAAAGCTCCACATTCCTGTACACCTCTCTTATACTCTTAACAACTTGTGTATGTTGTTGCTTATGATGCCAGTCAGTATACAATCTGACAATCTCATCCTCTGTCCACAGGATATGAAGCTTCTCTTATCTTTTGTGCACATTTCTGGCCACAGTCTTCAGGATCTTCAAGGTTAAAATCTGATTGGCTTACAGGAAAAGGCATTTAACGCCATAAGATGCTTTTTTCTGGCACACCATGTTATCATTGGACTGAAAAATGTTAATGGAATCCCATCTTTAAAAGTTATTAAAGAGTTTTGTGTGAGGCACTTAGTGGTAAATGATAGTCTTGTGTGTGGGAGCTGTGGAGAAAATACTGCTATTAGTCATCTGCAACGTCGGTCAAATTGCTTCTTTGGCCACGTTTATTGACATAATGGACCAGACTCTGTAGGAAAGCTAGAGGTGTGATTCAATAGACTAGACTTTTTTTTTGTAACGTAGCTTTTACTTATAGTTCAATTGTAGTTAAGGACATATAAGGACATACTCAGACTCTACCGCTGATAAATGTTTATTTAATGACAACTTCAGCAAGACAAAGTTTTTTATTTTATTTCATTTTTGATTTTTAAACTGTGATGCCAAGGACTTTAAAAACTAAAGTATTTTTGTTAAGTGTATCCAGCATTTCATTTTTGTTTGTGTACTTTGGCCCAGATATTCAGAATACATTGTATTTCTGCAAGCACACCAGCTTTGTCCTCTGGCATTCAGTCTGTAGTTTAACAGTTCACATGTCAACAAATTCAGCTTGCAACCAATAACACACAGCATGTTTGGTTAACTTCCTGCAGTTGTGTCAAATCAGGGTTGAATCGTGTTCTTACTGCCAAAGTAGAGTATGCTTGGAAAAAGCAGAAGAACACGTCACTCTCATATGTTTGGTTATTTTGGTAAACATTAGTGTGATTTTCTTTTTTTTGCTTCAACTTCCTAAATGAAGCACACGTCTGTCTTTACATGAATGTGTATAGATAGACGTGCTGCCTGAAATGCTGCTGTAAAGCCTTTGGAGAACACTGCACTAACCTTTCCCTGTTCCACATCCCGGTTCTCGGAGGTAAAGCCCTCTCGTGAAGGTGTGAGATCACTGTTAGGTACTGCTTCGTGCCGTTTTTATTCCTCACCGTTTCATGTGCCGAGAGGAACCCAGCTCGACATTCTAAAGAAACGGACATGGCATGTAATTCCGTTCCGGTCCAGCCTACTCTGCAAGTCAACTCGCCATCAATCACCTCCAAGGCCTTAAGTGACACGAGCGTGGAAATTGCACCTCCTTTCAACAAGCCAATCAGAATCCCCTTCAATTACCTGACATTTCATTAATCTCTATCAAAGTCGCGCTAACCGCATCCAGAACTACCAGGGCTTCAGTAATCCCTGGAGGCCATTATTAAATTTGCCTGTATCATTGTAAAGGAAATGGCAAACGCCTTGGACTTAAAGGGCACCCAGCATCTGTCTCTTTAAGACTGAAATCAGCTAAATTAAAAGTGCACAGTTGGGCATAGCAACAACAAACCACATCTATGCCCTTTACAACAGGGCTTGATCAATTCTTAATGCGGCCAGCCAAACATTTTCCAACACTTACTGCCCTTTAAAATAACACTAGGTAACTAGTGTGGAAGAACATGTGCAAACATTGGCATTTGTCTCTACGTACAGTATGAACACCATATTCAGGTTTTAATGTCCATTCTGCAAACATTCTACAAAAATGGATTATATGTAAATTATTAAAAGAGCTCAGTTTATGCCAGTGATTACATTTTTATATTACATATTAGATTTTTTTCCTCCTAAAGTGTGCACATAGTACATGTCAATAAATACACATATACACTAAAACCCACAAACGACAGTGTGTGTAAACTATATTGGCCCCTTAAAACTATTCTGAAACTTCATTGAGTCTAATAGGACATGTATGTAGCCCTGAGAGTTCTATTCTATTCTATTCTATTCTATTCTATTCTGCTAGATACAGTAAAAACCATTTGCTTCTATACACAAGTAATTATAATAAGTAACTACAGTATATTAGGTGAGGGCTACAACAATATTTTCATCAGTTCATTAACTATTTTTACCATCTTAAAATATGTTGAAGGAAAATAACGCAGATTATTTTCAGTAGCTTCTTTCTCCTGTATCCTTGGTCACGGTGAATCCTTGAGCCTATCCCAGGAATAAGGTGTGAGGCCAGTCTATTGCAAGGCACACACTTTTTCACACTCATTTACACCTAGAGGAGATTTAACATAGTTAAGCCACCTTCCAGAATATTTTGAGAGATCAGAAGACACCCACATGGTGAGAATGTGCAAGACTTTCTGCACAGACTGTCACCTACACGGGGACGCCGTGATCGGACTCCCGGCTCGGGGTTGAATGAGAACTTGAACTCCCAGAGCTGTGAGGTGGTAACACTGTGATTAGTTTTTTTAAATGAATACAGGATCTGATTTGTGACCGAAGACACAAAAGGAGTGTTAATCTCACTCAGCAAGCATGCAAAGGACAAGTGTTCTGAAAAAATGTGAAGTAAAATGTGAATGTGCAACTAATTGGTTAAGAGATTAATACAGTGGGTTTTCTTTCACTGTTCGTCTGTTTGTGTTTTTTTTTTTTTTGAACGTCCACCAGACTAGAAAAAAAAAATACAGTTTAAAATCAGTTGAAACTCAATTAGTTTGCAGGGTTATTCCCTGGGAGATGAGGTTATGTTGTATTGAAATTTCGTTATCGCACCATTTTACGAGCATGTTGTTATGCATCTGGATTTGTGTGTGAGCATTATCAGGTAATAACAGCAGAGATTTGGCAGTGTTTTTAAATAGCCGAATCCCCTTAGTGTGTTATTAACGGTGTGATGAGCTGTTACTAAACTGCTGACTGACTTTCCAGTCTCAGAGTCTCTGGGCTGCTCTTACATACAGAGAAGAAAAATGAAAGTTAGCTAGAGAGACAAAGAGGAAAAGGGTTGGGCTGAGTTTACATCTTCTTCTCATATATACTTAATGATCTCCATAGAGTTTAATATGAAACAATTTGTATTTATTAGTTGTTAACCAAGTTAGAAGTACAAATGTTGACTAATTTACCTACTGAAATGTCCAGACCGGTCTATGTGATATGATTACTGATGAGCAACTTTGCTTATCGTTATTCAATCCGCTGATGGCTGTGAAGTGGCCAAGTTGAGTTTTGTAAGCATCTTCTCTGATTAAAGTGGGGAGATAGGGCATCAAAACGCTCGCTCTCTTCACTGCTTAATCAATATACCACTGACAAGTGAGAGAGAGAGAGAGAGAGTGAGAATACCACTGACAACTGAAAGAGAGGTTGGAGAGTGAACCTCAAGAAAATAGTTTGCCATCTGCAATTGCAGCCTGGGGCTAAAAACAAAACTTGCATGTGAATATATTTTTAGGGAGTATGATAGAGATTGACAGAGAGAGTGAGGCTGTAAATTGAGTGTCAGAGATCTTACTGCATCTGGTAAGAAAAAGGAGAGATAGCGAGAGGGACTGAGAGACGGGGAAAGGGAGGAGGGGGGAAAAAAAGGGATGAAAGAAATTAAACCTGGGAGGTGTAACAGCGTAATAATGTTGGGTGCTGTGAGAGGTTCCCCGTCTGGACTTCTGTTGCTTTCAAAAATTATTTATAACTCTGTGGGGAAGGAGAGAAACTAATAACCTATATTAAAAAGGCTGTCTTTCTCTCAATTGCGTTTATAGTCCGAGTTTCATGGGACTCAGACAACATCTATAAAATTGCTGCCTGCTTCATTCTGGCTGAAGATTTAAACACAGGGAAAAAAAAAGATTCAAGGCTGAAGATATTAAAGGAGCAAATGTATGAGGTTAATACGTACATATCACTTTTTTTTCTTTGTCTTTTTTCTCCCAAAGGCTTTGACCTACAGTATGTGTGGGTTTGTGCACTTGTGAGTTTGGCATTGTCTCTTTAGCATGTTTTTCATCTCCAAATACACCCCCCAGACCCTGCTTTGCCCTGACATTCATAGAGGTATAAAGGCTCAGTAGGGGGTATATCCCAAGGAAATCATTTTCCCTCTTTACTTCCTCTTATTTGTAAGATGTCCTTTCAAGCAAGAACAGCCTAAAGTTCAGTCTTCATTCTTCAAAAACAGCCCATGATTCAGTATCATGTAGTGTCCAGATGGGACTTGTCTCCTGTCTTCTGTCTGTTCTGTTCATTTTTGAAAAGAGGTAGGAGGCAGAAGCAAGGAGCTATGACCAACGTTGTGAAATCAAAAGGAAAGCAGCCTCTTCTCCTGTGTTTGGGCAAGACAAAAAAATCTCTAAGCATGACACATCCTCTCTCTCTCGCTCGCTCTCTCTCTCTTTCTCTCTTCCCTCTACCTACCTCTCTTGCTTCTACACTTTCTTGTTCATACACTTAGCTTCAAGAGGCAGCTCTTTGTTCTGTTTTTTTTTCTTAAAGTCTGAAAGCAATGTTAACAGAGACGAGAAAAGGAAATAGGAAGATAATATCGAATTTGTCAGTTGATTGCAAAGGGAATGATGTTTTTTTTCCTGAATCAGCTGCCAAAACTGCCACTCAGTGTCCAAATAAATCACCACAAATGGCATTAAAGACCATTCAGTGATATCTTCTTCAAATACAGCTACAAGGCTTCATTTCAAATTGGCCTCTTATATTAACAAAAGTCATTAGGAGGTCAGTCTAACCCCCACTCTGCCTCATCCCTTCCTGTCTTTCTGAAATAGAGATTTCTCCACTTCAAGGACGACAGTGACAATTGAGGTCGTGAGCAGTGCAGGAAGTGACAGTTGAATGGGGCAGACAGTGAGAGAGAAAGGTTTTGATTGCAGCAAATCGATCTCTAATCACCCTGTGCTCAGCGCTTTTATCCTCGAGCTGTCTGCTGGGCTTAAGTGCGTTCAGGGATATATTTACATGCTGTGGTCAGGAGGGTCTTCAATGTCTGACTCTCTTTCTTTCCCTTACTTTTATTCCCTCTCTTCTGTTTGTTACAATGTGGTATTGTAATCCTCTATGCTGGCCTCCTCACACATCAAACAGCCCACCAGCCTAACATCTTTGATACTGATTGCCCACTCCAGCCACCTCTCATCAGGAGAGAGAAGAGGTTCTTTTTTATTCAACATGCTTGACCGAGGTGGATGTTTTTCACTTTTTCTAGATTTCTTTGTCTTTCCTCTTTGAGTGTCACCTTGATCACAGACCTCTGTCCTCGGTGACGTCTCCACCAGGCTCTTATCCTCTTATCTGGGAGGAGAATCACCTGATGTGATTCCATGCTTTTGTGTGTGTGTTTGTGTTTGCGTGTGCTGGAAGATGAGGGGTCTCGGGGGTTGGATGCTGTTCTGCCTGATCAATGCTATTTGAATAGAGGGAGACTGCAGATTGTGGAGTAGTCATAGGGTTAATGGTGCTCAGCTCTCACAAGCTGAAGGTGCTCCTTGACATATAGAGTTGTGCTGGTACTCTTGCCCTAGAACAGAGTGCGGAAGAAGCACTGCATCCCCTCGTCTTGGCTCGACCTTTTCACAGGCAGGAAGGGTCTGTACAAACCATAAGCCCTGTTGGGTTTCAGGCTTGTTCTATGCCCTTGAGTAACTGACAGAGAATAATAGAAGTTGACTGCCTTTCAAGCTCAATAGTAGGTATCGTGTGCATAAGTCAGGTTTAAATTTAACACCTGTGAAAATTACAATTGCTCCGTGTCACCTGGTATGACCTGCTAAAGTGAAGTGACGCTAAGTTACTGCAGGATAAAAGACACTATTAGCCGAGCCGAAAAGCTTCTATCGTATCACACTGAGGCGGGACGATAAACAAAGAAAGAGACACAGGGACAATGTTGTTTTGCAGATCAAGCTTTATTTCTCTTCTTTTTATTGTTTCAGTTTAGGCACCGAACATATACTGCGTTGTAACGTTGTTCCATATGGGTGTTTATCAGGCTGTTTGAATCCTGCATCAGCCCTACATCAGAGTGTGCAGATGGTGTAGCAGGTAGCATTTTATCTAAGGAAGGTGTGTAAATAAGAGAGAGGAATATTCAAAAAGCTGCTTTGCTTCTGCTATTGCTGAAAGGGATGCTCTATATTTATGACTTGTGCTCTTTATCCAAACTGTCTGAAATGTCTGCTTGACTCAAATCCTTGGTTAGTGACCAATTAAACCCCTTTTTTAACTAGCATTAGTTTCCTGAGCACTGTCCAGACTGTTTTTTGGGGGAAAACATCACGGCACTGTAACTGCTGCCAATAAAATACTTCATGATATTATAAATGCCCTTGATTGTAAAAATTCTGTATTGCTCATTACAGCTTTATACTAAATTTTAAAGCTGAGGTTCCACAGAGTTCAAGTCTGGGGCCTTTATTTTTTATATCTCTGTATAGAAAAATGATGCAGACAATAATGTCTCTGATGCTGATATGAATTTATATGCCAGTGACATTATTATCTATTGCCCTGCCCGATCTTCGGCTGAGGCAATGTCAGATCTTCAAAGAGCCTTTGCATGTGAACAGCAAAATGTGATGAAAGTGCATAGTATTCAATGCACCTTATCTGTATTCCCCAAATATACCTTGCAGACAGACCAATAAATACTTGGGTTTTGTATTAGACAATGGTCTTTGGCTTTAATCTTCACACCGAACAAAAAGAAAAAAAAAATGACATCAAACCATCCCTATAACAGTATTACATAACAACTAGAGAGGACGGTATATTTCATCTGGCCTTGTAGTAACATGTTTTTCTCGCATAATCCTTATAATATTAGTGTTTATGAACTTTATTAGAGAGACTGGTATTCTTTTTTTTTCCAAAGTTTTAATTAAAATCTGACCACTGTCACTGTCCAGACCCTATTAAGATTAAGGCTTGTGTATACTTCATTTACACTCTAAATTAGATTGGTTCACTACTGTGACTTGTGATGTACTAATAATAATCTAAGTCGGTTGCTTTGACATAAGTAACTTTCGAACAATTTTGTCTTTACGGTAGCTGACACCTGTGAGAATATTTATTCCTCATCAGTTAGAGCTTTATTGTAGTTAGAGTCAATGTGGATCTTTGTTCTGTCCCAGTAACACTAAGCATGCGACAGGAATACACCCAGGGTGACACATCCGTCCATCGCAAGGCACCATGCACACAAATAAGCACACTCATTCATCGGGATAGAATACCCTGTACAGACAGATCAATAGAACAATATATTAGAATATTTCATGATGAAATTGAGTGTATGTTTATGCCAGTGATCACGGAGTGAGTATGGAATCATTTCACGTTATAATCTCTGTCATTAAGTGAAGTGATATCTACTTCAACATCTGTTCACACTTGCTAATGAATAAGCACATCGTTTGTGTACTGAACTGTACAAACTGTACATTCAATACAGTGTTATAGGATGTTACAGTGTTAAGATAAATATTAATATTTTTAGGTGACAAAGGCAAAGATGATTGAATTTCATAGATTTAACTTGACCGTTATCATTAATCATCACAGCCTGGCTCATTAAAAAAGAGGTGCCAGTTTAGCTGACCTAATCAACATTTTAAAAGCTGGGCTAAATGGAGGAAGGTGGTGCTTTTCTTTTTTTTTTGCTGAATTTGGTGTGTTCGAGTTCTTCCTCTCATATCTCAGTAACTGCATTACATCAGACACCTTTTCATGTCTTATCTGCCTGAATTAAAAGTGGCAAGACGACCACTAAAGGAAAGCTGAGGTAACCTTCAGAATTCATTAGATTTCCACTGTTTGTCAAAGACTTCTCCTCTTTTGATGCAATTTACATATTTATCAGAACCGATCATGATATGACGTCTTGAATTTTTTATTTCTCGGGTGTCAGGAGGTAATGTGGAGACTGTGGCACTCACAAAATGTGCTGAGCTGGCTGTCTTCACCAAGGGTGTGGACATAAATTCTCTCTCTCTCTCTCTCTCTCTCTCTCTCTCTCTTTCTTTCCATTCATGTCTCCCTGTTGGTCTTTAATTTCTCTCCTAATGGAAACAGGGAGCTCCTTATCTGAGCAGGAGTAACTGAGTTGTTGACGTCTCCAATGATTTGGCGCTGCACTGGCCCCTCTGCAGAGTACTCTGCTAGCAAGGATTCCTACACTCATCACTCCTTTAGCACCAATAAAGAGGGCGATATATGGAGCAAAGGCAGTTAAGAGTCCCTTCAGAGGAGTCGGCTCATGACCGCTGTTTAATGGCCTAATTGGGAGTATGTGTCTTCCACATAGAACAGCATGGCACAGCATCGACAAAGCACTTCATAACTCAAACCACGCCATTTTCAGCTTAAGCTCATTTTTTTTCCTGTTGAAGTCCTTGAGATCCTTGCAGGGGAAGAAATGGAGAGAGGAAGAGGGAGAGATGGGGATTGGATGGGGGCGAATCCATACATTAAGGCATCACGTTGTCTGTCGGATGCTAAAGCAAAACAGAGTGTAACAAAACCACTGAAGCAGCAAAAAAAGAAAGAAAGGAAAAAAAAGCTCAGCTGGTGGCCCAAGCACATTTGTCTTGTTTTATAAGAGCTCTTTCTTCCCCTTGACCAGGAAGAAGGAGGTAAACGGTGAGATGTGTGTGGCACTAGGGCCCCCTGCTGATATCCAGCTTCACCTGCAGGCCACACGCTGCCAGTTCAGTGAGGTGAAGCGTGTGATGCCGCTAGAGGTACATTCTGACCACGGCCTGAATGAGGAGAAGAACGAGACACACCCAACATGTGAGCATCTTTAGTAGCATTAGGAGAAAAACTGCAGCTCACTATACTTTACCTAGTACACAGACTCTAGCAAATTAATATTCTGTAGATCTGTTAGGCCTAGTAGGACACTAATAGGAATGGTATGAGGGAGCTCAGGGCAAAATTTCGAAAACTGTTCATTTTACAGCGCCTACACACACATACACACAAGGCTGACTACGTCGCTGCTTTGTTTAAGTACGTAGCGCTTGCCTCCAGCACCTTCACAGCTATCATTTCATTGTTTTACATCTGCTGCTGGCATGTCCCAGTGGGCCAAGGCCAAGGTGTAATTTAGAACTGATGGAATTTCACAGGCAAGTGAGCGGCAGGGCCTGGGCAAAAAAGAAAAAAGTTCTCGCGTTCATGGCAAATGGGCTGGGCCTCTCCGCCGAGACTCCTGAATGGCAAAGCCATTCATCTCAGTGAAGGGCAGAGAGAGAGGGAAAAGAGGGCTCTGCTTTCATTTTCTTTTAAAAATGGAATAATGGTTTATATTTACGGCTCCGGTGTCAATGACGCACTCACATGTTTTTTTATTCCGGGTGCGGAGAAAGCAGAGCTGGGGCGTTTGTGTTACTAAATAAGGTTTGCTACTGCTGAGCACACACTTGGCTGGGATCAATAAGATATTAAGCTTGTGTACATAGCAATGAGCTGCATAATCACTGAAGTCATTTAGGACACAGAGAAGATGAAGGAGCGCCCAAACAGTACAGCGGACATGATATATTATTGAACGACTATTTAATTTAAAACAGTCCAGTGAGCATTTGAATATAAGTGCCTATATGAAAAGAACCATGTGCCTTGTATATGTGTGTGTGTGTGTGTGTGTGTGTGAGATTTCAATAACACTTAATCAGTGATTAAACTTAGTTTCTCAGTGAATCTCAGCGGCACAGCAGTGTGACCTAGTGTCTTAGTGACAGCCATGACAATAATTATCCCATAGCTCATCTGAGATCAGAACCTCAGTCCCTAAAGACCCCAGTCCTGTTCCCTAAAACACTGCTGGCATAATGGATCAGGCCACGCTTGTTTATACAGAGCTGGATATATGTGTACATTATTCAGGTAGCCTGATGAATAATACATATTGGTATTTTAGTTTCATTCATACTCAGGTTGACCGCTAACCCTACCATGGCATCGGTCACAATAACCCCGTGAGTGTGTATATGAGTGTGCACCTGTGTGCTTTGAAGTGTGTGAGTGACTGAGTCTGGGAATGTATGGAAATGTATGTGGAAGGGTTCAAATGCTACAGACACATCGACACACACATCTACACGCAGCGTGCCTCCTTCCTAGAGTTGTGCAGCACGCTCCGCAGACTAGAATATTATTCCTGCCTCAAATGTAATCATCCATACTGAATAGGAGACAAAGAGCTGGGGATGTAGTTTAGCATGTCTGCCGATATGATAAAGCTTTCCTCTGCAGCTCGTTGTGTGTGTGTGCAGGAGTGCCGGAGTGTGAGTGCGAGCATAACTATTGTGTTATTTGCCATTGGTCATTACAGCATTCTCCCGTTTGCATTGGAAGCGAGGGATTTTTTTTTTTCTCGAGGTTTTGTGCTTTCCCCAGCCCGTCCTATAGCTGATAAGCAGATGATTGTGACTGGTGCATGAATTCCTGGGTTTGTAACAATGAAATCGTGAAGCACCAGGTAGAAAAATGAGCTCACCTCACCATGGGTGGAAGCATATCAGCATTTTAAAAAGGGCTTTTTGTTGAGCATCTGCTCCCTACTGCTTTATTAAGCTGAATAGCATTTCATGCCAAGTATACACCAAGTCCCTTACGCAGAGATACCTGCTTCATTTTATGCATTAAAATTCATATAGAAGACAGGCAAGGTGAAGATACGGATACGAAATAGCATGAACAGCATATCGGGGGGAAATCTCTGGCCCATTATTGCATCCAGAGGGCGAGGGCCACCAGTAATTTAATTTGAGGCATCACAGAAGCATCTTGTCCTTGGCCTGATGGGGACACCAGATCACCATGCAGTCTCTTTCTTCTTGTCTCTTTCAATCTCTGTCTGTCAGATCATTTCAAACACAGATCTGTGCAACAAATCCCTACAAAACAAAATGAAGATTCTAACAAATATTGAGCCTTCATTAATTTATTGTATATCAGAGGTGTAACGCTGATTAGGTTGAGAATAAACCTTCTTGCTCTCAGTTGTTATTTTCAAAAATATACACACCTGTACTGATGCTGGATTTGTATAACTGTCAGACTCCTTAATACCACAGACCTGTCCCTTCACCGAAAACACACACACACACACACACACACATAATAGCAATTGTACATTTCTATTTGGACTGCTGCTATAACACAAAAATCACCTGGTTCATCTACATCATTTCTGCTGTTAACTGTCTCATGTTTTTACATCCAGGATTTTATTATAACACGTTACTCATTACTGAACTGTTGAACTGTGTACTAGTCAGCACTGCATCATCAAAAAGTTCAAAACTATTGTATTGTACTGAATTGTCTTGCACTTGCACACATGTACTTTATGTAGTACTGTGTAGGACTGTGTAGTTTTTTATGCACTACTATGGACCTAGGGGAATGCTGTTTCATTTAGCTATATAAAGTTAAATCACAATGAAAGCTTCTTGACCTGACTGGAACTTGGAATATTGTTATATTCAAAATCTGTCGCTGCAGTGGTTATTTAAGTCCATTTTATAATTCCCTTCTGCTAAGACTAGCTCTTAACACAGACACACAACTAAAACAGGTTTTGTTTTGTCTTTATAGCTCAGTTTTGTAGCTATACATACATATGTTATGTTCTGCCATTACATTCCCCAACCAACGGACTGAGTTTAGTTTAGTTTAGTTTAGTTTAGTTTAGTTTAGTTTAGTTTAGTTTA
>JAOTRN010000031.1:5587435-5599095 GCA_028566695.1 Bagroides melapterus
TGTGTGTGTGTGTGTGTGCATTTGGATTTTGAAGATATATATATTGTTCTCTACACCATTTTTATTAGTATTTTATGGAATCAAAGAGATTTTATTTCTGAAGTTTTCCCTTGAAATTTGCATTTCAGCTGCATTTTTCAGTCCTGTTGCCCAGAGGATGTGTTTATACTGTAAACTTCTACATAGTTAGTTTCTTGGTTAGTGAACACACAAAAAGTGCATTTGCATTTAATTAATTAATTTTTTATTTATTTATTTTTTTTAAATCCTGTCTGACAAATTGTATGTGTACAACGTAATGTAATTTGGAAATACTTTTTTCTGTGATTTTTTTTTTTCATCAACCAATAGAAGTATTTATATTTGTACAATGTCATATATAGAACATATACAGCTACATAATGTCCATTATTTAGTGAAATAAGGAATTCTATGGTTATTTCTGTATTCATTTGCTTTTCTGAAATAAACACTCCTACTTTAGTAACTGTAAGAGTTAATGATACACTTGTTTCTATTCTTTTACCAGTTCAATAAACTCAGGATAACCAGAAAGGAACAAATAAGCAGGAAGAAAAGAGTTTTATTTTAATATTCCTTCCTTGGGGTCACTGTGACCTCATCACAACATAAGGGTTAAAAGCTGGAGTGAGTCACTGTAGACGCTAACTCGAGCAAGTAAATGTATGTAGTGCAAATTAAAAAGAGGAAATGAGCAGGATTTATTTTACAAAGGCGTACTTCGTGGAATTATGATATGCAAAACAATGTCTTCTGTTTTCATTTAATTACTAACACTTTTGTAGATTGTAATCCTGTTGGAAAAAACACTGTGGAAGGGAAGTTGTATTCTAGTGTGTGTGTGTGTGTGTGTGTGTGTGTTCAGGAGGAGCAGAGTGAAGAAGGAGACTGTGGTCAGACTGAACCTGGTCCTTCCTTCCACGACTCGCTGCATCACAGCCAGCTACCAGCAGACAGGTGCACAAAATACTCTTTTACACTCAGTAGATCTCATACTTCATCATATTTAATTATTCAGTTCAATTTATTTCTAGAGCACCTTTAACAACTGACATTGTCTCAAAGCAGCTTTTCAAAATGAAGTTACTATTTATCTCTAACATTTATCCTTAATGAGCCTGGGGCAACAGTCACAAGAAAAAAAACTCCCTGAGATGGACCAGGCTCAGTAGAGAGCCCATCCTCATTTGGGTGACACTGGTCAGTAAATAATGTACGTGGAAATAATGTCCTTTCCAGATTAATTATGGATTTGTTCATCAAGAGGAAGTTTTGTCAATAAAGTTGCATTTGCTAAAAAGTGTTCATTTCCCCTGTGTGTAGAGACTTTTGGAAGACTTTAGGCATTATTAAATATATCACCTTTTCTTCTCTGATATTCTTTCTGAAGTGTAGAGTATCAGGAGATGCTAACGCACATCTGATATTCCACCTATTTGCTTTTTTAATGGAATCATTGTAATTTGTACATCAAAATATTCTTCATAAACCTAAAATTAAAAGCTTGATTTTATGAATTATGTTAATGATTAATTACAAAGTATTTTTTTTTTTTTAATAAAAAGTCAATTACATTACTATATAAAGGACAATTCAGAGGAAAACTGCAAAGAAGAAATATAGCAGAATAACAAGGACAAATAGTTTTTATAAGAATATATGCGGTCTTGGTTTGTAGTGTGATTAATGTGTTTTTCTGTTAGACCAACTATGAAAAATATATAAGCAATAAGGGAGATTTCATTTTTTTAATGTATATATAATTGTGATGCTTCTTCAAAGCTGAGGTTCTTCGAGTGGACTGTGTACTTTAATGTAGAAGAACAGTTAATGTCTAATTTAAAGATTTGTGTAGAACAATAGCCAAAAAACTTGGCAATGCCTGAACAAGAGAATTGTGCTGGAGAAGCTCTTATTTATTTAGATATCTCTTAAAGCCTTGTGCTCACTGTTCTATGACATGAATGAGAAGAAATGCCATTGATGAACATGTGGAAAGAAAGCTGAAGGGTGTGAAAACTTCTCTCTTGGTGGAGCTTGACACATTTATACATAATATGATATTCACACATATGGGTGAGATATTTATCACCAATGATCACAGGCACATGCTAAAACTTCTACAGTGGTGTTGTCACTGCATAATTTTGTCAAAGCAAAGTGAGAAGCCAGGCAGAGTTGCACAAACTGAGTTATATATAATCTAAAACTCACCAAACAAAATGGTGCAGCCTTGAAAGGCCTGATGAATATGCATGACCAACAGTTGGGGTAAGCTAAAGACTTTTAATCATTAAAATAATTACTGGAAAATATGCAGGAATATGAGGCTTAGTAAAGCTAGAATTTAAGTGCTTTTTAAACACAATGTTTTAAAGGAAACACCAGTATTCACATATATGGAATGATCAGAAGTTATGATGCACTAGTAAACAGGATGATCATAGAAATCTGTGGACTATCACACTTCTGAAAATAAAAGTGTCCATTTATGGGAAATCAACAAAAAAAAACTTTTTTATGATCTCTGCTAATGTTTGTATAGGTGTCTGGGAAATGTATGGAGGGTTTGTTACATTCCATAATGTGGCATAAATCCACGATCACCCAATACTATACCTGACTGCTTGTCTAAGGTTATAGCTTAATGATACAAGTAAAGCACAATTACTTGCTTAAAGGCAGAATGTAAATCGTATGCCTCCATGTTGCAGGGTTATTCCTGGAGAGCCATCTGTTCATTTAGATAACGGAACATTCTGGACCAACAATGCTGCCAAATACACCGGGAAGTCCCACAGAGCAGTGTTTGAGGACAGCCTTGGCAAAATCTACAAGAACCTGTACAGAAAAGCATCAAGTCCCACACACAGTGACTCACAAAGCACCTGGACATAGTCACCTCTCCAAGATGCCTAGTTTTCCTTTAAACCAGCTATGACTTATTTATTTCTTCAGAATCCACAGCAAAGATTCTGTGCTAATATTTTTAAGCCATGCACAACAATAATAATAACAATGTGTCCTCATTGTATATTCTGATTATTTCTGCATTAATCTAGGCAGGATATTGGGTATATGTATTGTAGCAGGATGTAGGTCTGGCTCAATCCATTGTTATTTATTGTTACTAGGCTGAAGTGGAGAACTTTCCCATAACAGCATGATTATTAGTGTTTCTGTTCTATTATACCTTTTTTTTTTCCAATGATAGAATTTTTTTTTGTTAATTTGTCTTGACATTATGGAAGCTTACAAAAGTTACACTTTACCTCAAACTGTTATAAATCTCTGACTCTAGAGACTTCAGGAAATTCAAAATTAACTTCTTATAGAAAGCTTCACCATGCCAATGATTATGTAACCTCCACATGACATATATGCAGTGTGCAGTTAGATATACTTTCAGTTATATAAAAAAAACAATCCAGAGCAGGGTGACCACAGGGTGACATGATTAATCCTCTCCTTCACAT
The DNA here is from genome assembly GCA_028566695.1 of Bagroides melapterus. NCBI lineage: Eukaryota > Metazoa > Chordata > Actinopteri > Siluriformes > Bagridae > Bagroides > Bagroides melapterus. Next base: position 5,590,933 of record JAOTRN010000031.1, read on the forward strand.
CACTTTTTTTTTTCTAACAGCAGCACAGCCTGAGTACTATCGATTTACAGTTTTCCAATAATTACAATGTTTGTTTGATTTATGAGTGAACATTAAATCTAACTCTAAACCGTTAAAGTGTAATCTCGTTGAATGTCCACAAGGCATGCGAGTCCCTGTATCTCTTTTTCCTCACACATTAAAAAAAAAACACAGCTTGTCATTTTGTTGCCATAAAGTTTGAATCTCACAAACGTATGACGTGGCATTACACTTTCCTGTCAGTGTCACTTAGAGGTCTGTGTTACAGGTGGAACTTCTGTAAGAACAATGCACACCCGCTGACTTAACAGTGTCGCGCACTCGGCCACTCAACAGTACTGTAGGTATACTCATGAACATTTGTGATACTGATGTGAATGATGTTTCCATACAGAAGAAAAACTGAAGTCCACAGTCTGCTGGTTTACATGATTTATTGGTGATCAGCCATGAGAACCGTCATGTTGAATCCTCCAAACTGGTGGCACAAGTCAAGTGTCTTCAGTCAGAAAACAAAACACAGACAAATCTACTGTATATAACCTTTTTTTTTTTAAACAGCTTTTCTTTAAACTATTACATATAAGGTATTAAAATTATCAATTGTACACATTTTAGTATTAAAATGGTAAAACACCTGCAAATGAAATTCATTACATTAAAAATCTGTCTTACACAATAAACACTGTCCCCAAGCTCACATGTGCTGGAACAATCTTCCTGGTATTCCCCTAAACACCACAAATGTACAAGGTCAAATGACTTTAGCTTACATTACTTCTTTTTGGGAAATTTATGCTTCTTTTTATTCATCTTTCCAGCTGCTGCTGCTGCTTTTTCCGCCATGATCTCTCTGTACTTCCTCTTGTTAAAACTGAAAAAGTGACAAAGAAAGGTTGTTGTAGCCAAAAAAATAAAAAAAAAAATAAAAATAAACGCAAACGCAAATACATGTAAGGAGTATTGTAGTATGCTTTTAAAGTCATGTTCTTACATCTATGTTCATATAAATTAAACATGTTTACCAGTGTAGCATGACGAAAAACCCCCATAATAATAATAATAATTTCTAAACCACAACACATTTCTACTTTACCTTCTGAACTCTGCATCAGCAAGTAATTCCTCCACAATAGTCCTCTTCCTCTCTTTCTTAGGAATTCGGGAATGATAGAAGTCTATGGGGTTATCAACTACTGTTCCAACCTGCAGAAGAAACCCAGTAAAAACCAAGGCTGAGAATCATGTAAGAGAATTATTACTTTAAGAAATGTATTAGCTTAACAGATCAGGAAATTCAAAGTCCTGGATGAATCAATCCTCACTTGAAAGTATTTGGGAAATCCTTGTCTGTCGTTCTTCTTGTAAAAGCGCTTTGGATCCATGGCTGAACGCATCTGTAGGGCCTTGAGATCATTTCTCAGTTCCTCTGTTACTTCAGGAGCTCTCATGTTGAACCAGCCATCTCCTGTGGTCTTTGCTTTCTCCTCCTGCATGTAACATTAAAATAAAATTAAAAACAGAACAAAAAAATTGCTTACATAAATAATAGTGCATCACTGGCTAAGGAACAGGTTTACTGACCCTGCGCTTCAATTTAGCTGCATGTTTGGATTCCTTGTATGGTGGCACGCTGTCTTTCTTTTCAAAGTCTGCAACAATCACGCTCTGATTCAGCAACTGCAAAAGAAAGCTCAAGGAGGTTTAGAAGAACCAGGAATAGCAATGAAATGAAGCGACATTTTAAATCATTTACCGTTTGAAGGCTACCAGCCTCTAAAAGCAATTTAACATTCACAATACAAAAATATTCGTGATTTCTATGCAAGTCAAGTTTTTGTAAATACCTGCAACTTTTTTTAATTAGCCATGTGCTTTACTGGAAAGGTGCATTTCTGACAGATAGAGTTGTTATTGTTAGTCAAAAATGCATTTCAAAACCATCACAGATCCATAGAATTGCATAGAAATGACATTGCTGCTTGTTTTGGTTGACAAAGGTTTTATGTAAGGTGCATTTATAGAGTGAGAGAGACATACAAATGGACAGACAGACAGACACGTGAGACATGAGGCTTCAGTCATTCGTGTCAGTGCTCAGAGTAGAAGAGAACAAATCCCTCACAGTTGTTAGTTTCCATCAACAGATGATCCAGCACTAACAATATAAAAGGACGCTTACACCGAGCCTCAGCTTGGCACATTTCACTGAGTGCAGAGGTTCTGTTAACTGAGCTCACAACACATACAGCTCAAACTGACAACCTCCTAAAAACACAGCTGCACATCAAGCAGGGCTTTCTCATCGAGGCTGAAGAGTGTTTAGAGTGAAACTTTGACTCAGAAGCTTTGAGCATATTTTTACTTGAGGGAAAAAAAGGTTTTAGGTTTAGTCTCCTATAGTGATTTTATTCTTGATACAGAAACTTAAAAGTGCTTCATTGATTCTGCTTTTGGAAAATCATTGCAATCTCAGACAGATGCTTTTTGTTAAGCTCGACAGAGCAAACAATTATGTGTATGTACAAGAAACATTTGATGAACTCACTGGAAAAATCAACAGCCACACTGTATTTAACCTCTTCTAGAAGTTTCCTATGACGTCACTGCTATTATATGCAGCATTATTTAATGTTGCTGTTTGCCTTTAAAATGTAACACACACATCACTGTTCTGAGCAGCAGATGTCACCAGTGTGCAATGCACTGAAATCTTCTACCAAGGATCTTGATCAAGAAATGCTTTATTACTCCAGAAAGCTTCAGTCTGTCATCAATAGTCATCTGTATTTTTAATAAAAACAAGGTCTCCACTGGCAAGCCTCTGATGAATCCTTAAAGACAGAGAACCCTTCAGCACAAGGACCTTCGTTGTAGTATTAATGGCCAATGACACACAAACCTAAATCTTTCAGAATGTAATCTATGATGATGTATGTTTACATACCCATCAGCAACAAGACTATAACAGTGCATTTAATGAAAGTACCTAAGAGAATCAGTCAAGTTAAATACCTCATCCTGCTTCTTCTGATCCTTCAGCTTTTTCAGGTTGTCAGAGACAGATTTGGATTTGCTGCCATCAAAGTTGATATATAATCCACCAAGAGACTTTATTTTCAACCCAGGGTCAATAGAACTGGATAATTCATTCCTAAAAGGAGAGAGAGAGAGAGAGAGAGAGATAGAGATGAAGTTCACTGCAAGTAAAAAAAACTGTAATTAATTATTTGAGGAGACTAGGTTAAATTCATACAATGGCAGCTTTCTAGTAGAGAAGAGTATGTTTGAGTCTTCATCATCCTCCTCATCCTCATCATCTCCCTCCTCATCAACAAAATCCTCTTCATCCTCGACAGCTTTGGAGTCCTTGTCATCGTCATCTCTTTCTTCCTGTGTAGTATCGATGTAGTACTTTTCACTGGGTTGACAGCCAGGACGCACGTCAATAACAAACAGTCCGTTACCCGCGAGTGAGTCTGGTGCAGTGGAAGGACCTGGCTGATCCTCAGAATGGCAAACATCATCCTCACTCTCCAAGTCCCCAGCCTTGTCATTACCTCCGTCCACTGAGAGCCCATCATCCTCACTCTCCTCATCCTCACTGCTGTCCAGCAAGCTGATGCATATCTTCTCAATACTTGTCTTACAAGATTTTGAGCTCGATGGCGTTTCTTCCTTGTTAGTCATGTCTTCCATCACTTCTTCCTCTGAAGGTCCCTGGTCAACAGTAATAGCGCCTTCATCAGTTGCCACATCCGTCATCTTCTTAGTTGCTTCCATTTTCTTCTCTGGTTCACTGAGGACTTTTGAATTCTCTTCAGGCACAGCCAGGTCAGAACTTTGTCTAGGTTTGTCAGGTTCTACTACGAGGTTTGACTGAGGTTTGTGGTCAGCCATTTTGACACTCTCCTCGTGTGTCACTGATATGTAACTTGATTCTTCTTCTATGGGTTGGACTTCCTGTACAGAGCTTGACTCATGTGTATCCATAACCTCATCTGCAATCTCAACATCCTTCTCAGTCTTAGAAGAAATGTCTTGTCTATTCTCAGATTCAATTCTCACTTCAGCCTCATCCTCATCAAGATGTAGAGTAAGATCCCCATTATTGTCCTCAACAGAACATTCCAGATCTGCAGGAATAACTGTTTTATTATTCGCATCCTCTTCCATCTCCTCTACAGCCTCCATGTCTGACTTTGTTGAACTTACAGCCTGGTCTTTCTCAGATTCATTTTCTTCACTATCCTTTTTAACACTTTTGGACACCAGTGCTGGCATCTTACGCACATCCACTGTGACTCGAACACTTCTTGCTCTAGAAACTCGGACAGCGCAGTTGCTGCTAGCTGAGCCAGTTCTGCTACTACATGGGGTTCCCTTGCCCCGTGTAGAACAAATACTATCAATAGAAGACAATATTGATTCTGAATCCGTGTCAGCTACCTGACTAGCGCTTCGGGTGGTTCTTCTAGGACTCAAGCTAGGGCCAGACTCACATCCTTCAGAGTCATAAGTCTGACCTTCCTCAGTAGACTTTGCTTTGCCACTGCAACCTCTTGTCCTTCTGGATTCTAAAGGAGTAGAAGTCTCAACAGTTTCACTTTGCTCCAAGTGGATGGGGATCGACTCAGTGACCTTCACTCTGCGTCGTGTGGATCTCCGAACAGTGGATCCCTGAGGGCCAGAAACTACAGACGAGCAAGAATCAGCCTCTGAATGAGTTGCGTCCTCTGGAGCGATAGCAAGCTTCCTGCGGCTCCTTGTGACTCTTGTGGACAGAGATGCCACTGAGCTGCAAGACTCAGCCTCAGAATGCTCATCGTCCTGTAAAGTGGAGGACCCCAAAACAGGTGCAGGCTTCTTCTGACCTCTTGTGGTTCTACGTGGCGTTTTAGTCAATGATGAACTACTAGATTCAGTTTTAGAAACCTCTTGTTCATCCACAGCTGAAGCTTTCACTCTGACTGTTGCTCTCCGTCTGCTTTGGGACATCAGCTGGATATCAGACGCCACAGAACAGCAAGATTCAGATTCAGACACATCTGCGTCATGTGTGGATTCTGGCTGTTTGCCTGCTGGATTACCTTTAGCACCTCTAGTTAACATTTTTGCTGATGTTTCTAATTCAGCCGAAGCTGTGGTCTGCTCTTCTGCCTCATCCTGCTGGGAGTCACTTGTGTGTTCAGACTGGGACTGAGCTGTCAATATCCCTGTTCTACGCCTTGTTCTTGTAGATACCTGTTAAAGGGGAAAAAAACCAATACAATTTCTTCTTACTGCTGTGCAAAACAAAAAAAATCCCATGATACAATTCTACAAGCTCATGTGAACATCTGCATAGAGCTTTTCCAATGAAACTCATGCGATGACATATCATATCCCTTGTACTTCTGCATGGACCATGTTCTATGGTAGTTATTACCACTAGTACATAACACAGTACAGTTTTTTTCCGTCCACATTTTCTGTTTTAGCCGTTAATCAGCATCTGTTTCTGACCACCGCACTGTTAGCTGGTTAGCTTAGTTTGCTATGTTAGGCTTCTCAACCCAGCAGTAACAAAGAAAACAGCATTGCACCATATACACTGTTATTCTAGGACTGATCCGCGACCAATATACATCAGCAGTGGTTCTACTGTAGACCTTTCTGACTAGTAATTGGAATGGATGAGGGTAGATGAATTCGCCAAAGCAACAGATAGTCTACAATCAGTAACCGTACACAAGACGTACAACTGAGCAATGAGCGAATTAAATAAAAGATTTAAGAGTTTATTATATGGCAAACAGATAGCTAATCTGTTGAAAAGTTTCTTGGCTAGGAAACAGAGAGACCATTTAATAACCACGGCTAGAGTTAATTTTGCCCGGCTGTGAGCTACACTAGTTGCTGCAAAATACTAATATAATTCAGAAACATAAAAATAAAAACACACCGGTGTTTCTGTGGCTTCGTCGTTTGTTTTTTTCACTGAGGAACTCACGCATGTTCCTCTCCTGGTAGCCACCATCTTGCCGCTAAACGTGCTCGCGCGTACTTCCGATTAGATCATGTGAATCCTAGGTACTAAGACTATACCAATCGATGTGCTGAAGCAACCGATCCATCCAGACCGTCTTAATCGACAATAAAGTATTACGGATTTTTTTATTTCTTACGTATATCCAAATGACTTCTTTAAAGGAACTTCTGCCCAGAAATACATTAAATGCCGAATAGCTGTAATGTGCATAGTGATTCAGGGACTGATTTACTGGCTGGTAAGATACTGTATATTAACTGAGCTAAAGCAAATCAGATATAAACTGATATAAAATATAAAATGTAGAAATTTTACTCTGTTCACAGTTGTGTGGTCATTCTGTCTTAACACCAAATTTGATTAATCACAAATTGAGTTGAAATTTGATGTTTGTTGGTTGTTTTGGAGGCTTTTACAGATTGTAAGCAGGATATTACAAGTTGCAGCCTCACCTCAAGTGCAGCATTAAAATGGCATTTAATAGGAGTAACATTTTAATTGTTTCAAAGATAAGGGATAACCATCTTATCTGTTACTCCAAAGAAACAAAAAAGCAGGTGTTTCTTTTAACAATATCATATTAACAAGAAGTCCATCAGCAGGGGCGGAGCAACAAATGTTGGGCCCTGGTCACACAACCAAGAGGGTAGGCCCCTCACAACACAACACCTCATCAAACACCCAAGGCCAAGACTGATTTATTTTCACTATTTCTTTATTATTTATTTTTTTATTTTCACAGTAGGGTCAAAAATAAACTAGTAACATAGCAAGATATTAATTAACATTAATATTAACATATAAAGTAGTATGCATACTAAAAAAGTAGTATGCATACTTAACAAAGTAGTATGCATACTCAATAAATAAGTATGCATACGTAAAAAAAAATAGTATGCATACTTAAAAGTAGTATGCATACGTAAAAAATTAGTATGTGTAACAGGTTTAGTTTGGCAAGACACACCTACTGGCGTCGGCACGTAACCTTATTGCGCACACCTGTGAGGCACATTAATTGGAGCACTTTGGTCTGTATGGTTTTTAAAAGATGCAGATTTAAGCATTGAGTGGATCTTCTCTGTTTGTGTTAAATAAATGTGCCCGTTTTTGTCATTCACGTCTCTGTCTTTGGTCTACTTCCTTTGGAGGAATTTTATTTTTCATGGGTAACATCCTAGGTGATGTAGTCGAGTTAGTTTAAATGCTATTAGCCAAGGGTTACATATACATACTCAAAAAATAAGTATGTATACTTAAAAAAGTAGTATGCATACTTAAACAATAAGTATGCAAAAGAAGTAGTACTTAAAAAAGTAGTATGCATACTTCAAAGTAGTATACATACTTATTTTTAGTATATACCTCATTCATTTGTTTCTGGCCCCTCGCAACACCTCATCAAACACCAAGACCAAGGCCAAGACTGATTTATTTTCACTTTTTTTTATTAATTTTTTTTTTTTATTTTCACAGTCGGGTAAAAAAGAAACTAGTAGCATAGCAAGACATTAATTAACATTAATATTAACATATTACACCTAACTCTCATAAACATTTTCAATCAAGCAATACAAAGCAGTGCTAAATAAAAGACAAAACTTAGACATCAGATCCTTGACACAAGAGTTTACAGCATTAAGCTGCATGCTACCAGCTCGCTTACAATGACAATAAGCAAATAATAACTACATTTAAAATGTAGACTCCAAATATTTTTCAGTTAAGCAATCATTGCTTTAAAAAAAATCAAGTTAAACGTCGAAAATTAACTTAACACCAAAAATTCTCTCTATATATTTTTTCCTCTTCATTGCTATGGTTATTATTACGTCAATCATATCACTTTCAGGACAGAATTATGTTGTGTTAACAAGATGAAAAACACTTTTATTAAAATAGTGAATCTCAATTGTTCTGAGCTCTGAGCTAATCTTGAAAGAAAATCTTGAGATTAAAAAATAAGTATGCATAAATAAGTATGCATACTTAAAAGAAGTAGTATGCATACTTTAAAAAGTAGTATGCATATTACTTTTTTGCTTTCTTACTTTTTAAGTATGAATACTTTAAAAAGTAGTATGCATACTTAAAAAAGTAGTATGCATACT
>JAOTRN010000031.1:5602861-5613199 GCA_028566695.1 Bagroides melapterus
CAACCAAAACAAACCAGTATAACATTGCTGCGTTGGATTTTCAGTTCCTATCTGTTGATCACTGAGTCTCAGATGATGATGCACATCTTTAAATAAACTTCAAAAACAACATGCTTTACTTCTTTATGGAGCAGCAGGGTAACTTTGGACTTCCTAAAAAAAACAAAACAATCAGCTATAGTGTATCACGTATAGTGTACTATATAGAACTGGACAGCCTGCACTGTTTAGTTATGCAACATATTGCTTAACAATACATATGACATTCTGCACTATTCCTTAACCCTTTAAAACACTTTCTCACAAGCTGTGCCATGTTATCTCCTGTAGTCTCTCGCTCTACTCAGTGCAATACATGACAATACAGCAGTGGTTTCCATGAACAGTGGAGTACACAGACACTACAGGGTTTAGCTTACTTCATTAAGACAGTCACCTGGAGTCCAGAAGGGTGTTCATTAAGAGTGGGGTAGGGAGTTAAACCCATTAGCAGAATAGTGTAAAGAAAAACAGGTATAGTAGATGGTGTACTCCACTGGGTCTGTACAGCTAAAGAAGAGAGGCAGCTTTTTAATAGCTTGGAGATGTTTTTAGTGATTTCAATATAACAAATATAAAAACACAAAGTAAAAACTGTATCTTTCTGTATCCTAGAGCAACAGAACCATTCAATTTCACTACATAAATACAGGTGGGCTTAAAGAAATATTCAGAGCGCAGTGCAGGGGTATCCCAATCTTTATGGGGAAACAACCGATGTGACCACCTCCTATGCTAGTGCAGCTTGTTAGGATAGTGACATGATGCTCATTTTGATTTCAAAATAGTGGCTCACAAAGTCCATATTTGGAACAATATTGATATTACTATTTGGTTCACATTTGGTAAAAAAATAAGGTAAGAGAAGTGGTGCTTATCTCATGACCTGTCTGTAAATTAACCGGTCCCACTCTGGGTTGCAACCCCTCATTTAAAGCCCCTGGCATAGAGAGTCATTATCAGAGAAGCTTTTGATTAGAGATAGTATGCTAGTTCAATGGCAGATAGGTAAACCAAAGCCAGTTTAAACACATGCCCCTGCCTCGTCTGTAGTGACCCTGCATTATCCACTGTAAACTATATATATATGTATATCATGATAAATCATCTGTTAATAGCCAATTAAACCACTATTAAAATACTAGGGTTAACCAATGCATTATAACAAGAGGTTTCACTGATGGCATAATCAGAATGATGTAAAGCAAACTATTTTTATTCAGAGGAGCTGTGATATAACTGACAGTATGTTAGATTCTGTAGATTCCTACATGTCCTCTGTCTCTCTTACCTGTGCCCAGTTGTACAGCTCTTCTAGCTGAGTCTTGTCCAGGTCTGAGGTCCCGATGGAAGCAGCTTTTTGGCTCTGAACGATTTTTTCCAGCTCGGTCCACAGCGGCTGCAGGTGAGCCAGAGTCAGGGTCTCGCCCTCAGGCAGTGGAGGAGGAGCGATGATAACTGAATCCAGCTGAGACACACCTAACGACACGCATGCTGTGCAACAGAGAAAAAGCAGCATATCGTGTTTTCTTCTGCACCATGGAAATAAGCCAACTACTGGTACACGATTCAATTTTTTTTGTTTCCACATTCACTATACGTATAAATTTCACTTCGCCTTAACACTAAATAAAATACAAGCGATATATTTAGACATCAGTATAGATATATTTAGATATAAATCTTCATTGACTGTAACTAAGACTGTAAAACAGCTTACATTTTTATAATGTTTGTCATATTTTAGCTTTTAAATCTTCAGATCTTATCAGAATGCTCAAAATTTTTGGTTACTGCAGCAAACTTTCAAGCTAGCATTCAAGTGTTTAGCCAAATCAACACTTTGCGAAACTATTTTTCAGTAAAATTGGTATATTTAAATTCTCTGAGTGAATAGTGTTTACAGACAAAGGCAAAAGTTTGCACCCTCAGTGTTTTTAAAATGCTGAGGGAAAACGTAAAACAAATGTATGTTTTTGTTATAATGAAGGAAAATCCCTAAAATCTAACACACTAAATGTTGCGTTTGCTTCAAATGTCTTTGTCTGTCCTCTTTGTTGAGTTCCTCTGAGACAAGTGATCACCCTCATTCTGCTTTGAATACCCTTGGGTAAACTTGCTGAGGGAAGATAAATGCAAAATGCCAAATGCAAAAAAAAGCATTAGTCCTGGTAGAAAAAAAACTGTTATTGCATGCAATTTAAGGTCATTAGGGGTTTTCCTGTGTGTCATACTACTACTTCCCTAATTCCACATATCTCTACAAAAACATTATTTATCAACTGTGGATCTATCAAAAAAATCTGAATAATTAACAGCAGTTTTTTTCACCACCATTGCCCTCGTCCAAACTCAGGATGTGAAAAGAACAACTCATTGCAACCCACTGCAACCCACTGCATGAAATACTCTTGCTGCAGGAAGTGACTACATCAAATCTAGGGCAAAGAGCTGAGATCTGAGCTAGCAATGCCTAGTATGCTGGCTCGCCCAGGAAAGAAATTTGTCCTTGCTTATACAGTACACCAGGATTAATTAAGTCAGTTAGCAGGGACTTACCCATGTCCACAGCATTCTTTATAGATGAGCAATCAGTCTCTGTGAGAAACAGCTTGACTGAAGAGAAAGAGAAAGTAGCATGTGATGACAATGCACAAACAACCTACAACATTTATGTTTGTTCTTCCATAGAACAACTATAAAAATATTCTCACCAGACACCCTCAGCTCCTCTCTCTCCTCTGGTGTGATCACTTCTGCATTCTGTGCTACTGTGCAGTCCAGAACAGTGGGCAAATCCTAGGCAAAGTGAAGTTAAACAATAACAGTCCAATGACGCTGTAATTCCTCAATGCACTTATCTTAACTCAAATACTACAGTAAATCATTAAAAAGTTTTTTTGTATTTAGAACTAAACAATGACTCCATTTTTGCATTTGTGCAAACACATTATTGCGTCAACAGTCTGTAAGTGAAGAATGTTTCATTAAGCCTTGCCATTATTTAGGATAAGACCACAACAATCTTTTTGTAAAAGACCCTAAGGCAGATCTGCTGAGCCCTGCATGATGGAGACTGAGCAAATATACTCCATCCTCACATGACACATTCAGTGATCATTCATCATTGCCTCTATACTATGCTTCATAATTGACACTCACTTGTCTACGTTAAACATCATATCTTTTCACATTTCTGAGTGTCTATGCAAGCTCTGTGTCTGCATGCAATGACAAGCCAAACAAATCACCCTGACATGCAAAGAAAATGTAGATTAAGTCAACAGCCCCCACCAGTTTTTTTTTCCCAGGTCTCAGTATATGAACAGCTCAGGTCAGTCTATGATGTGCTCCAACTCTTATCCATTCTCTTTCATTGTGTTTAGGTTCTATGTCTGTATATTGTACTTACAAGTTCATTTGTTCTGGGTAATGCTGCAAGCCATTCACTCAGAGTTCCTCTGATGCAATCTTGAAGCTGAGGATGAAATGATATAGCAGTAAGCAGGAGTAAAGTCACAAATGCAATTTACCAACAAACCACATCCCCTCTTGAATCCTTCTCTAGCAGTTAGTTAAATAAAAAAAGTTGGTTATTTTTGTTTTAGAAACTCTTTCTTACTTTCAAATCATAAGAATAGGATGAAAGAATAAGTGGTTAGAGTGGGTTGGGTTGATTATTTCAGAAACTGTTGATTTCCTGTCATCTTTACAAACAATTCTTTTGTATATTTGACACAAACTGGTCTAGAAAAATTGATTGAGGAGCAGTTCAAGACATTTCAAGACAATTATTTCTTCATCTGTCTGGTTTCCTTGAGCCTGTGTCCACTGTATACTCAGATTCCTATCGCCAGCTGATTGGTAGACAATACTAATGTCCTCTTTTGGTGTTGTTGTCCATCTGCCTCAAGGCTTGATGTGTTGTGCGTTTTCAAATGCTTTTCTGATCACCATAGCTGTAAAGACTGATCCACCTTCCTGTGAGCTTAAACCAGTCTGACCATTATCCTCAGAGGCTTTTCTAGTCCATAGACCTTCTATTCACTGACAATTTTGTGAACTATGCAGATCAGTAAATCAGTAGCTTCTGAAATACTCAAATCCAACAATGTGTGTATAGCAAGTTAGATAAGTTAATTTCACATCGAATGTTTACACAAATGAAATCACAGTTACGACGTCCTTAATAATGATAAATAAACAAACAAACAAAAAAACGGTGTCCTGGTGTTTGGTTTATAATCGTACATATATCATTTTACACAGAGCTGCTCTTCACATGGAGGAGACCTGACAATGCTGTCAAGCGTAGTGACGTCACCAAATGAAACAAGCGACATTATAAAGCTTTATGGTCTTCACCGTGCTAGCACGTGAAGCATCGCATCACCTGAAACCGTTTACACGTCGAAAAAGGAGTGGGTTTAACCCGTTTAGAAACATTTAAATCTCACAAAACAGTTTTCTTACCTCTTCACTTGGCGAAGACGGACACTTATTCTTGAGCCGACAGCGGTTCACTAAGTTCCCTGTGTGCAGCTTCAGAGTCGTAGCATGCTCGATAAACAACTTCGCAATAGTACTGACCTCCATATTCAGCCAGCTACACCGACTTTATTAAAATATGGCCGTGGTACTGTCTTCAGTCTATTAATATTGTCACCGAGGCTCCACACTCTCCGGCTCCGTTGTTTGGTATGACTTTGCGTTTATGGTCAACGTTGAGTTCATTCAGAGAGGATGAAAGCGTCAGTGAGCCTGCAGAGTGCACATGAAAACACGGACTGGATCACAGCAATACCCAGCTGAAAAGAAAGGAATGGATCAGACTAAAGTCCAACGGGAAAAACAAAATCCTGGTGTAGATCAAACAAAAAAGAAAAGCAAAATCTGGAGTGGATCAGGCAACAAGAAAACGGGGGGTTGGAACGCGGAGTGGCTGGAAGCTAAAACGCGTCAGAGCAGATCAGGAAGCGTGGGACAACTTATTCAACGTTACGGGTGTGTCACATTCTGCATAATCAGCATGAAGTGGCATAATCAGTAACAAAAATGACATTAGATAAGCATATTAGATATTAGCAAAACTGACGATTAAAAAGTCAATGTAGTGAATAGCCCAGATGAAAATATACATATAATGTAATTTTAAAATAAGTCTAATAAATGTTTCATAACAATACAGCAATGTAGCCAATTATTATCAGCTTTAGTAGAGCTATTTCATATTATACAATGTCAGCATTAAATAGTACGCTGTATGTTAAAGAATTTTAAATAATCAAATGCCTTTAGGGTTTTTTGTAAGAAATTTACTGAACAAACATGAAATGTATAAATATTTATATAAAGAAATGATTAACTCTGTTTAAACTTTAAACAATAGAAATTATTTCCCCCAAGGATTATGGCTTTTTTTTTAAACATTCATTTTACACATTCATTTTATGTGTAATCTTCAACAATCATTTGCCTCTGGATCAGTCTAAACAATCAACCTATACCTTGTTTTATGAAACACTGCTTTTGGATATTGTCCATTGTTTAAAAAGCAAGCAAACAAAAATACTTTAGAAATATAATTAAACTGAATTGAAATGAATTCACATTTAATTTGAACACCTGATTGTTTGTTTGTTACTTGTGTAGATTGATTTTTTTTATTATTATTTATAACTGAATAGCTAGGCTTTTAAAGGTACTCTAAAGTATTGGATGTTTTTATTCATGTGTACAGTAGTTTTTATCAAATTCAAGTTACTTGGTTCTCTGTTTATACCCTTTTGATACTCTTTTAAGATGTCATGCCAGAAGAAATATGACAAATTGTGCTTTTCTTAAGCAAAGTATCCCCAAAGAAATACATTGGCAGTAAGTAAAATGATGGCATTGATATTGCAAACATTTCTCCAGATGGATTTCTCTTCAATACTCGTCAGCTTTTTCTCCATAGCCAGCTGTTCTTCTCTGCTTAGATCTGGTGTGGGAGCTTCAGAAAGTCCACACAGCCACAATCCCATTCGTCTCCACCGCCCAGGCTTTTCTATGTTCTGCTCAGGGTTTGAAGCAGGGTGAGAAAGTGCTGATGTGGGTGAGGTTGCCCACAAGTCCTCCAGATCTACTCGTTCCTTCTTGCTATTTCTTGTCCACCAGGTTAGACGGATAAGCTGCAGAGATTCAGGTGTATTTATGAATTTAGGTTGATAAATGTCACTGAAGGTAACTTATATGACACTATATCAATCAACATGATAAACCCAAGTGTGTGTTTGTCTGGGTGTGTGTAAGGCTGAATGCTTTACATGTTGCTCTGGAATAGGAGAGGTGCAGAGGCTGACTGCAGTAATGACCAACGCTGTCAGTGCAAGCAGTATAAGAGCAAAGTACAGGTAGTGTACGTCTTTCAGTATGGCGGGCCTCATGTCCTCCACGCCACAGGAAGGAGTACCATAGGCAAACTCCATCACCATGCGTACAAGACCGAGCACCAAACCCACCATCAGCCCCCAGAACGCTCCCTAGACCGTTAAAAAGACAACTGTAAGTAGCAAGCACAGCTCAACCTGGGAAAGTAGCGTTAAACCATGAAAACAATGTTATGTCTAATGTTATGAACGAATAATAAAATGTTTTAGGACATTGATATGGTGTAGGAACAATTACAACTGAGTCATCATTACAAGTTCATATTTAACCACCTAAAGCATTTAACCATGCCATGGTGAGAATCAGGATTAACCAATCAGGATGGTACATTACCAAGTTTCTAGATAAAAAGCCAGTTATCAATTATCAAAAGATATCAAAGCCTTCAGGATAACTGATGGAGGTTATAAAGACAGCCAGAAGCTACTAATGTGCATGCAACGTTTACTGTTATACTGTATTATAGGCAGCATATTTCATTTGATCACAAAATGAATTTGTTCCCTACAAGTATAATTATTTGAGAAAGACTATTTTAAATGGAAATGAAAATTTAGGCACATTTTAAAATATTTAATCCAAGAGGTACAAACAAAGAAAATTGTATTGTTTTAAATGTAACCTTTTTCACAGAGTGTGCCTTGTGAAAAAAAAGTTGGTGAAAAAAAAAACACCATTATAAGAACTTTCAGCAGTAACTGAAATTAAATGGAAAGTTTTCTCACTTGCTCATTTACACGACTCCAGAAGATGGCCATCACAAAGACGGCAGTGATCGGAGGGGCTAAGTAACTGGTAATGGACTGAATGTAGTCAAACAGCTGCCCACTGTTGGCTGACTGAATAACTGGAATCCATAAGATGCTCAGGACCACCAAGAATAAAATGAATACCCTGTGAATCAAACCAGAACAAACTGCCAATAATAAGCAGGAGTTTTAGGTGGATTAGGTGGAAATCATCATCATAATGTAAGGTAGGAAAAAACAAAACGGAAATGTTTTATGTCAGGTTTAATAACTGTATCATTCACGGAATAGTAAAATAGTTTTAGAACTTCCTGGCTCTCTTACTGTACTCATTGTAGATACCAGGATAAAATTATTTAAATCTCAGAATATTAAGCAAAACACACCAATTAAACATGATTATTTTTCTTTACAGAGTGATTGATAATGATCAACCTCTGTCATCCCACAGTTGGTTTTAAATAGAACACTGAAGAATTGTGTATTGCAGCTTGAAGAAGCCGCATGCAAGTGTTTTACATCTTGGTGTATGACACAAAATTGCCAGAAGGCTAATGTTTCTACCTGCCCACAACCATGAGCTCCTTCTCAGATGCCTGCCGTCTCATGCGCAGCCAAATGTCCATAGTGAAGAGAGTGCTACTACTGTTAAATATAGAGGTAAGGGAGGACATGAGAGCAGCCATCATCACTGCAATCATCAGGCCTCGCATACCTGCAGGGAAAGAAAAGGAATATATGTCATGCAGACCTTGCTTATCTTGTTTAGCAAAATAACTCCATGTGCACAGCATTAATTAGTTCTTTGTTTCAAAATTTAAATAAAAAAATCACTTGTTTCACCACACATGGTCTACAAATTGAATATTCATGAATTTAATTATGAAAATATGCTTACTGCAGTACATTTCAGTATTTCAGAGTTAAACTGGTTAAGTTGTGTGCTGTAGAATGTTTTTTTTTTTGTTTAGATAAAACAAAATGGAAAATGAATTTGAGGTGATTAATATATTCTTTAATGACAGCCCTTTGAATATGCTGCTGCTTCCATGTCATGCTTCTTTGCTTTCACCTGCTTGCAATTTCTAAAAAGCATGAAGTGATAAATATCATTTGTACATGAGGCATAACAGCATTCTTTGCTTCTAGTTGACACACATCAGGGACTTTCCACTTCATTCATTACAATGAAGTTAAAATGAAAATAAACATCTGAGAATTGAAATGATTTGAAATCTCATATAAAAATAATTTTACTAAACAAATTAACAATTAAGTATTCAGCAGCTATTTAACATACTGCAGTGTAAAATGTCACAGTCTTATTGTCTCAGAATTATTTCACATTCCCCATTGTACACTACTATTACTGATGGCTATACAGCACTTCAAATGGACTGATCATCTTTAAAAACTGGTAAAAGAGAACAGCAGCCATACCTACTGGCATTAACTCCATGACTAGTTTAGGATATGCGATGTTAGAACAGCCCACAGCAGCTCCACATATCTTAAAGCACTCATCAGGATCCACACATCCCACTTCATCTGTTCCAGATAAATGCATCATGTGAGTTTAGAAGAACGCATCAGAAAACAGTGTTATCTTAGAGAAGGCAACTGACACAATGCACTTGAGATGGCTTGACCTGCCTGGGTACAGCGCTCTGCTGATCATCCCTGGCATGACGATGAAGAACATGGGCAGGATCTTCAGGTAGCCACCCAACACTGAGCCTCCTTTAGCATGCGACAGGTTTTTAGCAGAGAGGGACCTCTGCACTATGACCTGCAAAACACCAATGTGCAGCAGCAGAGAGCAAAAGTATGTCAAGAGTAACTTTAACCTTAAGTACTCAGCTCCAAGCTGGTGTCTGGTTAAATAAACTGTCACTCAAAACCATCAACCTTCCCATCACAGTGTTCTTATTCATATCAGAAAAAATGAAAGAAGCTTTAATGCACTTACTCTGGATTGTCTGGCTCAGTAATAAGAGTGGTTCTCATTTATCCAGCTCTGTTTTTAAATCTAAAACTAGATGTTGACATGGAGTTACCTGGTCAGTGCACCACACCCACGTAGCCAGCACGGTGAGCCCAAATAGCAGGCCAGGCCACGGCAGATCACCACTGACTGGGTCCCGGAAGATGTGAAAAGCATCAGGGCGAGGGAGGTGACATGTGGTGTTCGGAACAGTGAGAGAAGGTACAGCGTTCCCATATTGCTCCAGCAAGCCCTCGTACCAGCCCACTTTATTAAATGCTGACAGGGAAAGAATGTACAGAAACCACTTTACCACCTTATTGTATGACACAAAGCACTGAAACTCCTCAAAAAAAACAAAACAATCACATCGATGATTACACTTGCTGCTGTGATAGAAACCCTTCAATCAGATCAGATCCATCAGATCAGAGAATTCACCAGAGCTGTGGTATAACTAAAACGATATTATACTTTAAATAGTTACCTATGAACATGAGAACAAATGCTCCAACAACCATGATGACAGTCTGCAGTGCATCAGTGTAAATCACTGCTGTCAATCCACCTGCAACAGAACATTTGCAATCAGTCAGCAATAATGTGAACAGGAACCCAGTTAGAGGATAAGTGGTATTTATTACCAGCAATAGTATATAGTGCTGTGACTGCAAGCAGCACTACAGTGGAGAGATACAGGTCCCATCCCAGTGACACCTGAATGAACAGAGCTCCAGAGAAAATGTCAGTCTGGCAAGAGCAAAGCAAACAATTCAGGGTGTAGATGTGAAGGGGTCTCATAGATCTAGTACTGATAATCTAGTATTATTAATATTAATATTAAAGGAATTATTATAACATATGATGTAGTATATATATGGCAGCCTCCTTAATCATACTGAAGAACAAAGAAACCATGGAAATCCCTGATGTGACACTGATTAGCAAGACAGCAAAAAAACTCAGCGTATGCTAATTTTGCTGCTATTTTATCTTGAACTGTCAGCTTGACTGTATACTTAGACCCTGATTTATTTATACTAACATGAGAACACGAGAAGGTTTAGTCAGTCTGTATTCTCAGCTAAAGCTACAAAAGACTGGAATGCCATCCCTTTAACAATTAGGAGTTATGGA
>JAOTRN010000031.1:5613299-5625815 GCA_028566695.1 Bagroides melapterus
ACTAATAATACTATGACTTCACAATTATTAAATATTTACACACTTTGCTGAAGTTCAATAGCTCCACATTTTTTTTTGCTTTTAATTTAACCAGATTTTAAAAATGCTACAAATGTACAGCTGCTTGCAATACATGCAACAGCAACTCTACATTGTAGAGAATTAAACTGTTTTATAGTCTTTCCAGGCTGCTAAACAATAACTTTCTACAGTGAAAATATTCAGGACTTACATTCCACTCAAATCCCCCAACAGCGAGTCCCCCTGCTGCCCCAGTGCCTGCTAATCCAATGAACAATCCACTGCCAACATTACTGGACATCAAAGAAGCTCCAATCTATCAGAATAAAAAAACAAGGAAAAAGTCATAGATTATAAAATCATTCAGAAAATATTTGTCCAATTGTGTCTCTCCAACTGAGCGATATCTATGCAACCAGCTTGAATTTTGGTTTTGCTAATATCTTGCTGCATGTACACAATTTTAAAATCTAGCAGGAAATAGTTTTATCTCTAGATTAATCTTTTATTACTTCTATCTTACTTTCAAATGGTCATGTCAGATTAGAAGCAATAATACCATGTGCACATAGAGTATACAATTGTTTTAAAATTACTCAAATAAAAAGAGTGTCAATTTTATAAACTCTTAAAAACTCACTGGCCACCATGTCATGGATCTGCCTGCTAAGAAGTATCCTCCGACTGTTCCCCTGTTGGCTCTGACAGACGACTTAAAAATGAATAAAACTCATCATCAGTTAAAGAGAAAAGTTCAGAAAAGACACAGTTGTTGACTTATTTGTAAAAAGTCTCAACTGTTAACATACCCATATTCCCACTACTAGCACAAATATAAAGTAGACCACCACAACCACAATATCAGCGATCTCCAGAGTAAACTTTCCATTCGGTTCTGGCTCAGCTGTGCCTGTAACCAGCTCAGGTGGAGACGTCATTTTAAAAAGTGCTATAGACAATGAGTGTGAACTTTGAGGCTAATGCTGATTCTGTGAATGATTAATCAAAAAATGCTGAGACCTCAGTGTATTAGTAATATATAAACCAGAAGACAGGTGAGAAAACCCTCACACCAGGATGTAGAGTACAGAGAACTGTATTAAAACACTTACCAGTCCATATACCAGAGTGATATCAGGGCTAGTCAATGCAATAGCACAGGTCAAATCTGTCCAAGAAAAACACTTTTGATCACAACACAACAAAAAAGCTCATATCAGGCTATATGTTTTCTACAGCAATAATAAATGCAGAATTAAATACAATGCAGTCACACTAATAGTTTTTTAGAATAGAAACTACCACATCCTATACCAGGTACATTGGGCTTTTGGGAGATTGGAGGAAACCAGAGAACCCTGAAGAAACCCACCTGGACACAGGTAGAACATGCTCAGATACTGAACATACAGAATGACCTGAGCTCTGGATCGACCCTGGAGCTATGAGGTGAAAACGCAACTTCCTGCACCACTGTGCTGCCCCTCACATCAAAACTATGGCGTTTAATACAGTATATAATTTAATGTGGGATTGATTGTGATGAACTGTTATGCAAACATAAATTAACAGAACAAACTTGATTTAAGGTATTTCAGATTAAGTCCTGTGTTTCTGATCCTGTATATCGGAAAAAGTGGAGTGTCATTTACAGAATATTGATATCATATCATACAAAGTGCTTTGGTGGTCTACTTCAATTAGAGATTTATCTCTTTTACTACCCATACCAAGGCATCCAAAGATTTTACCAGATCCAGTTGTGTTCAGCGTCCTGATGATTTCAGACCTCCATTGAGAAGAGACCAACCCTGTGAGAATCCTGTGGTATCTAGAGATGTACCAGCTCCATTTGGACATTCAAAAAGGAGATGTCAACTACATGTGGTCTTAATCACTACACAAGACTGTATATGACTATAGAAAGGACATTATTCATAATAACACACTCAGGAGTCTGGCTCCTCTCAAGGTTTCTTCATTTCCCACCTAAGGCAGTTGTCCTTGTCACAGTTGCCTCAGTCACCTCAGCTTTCTTATGTTGGATAAATACACTTTTACATACACTTGCAGCACTTTCCCTCAATATAAATATTTCAGGCAGATAATTCTATGAAAGATAGAGAGACATTAACTTTTGATTTTAAGAATCTTTAATGAACTGATAATCAACAACAACAAAAAAAAAACAGTTTAAGTTCTGTACATGTGAAACTGCATAAATTTCCTGACTGAACAAAGTTGATCTGTTCATGTTTTCTTCCAGAATTTGCTGTAGTCCTCCACTTTAAAGTCATCCTCGATCTCATCCTCCTTTCTTTTAGCCATGTCCTTCTTAGGATCCCTCTTTCGCATCCTTGCCTTTCTCTCCTCCTCTGACAGACTTGTAATGTCCACAGGCATCTAAAACAAGTAAAAGATGAAAGTGGAAAATATATACAGTTTAATAGAAAGTTTGTATACCTTGTTCATTCAAAAACTAAAGAAATTTATTATCCTTTATAACAAGGAAGAAAACTGGACAAATTATAAGATCTTAATAAGAATGTAATATTGTAATGAGACTCTAACAGTGACATGACCTACATAACAGTAATATTCATATATTTATTCATTGTATAAAATAAACTTTTATACTTAATATTATCCTAGAAACTACTGCGGATTGTTTTGTATGTGTAAATTTCTCTGGCAGGTAAAATATTAGAAGGATTTTCTGTTTTTGGTCATGAGATCTTAGCTTAAGCCAGTCTGAAATGTCCAAACTTTAAATAAGAAAGTAGATGTGCTGTCTAAATAGCCACTTTAAAGATGTAATACATTTTAAAGGTATTAAATAGGGCATGTCAAAGAGGATACAAACTTTTGAAATTGTTAACAAAATACAAATTGAATAGAACTGGTGTAATATTTAGGCTTTTCAGTAATGCAGATTCAGCAGGAACACATTCAGTTCTTTTTAGTGTTTAAGTTTAAAATAAGGGTTCATAATTTTCTCCATGCAGAACCCAAGTGGCTTAACAGTATGGTAGCTTAGTGGTAATAGGTGTTGTTCTACCAAACAGAAGGTTATGATCTCAAATCCCAGGTCCACCAAGCTACCACTGCTGGGCCCCTGAGCAAGGCCCTTAACCCTCAACTGCTCAGTTGTATAAAATGAAATAAAATGTAAGTCAGTCTGGATAAGAGTGTCTGCTAAATGCTGTAAATGTAAAATTAAACCAGTTAACTAACCATTATAATTCTCCGAGGTTCTTTGTATCTAATATTAATGGTGGAGCCGTCAGGACGCACAAGCAACACCGGATACATGCGCTCATATTTCTGTCTGCTACAGCGAACCACAGAGGATCTGTTGGAGTTTGACTGAGTGGTTGTGGTGTGAAACGAAGACACGGCAAGCGAACATCTCTGAGACAGCACTTCCTGGAGACACCTAAAATGAACGAAATATCACAATTAAACACACATAGGAAAACATGAGTAGTGAATGAGATCTTATTAATCTTGAATAGATCTTATTAATGCAAAGAGAATGTACTAATGTGAAAATATAATTCTAGGTTAAAACAGAGCCACTGATTTTAACATAGTATACAGTCTAAACTGTGTGCATGCAGTTGATTTCTTTTTATACTGATTGATCTGAGACAACCACATAGTAAATAATTCATATAATTATAATGTTATATTGGTATAATTAAGTGGAATAATTACCCAACAAAACAGTGGTTATTTTTGCTATAAGTGTTTCATTCCTCTCAAACCACAGCAATTTACAAAAGATCACATTTTTCTTTAATGAAACAATGACAAAATGTATTTTGTTTTGTATTTAAATATTTACTATATATTAGGTTATAAAACATTTAATGTTGTGAAATGTCCATAAAACAAATTATTTCTTGTTAATATTCAGTCAGTAGCAGCTACATCTAAATCAGAATCATTTTATTCACAGTATACACTCACTAAACACTACAGGAACTCTACACTAATGCATAAGGCCACTTTGCTTTCAAAACAGCCTCAAGTCCTCATGGCATGGATTTTTCAGGTTCATGCTATGAATCTCCCGTTCTACCACATCTCACAGGTGTCCTATTGGATTCAAAGCTATTTCATGTTAATGAAACCAGTTTTCTTTGTGACATGGTGCATTATACAATAACACTGGAAGTAACCATGTGGCCATGAATGTGGCCATGAAGGGACGTAAATAATCAACAAGAATTCTGAGCAATTAAAGTGATGAGTAATGTTAACACATGGATTCATGCTGTTGGTTCCAAATTCTGACAATACTGCAGCATTCTGAGTAAACTCCAGAAACTGCTGTCTGTGAAAATACCAGCAAATCAGTAGTTACAGAAATACTCAAACCAGCCTGTTTGGGACAATCATGCCAAGTCAAAATCACTAAGATGTCATTAGCTGAAGCTGCTGGTCCGTATCTGCATGATTTTATGTCTTGCTCTGCATGCAACATCACTGGCTGATCAAATAATTGCATGAATGAGTGTAGGTGAAGTTAAACAAGTTAAGAATTCACTATTGATCTCCATTTAGACTTCGATCTTTAGCTGCAAATCTGATTAACTCGCGTTACTCTGTCTCTGACACTGCTGTCTTGTTAGCGCGCCTATGCTAACCCGACTAAAAGCAGTGTCCTGTGTTTTATTACTCACCTGAACACACTCCGATGATACGTCTTTATTTTATTCAGAGCCATATTTATAAGTTCAACACGAACGTTTTACCTTCTGCATGTACGGAAAAATTTACAAATCCATACAGAGGATGGATAAAAGGTCAACATACAAACGCACGTGAAGTGTTCGCAGAATTACTACCGTGCGGAAACAGTAGTATAACACTACTCGGTTCCTACGTCATCATACGCGTTGTATTCTTATTGTCTGCTTACTGAACAAAATAAATATATGCGCGTTACAGAAAATAAAATTACACACTGCGTTATAATAACCACAGGAATTCTCACCTACTATAATTATAGAAATATGATTACTATTTCAATATTTAGTTAGATAGAAATCTAAAGCAAGTAATGAAAAGATAACCTCAAAATTAGCAAAAATGATTCAGTGGGCCCTGTTCATAAATGAACCCTATTAGCATTATGACTCATGACTCGTCATGACATGTCATTATAAAGACAAATCGTGTTATAACATGCCGCAAACTTAGTGCTTTTCAACTGACATGAAAACAGATCATGCTGGAAATCTTTGTGTTTACACCCAATTAAAGCTATTTGTATTCTATGTTACACCTAAGCCAATGGCTAGAAACGGATCCGGTTGGATAAGGTGAATTCTGTTTTATAGTGGATTTTTCTAAAAATGTTCTCATTTACTATAATCACATAATTTAATTAAATATGACGTGCCTCACTTCTTGCCTCACTGAAATATTATTATCATTTTTGTTATGTTAGCAACCCATGCTAGTGGCATGCTGGAATTGTGGAATTGTGCCTCTCTGGACTGCACTGAATGGCACAATACACACTTCACAAATATACAAACATGTTTTACAAACCACCAAAGAACATACTGTTTACATGCCATTTTGTACACTGTTTTTTGACACTTTTTTTCTGCATACTTGCACATACTACATTGCACGTGTAGTAATCATTGCTTTTTGTAAAACTCATCACCTCACCATATAGAAACTGCTGCTATTTGTATTTAATTTAATTTCTTCTGTGTCTTGTCTTGTGTTTTGTATTTTCTGTCTGCACCAGGTTGCACAGATGCAATTTATGTAGTTAGGATTAAGTTAAGTTTAAATCCTTAGCTTTATGTTGTATGTAGCTCTGTCTTTTGTCTTGTTTGTTCTATGTAGCACCATGGCCGTGGTGAAACGTTGTCTCATTTCACTATGTACTGCTTAAGCTATATATGGTTGAAATAACAATAAAGCTTCTTGACTTGACTTGACTTAAAACGTTTTGGCTGCAAAATATTACTATTCGCTTCCAGTTTTTCACTAGGTGGCGCAAAAAACCTTAATTAGAACAAATGCAAGCCAGTTTTCTCTGTTAGGAATGTTAGAAACCCTTTTCACTACAAAACAATCTACATAAAAGAGCCCAAACCTTTTCGACTCATAAACTTTACTAATTAAACTGTATGTATGTTGTTTTGCTAGCGAAAATAATGTTTTTTTTTTATGCTGCAGGGGGTTTTGTCTTTCTTTGGAAACACAAATAAAGCATGCAAGTTTGCACAATATATGCAAACTTTGCCTGAAAACAAAGTCTGAAAATAATATTCTATGTTTTGTGAAAACTGTATATAGAACCACATTTTCTAGTTTCTGAGTTTCATATACAAGCAAATTGAGAATTAAGAATTTTAAATAAGAAAAAATTAAAATCACGCCTTAATCTTTTTGGTTGATTTTTTTCCCCCACTTTTTACTAAATTTCAAAGGGAAAGTCATTTCAGAGGGCATATCCTGGCAATGTTGAAGATGCCTATTTACTTTGATGCCCATTTCTTTTTTGCCATGCCTCAAGCCAAACTTTTGTGAAGCCACGTTCAAATGAATCAGTGACCTTACTCTGGCTTCAATTTGTCATCAGGATAATTTATTATTGTTCCATGGAATAGTGTGCAGTCTCAGTTTCAGAGAGTTTTGGCAGCAGGGGGTTTAGAGAGGATTGGCCATCAGGCAGGTGAATGCATGTGATAAATGATGGCTATGGGGGAAAAGAGACTTGGCTTGTAACCCAGATGGTGGACACAGAACAAAAAGACAAGGGAATGAGATTAGACTTAACATTGTTTTACCCCTATTTTTTCTATCAGTATGACTTACAAAGGCAAGTCTTGTAGATGTATGAGACACGTACTCTGAAATTTAAATTTACATTGCAGAAACGACACAAAAATTTGAGTCACATGTACTGTGAAATGAATAGAGACATCACAAAAGTGAAACAGATATCATAGATATGTGTGAGAAGAGATGTGTGTATATTGAGGGACAGTGCAGTTTTCTCATGGTGCAGCATTTCACTAGAAGCTTGTCAGGGCAGGACATCTGTGGCCAACTACACAGATTAGAGCATTAAGCAAGCATTAGAGTGACAAACATTTCTATGTGAATTCTTCTTATGCTACTTTTTATTTGGTATGTCCATTCTGGGAGCCTTCAGCAGCACTCATACAAGTTCTAAATTGCTGAAGTAAAAAGCAGAAATTACAGCAGGTCCTGTGCTGTAAGTGGGTGCTCTTTTCTCCTACTCCAGTATACAAAAATGTACCAGCAACAATACGACATTTGTGTTGCATCTCACTGGATCCTTTGTTAGGATATTTGCACACACTCCCTCTCTCATGCACACATACACACACACACACACACACACACACACAGTAGAGACACTATGTCTTTGCCACTCATGTCATCTGCTACAGGCAGTGCATCAATATTTGCAGCTCCAATTAGGGCATGCTGTAGAGAAACGCCTGCTTTGTGCTCACTCGTACAGTTATTGTTCTCTTGTGAGTCTGTGTTTGAGTGCCTAGGATCAGAGGAATGCAGAGGTGCCACACTACTCTCATCTAACATGAGGGACAGACTTACTAAATTAAGCATTTTCCTATAATAAGAATGCCAGCTACCACATTTTTTTATCTTGACACACTGTCACACTGTTCTTCCATATTCAATAAACATGCTGGAAGCTGAAATGGCAAACATGAATGTGTGTGTATGTGTGTGCAGTGCCTTGTGTTGGACTGGAATCCAATCCTCATATATAGATATATTCCTCAGGCCAGGTGACTCTGGTTTTAGGCTCTGGGTCCCCTATGGCCCTTCATGATTTTATCTGTATATAAATCCCAACTTTACATGCATTTGTACATCACTGAAGTATTATTTACTTGATGGATTTTTTGTGTTGTTATTAATTTACACATTTTTAAATCAGAGAGAAAATAGCATGATAGCAGATGGTCACATCACTCAGAGCTTGCATAATATTGTAAGTGCTCAGGCTTCAGATAATTACAGAATTGAGGGAGGATCGAAGCACATTTATTTGTTTATTTAGCTTTATATGAGAATAGGCATTTCTTACTGAACTGTAGATAGTAAATAAAAATATATTGATTTATTTCTACAGTGACCTACACAATTATTGGCACCATTCAAGTAAACAGGTATTCATATTCAGTCATTTTACATTACTTTATTGGCAGCCTAGACTAGGGCAGCCCACAGTATGTTTTCCACTGAATATATATTAAACTTTAAAATGAAAACAGGATCCAAATTAAATATAACGCATCTGCCCAGTTTCACAGAGATCGCCAATACCTTATAGTGATAATGAATACATATACAATAAGCAGTTTCGCAATACATAGGACACGCGCGCGCGCACCACGCAAACTTAACAGGCGTGTATAGAACGTATCGTGCATGCGTGAAGGGTCGCAGGCGGCGCTGTGGAGGAGCGCACGTGCAGCATCTCTCTCTCTGCCCTATTCAGGTGACAGAGAGGGAAAAGCGAGCATACCCTGGTTAACTGACACATCGTTGTTGTATGATTGGATGATTGACTGCAGCAAAGGAAGCATATTTTTGCGCTTCACGCGCGCTCTGGGTGTAACGGAGCGATCGGAGTTTCGGGTTGAATCCAGTCGGCATCGTCAGTATCACGAGGTCGTACTGCGTGAAGCATCACAGTAAGTTTAGCAAAAACTAACTTCGTTTTAGTACAATCTCTAAATATATCCACTTTCCCTGACCACATGACATCAGTCTGAGATACTGAGATATTCATTGCATATTTCAGTATCTCAGACAGTTTTTCAATAATTACTGCACTGCATTTCAGGATTGCAAACTCCATATCAGTAATGGCTACAGTTCAATAATGTCTGCATGCCGTATAATCATTGATATTGCATTTAATATTGTTGCATATAATGACTTCATTGAATATCAGCATTCAGTTTTACAGGTACAATGTAAATATTGCATGTTTGATGTGCTTGCCGTTTAATCTAAAGTCTTAAATTAAGGATTTTAAGCACATAATGCTGGACTCACTCACTGACTTGACATATTGCTTGATTCTCAAAGAAACACGTTCATGCCAAGTTGTTAGTAATGACAGAGAAACAGTACTTTTTGCCTAAGTATCTAAACCATGCATGACTAGACTTGAGATTTCTGCATAGCTGTATTTATTACAGTGGGTGTGCTTGTCAGAAATGTAATACAAATTGGAGTATATTACAGTATACTCAGTATAGAAATCATATGCCACTAATAGACTTTTAGGGTAACAGGAAATGTCCACTTCATCTTCTTATATTGAGTGATTATTGACTCATGGGTCATAGAATATTACATACCTGGGTCTTAGAATATTCACCTCCTTAGCTTTTCCGTTTGTAAAAAAAAAAAAAAAAAGAAGAAGCTTTTTTGTTTGGTTGTTTTTGTTTATTTTTTTTTACATAGCCCAATGGTGGAACTCCATGTGCCCTTGATCAAAGTTCTGGCAATAGATCTTGACTGCAGTTATGCCCCATTGCTTTAAAAAGCTTCCATTAGAGAAATGACAATCTGTCTGGCCAAGTGACCAGGACTTTTTGAACTTGATCCGAGTTCAGTTTAGTCTGGCGTTCACTTTCTATGGAGCATGTTCACTACAGGTAGATAGAGAGGCATTTGTTGCACTTGGATGCAATTTGGGGTCATGATGGTGAGGCAAGGTAGAGATATGGAGCGAGACATGAGGAGTATTTAGGCTTCAGTCTTACCACAACATTAAGGCATGCTGGCAGCATTCTCATGTGGTCTTTATCATCATGCCAAAACCCCAGCAAAGGCATGCACACCCAGCACAGGCTCAGCAGGTCTTGATATAGTGTTTCATACTGAGTGATATTGGACGGAGAACAAAAGATTGCAATAACTTGTGTGTGAGAAGATTTACACTGGTTAATACACTCCATTTTGGTGATTTTTGTTATCACAGATACTTGATCTGATCATTACCTTTTTCCAGCCCTGCCATATCATGGTCAGGCTCATGGTAGTTCCAGAGTCTAACCTGGGACCACTGCACAAGAATGGAATGCCAGTCCACTGCAGGTCACGGTGTGTATACATATTCGTAGAGGCTTCTTTTTTAATTTCTAAGTTACCTGCTGGCATTTTTTGGGGAGGTGAGAGGAAACTGGAGAACCTGGTGTATTCCAAGTGGACATGGGAGAACTCAACACAGATAGATATTAGAGCTCAGGATCAAAACCAGAGACCCTGGAAACAGCAGGCCTAAATTTATTATTTGAAAATACAAAGAGTGAAAATGTTATATTAATTCTAGTAATAGTTAACCCAGCCAGAGATCAATTGCTAAGCAAGTTAACCAGATGCTTTAACGAGCCATTAAATCAAATAGAGTTAGACCTAGTAATTCTAGTATAAAGACTATAACCCATGAAGTAATACCATGAAGTTCCTTTCTTTACATGGGTTTCCTCTAGTCTCCTTCCACATCCCAAAAAACTCCCAGTAGGTGGATTAGTGACATTAAATAGTAACTATGTGAGAAAGATTGTATGTATAAATGTGGTCTGTGATGATCTGGCATCCCACCCAGAGTGTATTCCTGTGCTTCTCCTAACTTTTGGATCTCCATGTCATTAAATGTCAAGTCCCCATGTTGTTTGTTTATATCTTGATCATCTGCGCTAGTTCACATGGTATGATTTATTTTAGATTTTCTTTAAAAATTCTGTTTATAATAAATCTTTTTTAAAGTTTAATGCAGCAGTAGAAAAGGCCATTGAGAACAATGGACCAGTAGTTATAATAATAATAACAATAGTAGTAATAGTAACAACAAATTTAATGTACTTTCCCTGATTTTAATTTGTCTCACCTTCATATATGCTTAATCTAATTATAACCTGTTATCTAAAGTACCTTCTAGAGGCAGAGAGCTGACATCTGTTCAGAAACAGTGATTATACTGTAATTAATTTATTAACATAACAAGACATGTTTAACGTCTCCTGTATATTATATGTGTAACTTTCTCTACCATGCACCCTTTCAACTTGGGGCCGCTTGCCAGTATTTACTGTAACCTGGACAGCTGCAGTAGCAGAAGAATCTGGCACCATATTTTGTGAGGATGAGTCAACAGCTGCCAGAGAATGTGGGATTCAGACCTGGGTTGTTTGCCCCAGTACAGGCCTGGAAGGCATATTTTTAAAGGAGAAAAACATTCCTCTCTCACTTTATTATCCATAGTTAACAAGAGAAAATGAACCCTTCTTTAGATAGAAGTGTAATCGGAAGAAAGAAGTATTGGAATTGGATTGGAAGGATTGGAATTCAGAAATAATTTTTTAATATTCATTTCATTGTTTTGGTCATTATTGATCTACTTTTATTGATCTACATTATTGGTCTGATTTAATAACTTTAACTGAAAATCATTAGTGCTTTTTATGATCTCTTACTTTGTTCTTGTAGTTGTCATCCAGGGAGTGCATGAAGTGAGCTGTTATCTGTCTCATTGCAAAAGAATCACAGAGGGAGAGGAGAGAGAGAGAGGACGGTGCCTGCCTCCTCTGCAGCTCCCAAATATCGAAGTGCGGTCAAGTATCTCTTAAGCTGGTGTAGGAGTGATAATAGTGAGGAAAAATAGATTTACCTGTTACCAGTGAAACTCAAGTAGCAAAAGTACTTCATATAACTAACTGTTCACTGCCTCTTTATATGCCACACTCTCCTTAAATACATTTTATGTTTGTTTTATTTGTTTCTTTTTACATTTGAATGCATTTGAAGTCACAACTTGATGTAAAGATGACATATTAGTTGGGTGCATTACTGATTCGCAATTCTGTTCTATTCTGTCCATTAATTTCCTATAAAAACAAATCCTAATGTGACACCCCCCCCCCCATTCTGCAGCAATTTGTTAACGATTAGTCTTTTGTTAAATGTCACTATTTATGATATGGATGCTACATACAGGACTTCCCTTACCAGCATTGTTTTTATTATTTTCTCTCTTTTAAGGCAATTAAACTGAAGACTTTTCCCCTGACAGAAAACTTAAAAAAAATACTTCTAGATACATATTCTTAAAAATTTCTGCAAATGCAGAAAAAAGTTTACTACCCCTGCCTAGGGGAATAAAGTAATAAAACAGCTACATGCAGCAGCAGGTATAGGAGTATTAGGACTAGGATTAGCATTAGGAGCAATGCTTTTACAGTTTACTTACCCTTTATCTACGTTCTACAAACCTGCAACAATTTAGGTACAGATGAAATCTCACTTCAGCTTATTTTGAGTAGTGCATGATTACAGAAATACCAGAAAAGGACATCTACGATTAGACAGATTTAAAACTGATTGTTAAACACTGGAAGTACTTCCTTGAAAGGAAAAGAATTTTTTTAAGTAACCATTAAATCCTTT
>JAOTRN010000031.1:5636099-5647400 GCA_028566695.1 Bagroides melapterus
CACACACACACACACACACACACACACACACACACGCACGCACACATTCCGACACACTCACAGACAAACACATGCTTTACTGCTCCTTTTTGACATTCACTGTGTTAAGAGCTCATTCTACTCAGCCATCATTGAGACAAAAGCACAAGTGTTCAAGTTTAATGAGTTTGTTTTTCTTGGCAATTTCAGGGCTTGAAGTAGGAGGAGAAGTCGATGCTCAGGCTCAGGAAGGTCATTTTTAGTGAACAGATTGTTGCTGTTACTTTTATGTGAAAGAAA
Organism: Bagroides melapterus; assembly: GCA_028566695.1. NCBI lineage: Eukaryota > Metazoa > Chordata > Actinopteri > Siluriformes > Bagridae > Bagroides > Bagroides melapterus. The sequence continues at coordinate 5,636,379 of JAOTRN010000031.1, forward strand.
ATCACTTTTTTTTTTTTTTTTACATAGTTTTCATGCTCAGGATGTTTTTACATTTAGAGGGAAAAGTCCAAAATTAAAGGCCAGGGCAAAATTCTGTTCTCATTTCAGAGAGTGGCATCATTGCAGCTGTTGTTCATGTCTGCATATTTTTTAAATATGCAAAATTATAAAACATCCCTTTATCATTCATATCAATAAATGTATAACTGATGTAATCATTTATTCAACAAATATTCGGTGGTTTGGATAAAGCGGGCTACGCATACAAAAATAATACAGTTTTTCAGACAATTTGTTTTCTCCTGCTATGCTGAAGCATAACCCGAGAACAGAGAGTGGTTTCAACTGGACCAAGTGACAGTTGGTTATGATATTAGATGGCAAGGCTAAAATCAAATATTTACATAATGACAACGAAACTGTAAGATTTAATGGTAAATATTTAATTCAAACAAGAATGTACATGTCTGCCATTTTGTATAATTTGTACTATCACTGGATAATGTGTGCTTAGTTGGTTCATTTTTTGTTTCTTGTGCCACAGGCATTTTGGAAAACAGTTGATGGATGAGTGAATAATCCACTCAGTCACCTCCATCCTCCTGTGACTGTTTTACACACTCATGCCTTCTCGGTCACTGCTGGTGTCAACAACATAGAGATCAAATTTAGGAGACATTTTGCAGTTTGGAATCATCGCTGACACTGACAGGCTGCATTAAACTACACTCTGGATTAGGAAGAAATCAGTTTAAGCCTTGTGTCTTTATACTATTCAGTGTATTTTACTTATGAGCAGAGTCTGCACTTTAAGGTATTTCTTTATTGCTAATAATCTGGAATGAATGTGAAAAATCAAGTTTATAGTGATAGATTTTTATCTTCAAAAGACAGGGAGTTTAGTATTGCTAGCACATTTATACCAGTCATCCCTGCCTGGACTGTACCATAGTAGAAATAACATTCATACTAAATCAGAATTTAGTGAACTATCAGAGTTCCTAGATAAATCATTGTAATGTGTAGTCTGATAAATAGCAAAAACATTTAGTTTATTTAAAAAAAAGAGACATTATTATTAAATAATTAAGGATTATTTTGGCTTCATGCTGAAGTAATCTATTGACATGGCCATGCAACCTTTTAATTTTAAGTAGAAACTGTATTTATTACATAATCAATAAGACAAATATAAATTGGTCAAGATTTTGCTCACATAAAAAGACAATCACTAAAAATAAGAAAAGAAAAGACAGGAATAGGCAAAAAATATAAGTCCTAGCAACATGATGTTGGGTCCTGTACTGTGTCATGGGTTTTAGGACAAAAAAAAAACATGGAAGGTTTTTTTCATTTTTCTATTGCTCACTCAGTACTCTTGGTTCCTCTTTGTCTGAGTCAGAGGGTTACTTTTAGCAGGAGAGGTAATGTCTGTCAGCTGCTGTCTGTGCTACAGTTAGTCACTCACTCTAGTCAGTAGAACCCATATTTTAACTTTACTCATTGTTATTGACTACTGTCACTGTTTTTTTTTTATGACAGTCATGGTTCACCTTTCAGGCAGCACCGCAGGGAAATGTAAACTCTTTTTTTAAAACAGACTTTAAAATGAAATGCAGAGACTGAGCAGTAAATTTTGATGACGCATTAGCCTATACCACACACACACACACACACACACACACACACACACACACACCATGTCCATATTTACCCTGAGGACCAGGTGGCCTGTGTACAATGCGCTCGTAAAAAATCTTTTCTCACCCTAACAATTTACAGTAAACTCTCTGAATAACCCTTTACTGTCCTCAGCTTATCCACAAGGACAATTAAAGCAGCAAGAAGAACATTATTGAATCACAGTTTACTTACAGTTTAAATTTAATTGCATTTGCATTTACATTTACGGCATTTATCAGACGCCCTTATCCAGAGTGACACATTCAAATCTTTATTTTTGTACAACTGAGCAATTCATGGTTAAGGGCCTTGCTCAGGGGCCCAACAGTGGTAGCTTGATGTAGCGGGAATTCAAGCTCACAACCTTCCGATTGGTAGACCATTTTGTAATTACAGTATATGCTGCCTGTTTTGTAAAACTCTAGATAAAAGCATGGCTGATTTATGGACTTCTGTAATGAATCTGCAGCACCACATAGCAAGAAGCAAAGTGCTAATGCCCATTACTGATCCATTACTGCAGGGTGCAGAACTGAGAAAGAAGAAAAGCAGATCACCTGGGTACAAATAAGAATGTGTACTGTGCTATCAAACCTACCTCCTGGTTTTAAATACAGAGTTAAGTTGCAGCATCTTGTTAAATCCTTTTGCTTCTAGGTTTAAACAATAAAATAGTTTTAAAAAATGTGCTAACTATATTAGCTACATAGTGCTGGAGAGAGAGCATTAGTCAAAACTAATTAATTAGCTAGCATGTTAGTTATCACAAACACATATAACCACTGTGTAAATATAACTGTCATGTGTGGCCAGTTTAGTCAGGCGTAGCATGTGCAGCAGCTACCGGATGGTTAAGAGAACAGGGAGAAGCCTGTGTAAGATTAATGATCGTGGAAAAAACACTCCAACATTTTCTTGATAGCAAAGCAATGTATTATACATGTCCTGTTTAGATTATGGAATCTAAAAAAGTGATATGGAGTAAAGAGTGATCATGACAAGGTCGTAGCTTGGCCTGTGATAAGTCCAGCATTACTGAGTGTTACCTTGTTACTGCTAATTAGCGGAACAGTAACTGGGAATTATCAAACTTTTGCCACATACTGAAATGCTCAATCTGGCTAAACATTCTTCTTCACCTTGAAAACTATAAACTGTAACAAACACACATTTACAGTACACAGGCACATATACACTGTACATACAGAGTTGGAAAAAGAAGGGAGAAATTATACTCATTTCATGATTGTCATCTAAAAATGTACAGTAAATTTAAAAAGACTTGTTACTTTTAAATATAGTATAAAAAGGTAAAAAATAAATACTAATACTAATACTAAAATAAGTTTTGAAATTAAATTTACCTAAAACACTTACAGTATAATTATTAATTACCCTGGAAATATCATTCAATCCTTTTACTTTTCTTGGTTACTGATGCCATGCAGTTTGCTAACAAATTAATCTGGAAAAAAAATCATGTACATAAATAATATTTACCATCTTATATTCAATTATGCTGACTACAGGAATCAATGATCGACTAAAATTGCATTAGCATAGAAAACAGTCTTAGTTAAATAAAGCCAGGTGATGTTAGCAAATTAGCAAAACATGCTATCCACCAATGTTCAGAAACAAACAAGCTTTATGTAGCTAAACCTACATTGTGCAGCTCATAACAGATGACAAATTGGCACTAATCCTAATAGTTTTTAAAACTGGTGAACTTGAATGAATGCTTGAAATGCAAGTCTGTTCTATTGATGTCATTGTCTGGAGTCATTGGCTGGTAAAGAGAAGATACCTTCAATGAATGAATGAATAAAGCATTGGCTTGTCATATATACATTACAGTACATTGAAATTCCTTCTTTGTATATCCCAACTGTGGAGGTTGATGGCAGAGCACAGGGTCAGCCATGATACAGTGCTCTGTAGCAGGGAGGGTTAAGGTCCTTGCTCAAGGGCCCAACAGTGGCAGCTTGGCAGTGCTGGATCATAAACCCTGATCCTCTGACCAACAACTCCACCATTTGTATCAAGTACTTTGATGGACTTAATAAAAATGTAATATAAAATATAAATATGAATATGAGTACAATTATTCAATTTCAATAACACTCAGGTAAAATATAAATAACACAAAGTGATACTGAAGTATTTTAAGATAAGTGAGTACACTCACTTATCAAGCATATGAATTTCTGAAAGCGGGAAGAGTAATCACCAAAAAGGCTTGCGAGTCAGCTTTGAATTTCTTCAACATTAGATTAAAAGGCATCAAAATGACCTAATAATTTCATTGCCAGTTCTTTTGAAATGTCTCTTATCAGAGTTGGTTGCACCGAAACAGTACGAGTTGCACGTTGGATTGATGCTGGTTTTAATGATCGCTTGTTAAATGTGGCTGTGATCTGGGAAGAAAGTCGATACACAATGTACCCTTACCAGCATAGCATGTTATCTGCTCCTTCTGTCCTTTTTTTAACCCAACAAGCCTGAAAAAACAGAACATGATGAAAGAGGGGGAAAATGAGAGAATGTTGATAGCAAAGATTCAGCTGGGTTTTGATGGGGCTCATGGAAATTGTTAGATAAGATGCACAATGAGGCTAATGCGGCATAAATCTGTTTCTCCAGCATAAGATCAACAACACCTACAGCTCACTGCACTGTTCTGCTAAGACAAAACCTACAAAGATAGCATGAGGCCCAGTGCAAGCGTTTTCACACGAAATATTATGATGTATTTAAGCTTGTAGGAATCAACCAATTAAAATAATATGAATATTTGGACTTGGATTATTTGTCTTAAAAGGAGTTGGGAAGTTATTTCATTTTAAAAGTCATTCCTGATATTGAGGGTACAACTGATTCAGCTATTTTTGATGTGCATCTGTTTGTGTACTAGTGTGAATGCCTAAGCATTGAGGCATGCATTCTGTAAATGCTAACCAGCAGAAAACAGCTCCCCAACTACAATTAAACTCCTCTTGTTTTGTCTCACCAGGGAACAAAGATAGTCAGAGCATTTCATAAACAAAACAGCAACCCTTTTTTCTTATCCCAGGCAGCAAGAATTTACTGTTGCTGGAACTCAAACAAAGTCAGAGAGCCAGGACACATGGAAGTAATGACAGACTGTCCTAACTCACTTATTTAGCAGGTTCAATAACAGTGATCAGGTATAAGTGGTGCATGGTGTCAGGTAGACTTCAATAACCCCATACCATCAATCTATTCCTTGTAGGATCTGTTGCACTTGACAGAAATGGACTTGTTGGAGTTGGGGGTTCACAGTCGACTCCATCGCATCCACATCCTCTCAAGCATCCAGGTTTTGCAGGAGCGAGAGACGAAAAGAGGTCAGTGTCAACATCAAGCCAACATTTTTCTCCATACCTGCCTATGAAGCTAAAGCTGGATGTGCATTTCCACTGCAGCTACCATTTCCAGTTGCAAACTAGCTTTTTTTGCACAGACATTTAGCTAAATGCAGAATTTCAGCCCAAGTTATGAGGTTTAAATGTGTGACCAATCAGCAAAGTTTGCGAAATTACCAAAATTACCAAAATTGAAACACGAAATAAAAGAGTTTCTGTGCTAGTTCTAATTTTGCAGGGCTCCCAAGTGATATCAGCAGCAGAGTTCAACTTGTTCAAGATTGTTGTGCTTTCTGGGTTGAAGGAAATGCATATTTTCTCCGCTCAATCAATCTGAGTGCCACTAGTGCCAGTGTTTTATGTTGTATTGTGATGTAGCATGAGCAGTTTGAAAAGAAATGTCAAATTTCATGTGTCCAGAGAAAGCACGTTTTAGCCTTTAGCCTCCCTGGCTGCTAGCTATATGATAAGGGAGAACTGGCTGGTGGGTGGGAATTGGCAGCTTGCCAAAAGGGGGAGAAATGGGGGTGCAATTTTAGTTTTGTAAAGAAACTAAAATTTGAAAGCTTTTCAATTCTGATGACATCCCAAGATATACCTTTATTCACAGTTAAAATAAATCCATAACCATTTAGTACCCTGTGTGGAAATGTGTGATGTGTGAGGATAGTCATGTGGTTAAGTGCCACATGATAGAATTCTGCATGACCGATAGTTCAATTTGTGTATAATAAAAAAAGTAACAAACTATTATAAACTTTCTTCCTCTTTTCATATGTTTCCGTCTACTCTATATCTGTCTCTCTGATGACCTGAGATTCATCCCCATTCCCACCCAAACAAGCTTCATCCCAGAAATCACAGGCTGACTAAACAAAAGCAGGAGTTATCATATCTCTCCCAGTTGGGATGTGCCACTGATGCCCCTCTCTCTCTTTGTCATTCTTGCAATCTCTGTCTTTCTTTATTTGTTTGTACTGGGCAACCTATGACTATTGGGGTGCAGTGGCTGAATTAATTTTGATTAAAGAGTAGAGACAGTGTGTTTGGTGTTTGGGACAAGGATTACAGACCACAGACACAGCAGACCCTATTTTACTCTGTTGCCTTGGGAGATAAAGGATATGGGGCTGTATCAACAGGCTTTAGTTAAGAAAACTAACCAGTTGTGTTCTGTGTGTCTGCATTTTCCCTTGACGCCAGCTCAGCCTGCTCGGAGGTCTTCATCAGAGAAAAGTGTAATTAGGTGTTATGCTAGGATTTCAGGACAGAACTGCATGAAAGAGATATGAGTGTGGACTTATGCAGCATGCTGGAATTAAGATCAGACAGAAGCCAAGCTGGCATCAGTGCCCGGGGAACACACAGTAACACTACACTGATGAGTTTACTGTCAACATGGATAGGGTATCATGCAGGGACTTGTTTCCTCTCAGTGTGTGTATAGCGCATTAACACACACACACACACACACACACACACACACACACACACACACACACAGAAATAGCTGTTAAGGGGCATGAAGGAGGAGCAAGCACACGTTTGTAGATTTTAAACTCCTCTCCCCTCAACCTCAAACCTCACAGTTACTATAGCCTGCGGGTTAATGTTCGCTGTGTGTAATTAAGTCTCTCTCTCACACACGCACACACACACACACACACACACACCATGCACTGACAGGCTGAAGCTTGTTTGCCTGCATTAAAGTCTCCACACTTTTTCTATAGAAGCGCTAGCTCCATTGTCAGACACACTTGGCTTTCAAGATTTCAAGCAGAGGAAGCAATGATTCCTTCTTTTTTTTCATTTTGTACTGTATTTTTTAAAAATAAATCCCCATAACAATTTAACTGTGATTCAATATGCAGTATTAAAAAGCATATTGTATTTATCCCCATTGAGCAAGCCTGAGGTGACTGTGGTGACTGTGGCAAGGAAAAACTCATTTAGAAAAGGAAGAAACCTTGAGAGGAACCAGACTCAAAAGGGAAGACATCTTCATTTGGGTGACACTGCAGGGTGTGAATTATAAAAATGTGTACCGTAAGCGATTTCTCCTTATTTGTTATGAAGGTCAAACTCACTGGATTGATCTCAGTCACCCAGGCACAATCACCCATGTTCAAAAGTGTATACTAGATAGATAGATAGATAGATAGGTTGGTAGGTAGGTAGGTAGGTAGGTAGGTAGGTAGATAGATAGATAGATAGATAGATAGATAGATAGATATATAGATAGATAGATAGATAGATAGATAGATAGATAGATAGATAGATAGATACTTTCCCAGTGGGAAATTCCAAAGAATCCAGCAGTATCTACAGACTTAGTCATGCAATACAATAAATCTTACAGGAAATAAATTTTAATTAAATAAAATTAAAATAAATTAAAATTAAAAAATTCCAAAATTAAAATTGTAGGTAGAGTTTAAATGTGCAGAGTGTGCAGTATGTCCATAAGGTGCATATTGTGCAGTGTGAAATGTCAGCATTGACATTTACTATCGTTCCAAGTAGCTGGTCTTGTTAGATCCCGATACATTATATTAAACTGGTTTCTGTTAGTAAACTGTTGTGCAAATTGGGACAATCCACAGTATACTGTGTGGAATGAAAAGAGAAAGCTATTACTTTTAGTACACTTTTAGAAATGACAAAAACTGTGTATGAAGAGTCTGTAGAACTGTAGAATAGAACTGTAAAATCATTTGTGTGTATAATTCAGGCAGCATAGCAAACACACATATTGTTCTGACTGCAAGCATTTACAGAAATTATTTCATGATTCGGTTAATCAGCATGCATAGCTTTAAAATAGCAACAGATCACAAAAACTGATTTTGCAGTTTAATTGACAAGGCAAGCTAATGAATATTAATGAGCATTGGGTAATCTACTTTATGAATATTAATGTGTGGTAAGCAGTGTGATTTGTAGCGGTAGACTGAGGTAGACTTGAAATGTTGGCTCTTTTAACATTAATTTAACATTAATAATCTTCTAAATATGAAGAACTGATTTATCACAGATTTTATATTTTGCAAGGATTTGACAGCAAAGCTGTGCTTGTGTTTTTTTAGTCAGTACTTTACAGTGTAGAGAAAGGACCACTCTTATTGTTTTTGGTTTTTTATTCATGAGAACCATTTCTGCTGTTTGAGGAGTCAACAGGAGGTCTGACTAAACTAGCTTCAACACCTTTAACAGCTCATCCTGAATGCTGCTCCACCTAGCCTCATATCCTGTGAGAAATGCTAACGCTGTCTACACAAAAGTGTCTCAGGAGCCGCAAAGAACAAACAGCTCCCGTAGCTTCACAGGTGTCTTAGGATGGACAATCAGAGGTCAGCATGGTCTCTGAGGCGACTTCCTCTCAAAACAAATGATAATGCCACTGTTGTGGCTGTTTCTTCATTCAAGGCTAGCTACTACTGAATTTTAAGATCAACTATAGTATTTTCACACCTAGGTGCGTCACTGGGGATTACGACATTAAAAAACATCCGGATTGTGGGAACATCTATAAATGTATTTTAAACACACAGAAATAAACATAGGCACAGGTCTTAATGTACAACTGTTTTATTTAATGCTACATGTAGGAGACTGTTTAACAAATAAAGAAAATGTAAGAAAATGTAATATAAATGTTATTAGAACAGAGAGACCAACCATATAATCTGTCTTGTTTTAAAATATATGGCTTGTGACTGTAAGTGTTATTTGCTTGCACTGTTTCAAATTCAGTCGTCGCTGATGAATGTAAAATGTACCCTTGGTATGGCACCAACCCTGCTATTTTTTGCAGATTGCAGATTTGTAAGCTAAAGTGGCAGCTTTCGCACATTGCCTGTGTTGTGCAAAAGTATTTCTGTCCTAGACAAATGGAGTAGAAGGACAAAATCGTAGACTTTAGACAGAAAGACATGGATGCAGTGTTTAAAAGCAATGAATTAGTGCAGAGTACTGTGCTAATGACTGACCCATCAGAGGGGCTGTTAATCCTATACTACTCTAATGCTGTATTGTATTTTATTCTGCTTGTGTGTTCAGTTTGTTTGTCAACAAATAAATCTATCTATCTATCTATACTCATGACTCTCTCTGTCTCTCTCTCACTCTCATCCTTTGTTTTCTGGGATGTTCCCTTAGCAGTTTCCTGTCATCTTTACTGGCATGCTGGGTGTGAGGTTAAAAGTCTTCTGTGCCACTTCCAGCCCGATCCTAAATATAAACAGGCTTCTGGAGTTTTCTGCTCTTCCTTTCCTCTTAAAGCGTTTTTTTTTTTTTTTTTTACTTTAGTGTACACTTAAATGTTTTAATATTACAATGTCTCACAAGTAAGATGTTTTAAATTAATTAAATTACTTAAACATACATTAGATAGTAGGGTGAATTACATTATATACTATGGATTACTTTTATATTTGATTGGACAAGTATATCTTTAAGTAGACTAATTACAGTTTTTAGTTTACTCTAAAAGACTGAGTAAATAACAGTTTGATTTGAAATGATTAAATGATTAATCTAGTATTTAGTGTTTAGTATTTAGTATGTCATATAGATGTTAATGTTTATCATTTAAAGGAAAGTTTTGACTGTAATGCTGCATAGTTCAAGCTTATATAAATGTGAATAATCAAATCTTCTTCTCAGTATGAGAAATGCTGCAATGCTTTTTGGGTGTATGTCCATGCTTCCTGAATTATAATTTGTTCACATAAAAGCATAACAATAATTAGGTACATAATCATATCATTAGATGACACGGTGGTGCAGCATGATATTGTCAATGCACAGCTTCAAGGTCCATGTCTGAGCAAGAGCTGTGGAGTTTCTGTCCATAGGTTCATGTGGGTTTGTTTTGGGTTCTCTGGTTTCCTCCCAGAGTCGAAAAACATTGGATTGCCCTAGAGTAAAATTCTGCTAGGTGTGAATGTGTGTGTAGTGGTGTGGTGTGTTGTGACGGACTAGTGCTCCCTCCATGGTGAATTGCTCCCAGGGTTTCTGTGATTGACTCTAGATCCAGCCTCAACCTTGACCAGGATAAAGTGTCTACTGAAGATGAAGAAATGAAAGCTTGATAGTAACTCATGCTTTTACAATGTCTTGCGTTTACCCAGAATGAATGAGTTTGGCACTTATTTGACTTGTACACATAACACTGTGATTTTATTTAACATAACCAAAATATTCATGTCTCAGCTGCTGATAAAACCTTTCTTTCTTATCATAAAGGCCTCTGCAGCTACCTTCAGCAAGCACTCTTGTTTATTTGACAAATGCTGCATGTGGATGTAAAATATTTGAAAACATGGATAACTGTAATGAACTATCCAAGGCCATGTATGTGGACTTGGATACTCAGCATACCAGATGATATCACCCTCACTAACACTGACATCCATCTTTTCAACTGTTCATAGAGCAGCATAGGTCATAGTTATCCTGTTTCTGGATCAGTATGGTCTCGGACCATATTGAGACAGCACATTTCACTGTGTCCAAGTATCATCTGTTGGATATATTAACGCGCTAGTGAATTTTTCTGTCCATCACCATGGACACCATGTGCAAGTCATAGATAGGCATGAATCTGCTGACAGCACTGTGGTAATGTGAGAGGGAGGATGATGTTCAGTTATGTTAGACATGTGAGCTGTCATTAGTTCCTGGCAAAAAAAAAAAAAAACAGACATGAGGAACTTCTTCCACATGGTATCATCACGAGGGACAAAGTCAAAGATAATGTCAAGTAGCTTCTTGGATTTTTACCCAAAGAAAGGGATATTGTGTTTGTTCACACAAAATAAATGAATCTTATAAAAATAAGTAATGATCTCTAATAAAGAGCTCTAAACTTTAGATTTGATTTAATGCTTAGTTTCTTTAAAAGTCAGAACTCATTTCTTATGAGGAAATGGTGATAAATATTTGTCGG
>JAOTRN010000031.1:5666663-5677619 GCA_028566695.1 Bagroides melapterus
TATATTTAGACATTTTAAATCAGTATAAATAAATGATTTGATATATTGCCGCATGTGTGGTATAAAATTAGTCAGGACACTGTTGGCTTTCAGTGTGAGGTCAGTTGGGACAACCTTACACAGAATTTTAAGGGGTTAAAGATAACTCGTTCAGAGTTCTATGAATGACTTGAGGCATCTCAGAAAGCAAGAATGGATTTCATATCACCAATTACTCTAAGATATAAACTTTTGTGTGAGGAAAAAATCCACAGAAAAAACTTTTCTATGATTATATTGCCCCTAGTAGGCTAGGGAAAACAATTACTTAATCGTTTATTAGCTTTCATATGAGCTATTAACCTTCACTGTGGTGTGGGACATTACAAAGACATTCAGTGCTGAACATAGATACAACAAAACAGGCACAAATTCCTATCCTAGGAAAATATTCCTAAAAATGGAAAAAAAATACTGGATATCAAAGACTTGAGTAATTAAACACATAACAGCTCATTACCTGCTCGTTAACACAGGAATATTCATATATTAAAATTAGACACTAGACACAGGTGTCAGTTTGCTGTTTTAACCTTTGGATAGATTACAGTGTTATTAAGCATTTAAGTAACATTAATTATCCTGCTTATTTCTAGAAAGAGTAGGTGTTACAGAGAGGGATGGATCATCACCAACAATATGAACTGATGTGCTGTTAATATTGTCCTAAATCCTTTGTATTTACTTATGCACACTCACATATAATACTTATAAATCTAATCTCAATAAACAAAATCTAAATAATAATAATTATTGTCCATTGATATTTTTGGCAGTTTCATTGCATGAACCAAAAACAAACAAACAAACAAATAAATAAATAAATAAATAACTAAAACAAACCAACAACCAAAGAAATGGGGCTTCCTACAGCTGAAATACACTTTCAGGTGTTCAGCATGGGGTGTCCAAGAAAATGGATCCATTTTGTGTATTTGGAGAATATAATTCCTGCCAGTCTTTATTGAGGTGTTTATCTCAGCTCATTATGACAATACATTTTTTTTTATATTGTCTTGCTCTATGCCACATGTCCTTTTTAACTTTTAATTTTAGGCATGCTTATCTTTTATACACCCAGAATGAATGAGACAAAAGCAAAATTATGTACAACAAACACTAAACCTATAATGTTTTTGTCTCCAGGGCTTCCTAAACCTAGATGTTACTGTCGAATGTTTTATAAGATCCTAGTCTCTAGAACTGAACCTGAACAGAAGCCTTTATTCCCCTGAGGGTGCAAGACACCCAATCACACAGCCTGCTGGAAATCAAGACAGAAAGAAGAAAGAGAGAGAGAGAGAGAGGGCGTCATAAAGTACGGAGAGAAAGAAAGAAGGCTATTTTTTTATGTAAGAAAAGATGAAAGGTGGTTAGCTGGGGGCAGGCCAGGTCGTGGCTGGTGTGGTGGTGGAGACGGAGCTAAATGCAGAAAAAGCTGAGCAGTATGCCTCGCCACTTTAACTAACAATGTGTTGGGGAAGAAAAGCTTTTCTGCTCTCACCACCACATTTCCTGCATTCCACGTTCAGAAACAAATGCAGCACGCAAGAGAGCTGAGCAAGGGTCACTGCTGCAGGTAGCGTAAGTCATGTCTTTATTTAAAACTAAAACTATTTGCAAGGACTGAACTAGACTATACGGTAAATTGATTTCTGCCATATTTTATTATATGCTTGTTTTATTGCAAGAACTCTTGTATAAATCTTGAGGTATTAGTCTACACTGCCTATAATCCAACAGAATTTCAGACAGTGGGGGGGGATTAACACCAAATCTTAAGCCTTTGTAACTAACCTTTGAATTTTCCTTTATATTCTTGGTTCTCCTCTCGTGACTTCATGTCATTCTTCATAAAGTGTTTCCTCTTGTACAGTATTTGGCTCGATAAGATCTATTATCTGTAGCTGTGTGTGTGTGTGTGTGTCGGGGGGTTTCTGGACTGGCATGGCCGTGTGAAGTGGTCAGTGATTAGTGGTCAGTCTTCCTCAAACACACAGACTGCAGACACAGACACTCAAGAAGAAGGAGAAAGACAAAGTCAGACTAGATGTGTTCACTAAAGAGAGTTCTGTCCCTCTGTCGCAGGGACGCTGGAGGCATGGATCCCACCATGGAGTATGTCAAGGTAAGATCTTTCCCTTTAAATCTGTGCATGTGTGTGTGTTTTGCTATGTCTGTTTAATGGGCATTGACTTCACATGTTAATGTAAAGTGAAAAAAGGTGAAAAAGTGTTTTAGTTGACTGATCAGTGTGTAAGGTGTGTGTGCTTTCATGTTAGGGTCCTGTATTAGGTGGTTACAGTAAGCTCAGGAGTGTTAAAGGATGTGAAAGTGTGAAAAAGTGCGTTGGACTGGTTCAACAGACATTCAACACATACACTGTTAGAAAAAAACTTTATGTAGGTGTACACATTAGTTTCACAAGGTACAAACATCAGTTAACGTATCTTCAAACGTTTTCTTACCATCGTCTTAAAGGTCCAGTTCTGTTCCTTAATGATGCTCCTCTACAATTATTTTCCATTAACTTATAATAATTCTTAAGGAGCCTCATTAGTCTGTGGATTTGGCTTAATTTTATTCTTAATGTGATTTAATTTTAAATGGAAGCTGTTAGAACTTGTACATGTATATCTTGAGCAATGCTTTGATAAGAAGAGATGAGGACATCCAGTTCCAAACCCCTGGAGAGCTGCTACTGAAACACAGGAAACACTAAAGATTACAGTGCAACATCAGATCAGCTCTGAAAGAACACTTACAGCACATCCTCTACAATCATGCCATAATTATGCGTAAATGAAGAATTATCTTCTTTTGCTTAGAGCCACTTTACATTCATAGAGAACTAAACTCATATACCACAGTATCCTGCACTGAGCATGGACGATGACAGCTTGTTTTTGGAAGTCAAAAAACAGCAGAAAAATCTGTCCTTGTAACCTTTGATACTAGGGGATATGATCTAATCCAGTTCTTATGAGTGTCCTCCATCATCATCATCATCACACACATAGAGTAATCTTGTTCTAAAGATATAACTAGAGGGCTGTTACTTATCTCAATGGCTTGTGGCAATGTGTATTGCCTGAATCATGTTTTTCAGTGTGCACTACCTGCTGAGGCCTGTCAGTTCATTCTGTCACCACACATCCAGCTCTCTCAGCCTGCCGAGATGCCATCCTTCTTTTACACACACACACACACACACACACACACACACACACACACACACACACACACGCTATGATCATCTAAGGGCTTGCAGGTCTATGTGAAGAGTAAACTCCTCACATGTCAACCTCTGATATACAGTACAGAGACAAGTAAACAGTCTGCACACACACACATATGCCACACACACACACACACACACACACACACACACACACACACTTATTCAGGGGCTGGATTTCATTTTCTAGCACTCATAATACTGAAGCATTCCAGTTGATGAAGCATGAAGTGAGTCAGAATGAGGACTGAATGGAGTAGAATCTGAATCTCCTGGGCTTTATTGTGGAACGCAACTTGATAGGAGGTAACCTGATAATGCATGTATTATGAGCGTTTAATCAATCTCAAAGAAAAACTGGATACTGTCTGTGAGAAGCATGAAATCTCAGATTCTCTCAGAAATACTTGCTGTTTTCCATTTAAATGAACAGCAACGTGTGAAGGAAGGTGCAGTGAAACCTGCATTAAAATTATCTAGTGTGATTATAAGAAATTGTCAGCGAGACCAAGTTAGAAATATTCAGTTTAGTCTTATAGAGCTTTAATTAACATATATTAACATATATTATCATGAAATAGAAATCCACTATGTAGATTCAGATCCCTAATGAGCAAATCTGATCTGGAAGTAAATATGTGAGACTTGGGCATACAATGTTTTTAGGAAGTGTACATACAGGAGACCATCCACAACAGTAGAAATGAAGCAACAAGTGCAGAAGGGTCAAGGTTTTCTCAGTGTCATGGTGGTGGTCAGTAAATGCACACCAACCCCACAACATGCACTTGCTTCAGCAGAATCTTATTTTATACCCAAAACCATGTCTGGAGACAGGAATGTGTGATTAGAAAGCCAGTTTCGCAATACTCATGAAACGGAAGTCTTTGGTCCCTGCCTGTCGGGTTCCTCCCATTAGCTTTAAAAAGATTAAGATGCATTTCAAATGATCTACTATACAATATGTACTCTACACTTTGCTGTCTAGTGTATGCATTTTTAGAAGGGTATTTACATTTTAAATGACACACTATGAGTTTTCTGAGGGGGAGTTTTTTGAGGGGATACACAAGAAAGTGCTAGGACAAGTGTTTTGTGAAGAGTTGGGTTTTCAACCATCTTCAAGTTCGTTCCACCACCTGGGTGCCAGGACAGAAAAGAACCTTGTTGTATACTTACCTCTTATCCTTGGAGATGGTGGGACCAGTCAAGCAGTGCTGGTAGATCTGAGGGTGCGAGGTGCCGTGTGAGGCGAGATAAGAGCTTTGAGTTAAGAGGGAGCTGGTCCATTGATCGCTTTGTAGGCAAGCATCAGTGCTTTGAATCTGTTGGCAATGTGAACCCAGAAGTAACATGGAGGACCATCAAAGAGCAAATGTACTACTGTAGCTTGAATTATGTGCTAGAGCTTCAATTTTTTTTGCACTAACCACAGATTCAGCTGGATTTAAGGTTAAATCAGGGACAGCAGTGACTGCTGGTTAGGACATGGACAAGAAGGGCTACAAGAAATAGTAACATGGTGGTATTATTATTATCATTATTATTATGATTATAGAAGTGTTTTGTTTAGAATAGCTCTACATCTATATTCTCAGCAGCATTGGTCCTAGTGAGTGATCTCTATAGCCATGGCAAGACTAAGTGAAAGTGACAGGCATTGTACCATCACGTCCTCAGGTTTCTATGACGTCAGTCTCTGGTCCAGCTAGTGTTGCATGTAAACCGGAGATCGCTGTTTTTCTGTGACATGGATATTATCATCAAAGATGATTTTGAAGACGAGGAGGGAGGGTATGAGATGCTTGGAGGAAAGTGTCTAAAAATATCAGTGTTTCATTGGGTGGGGAATGCAGCATTACCGCAGGGGGTTGAGGATGTTTTGGAGAGAATGAGGCAGCAACATAAATTACAGCAGCAGAGTTACACTCTTCATAGATGAAACCAGCTCGAGACTGCACCAATCAGGAAACAATTGACTCTCAGATGTTTTTGAGTTACAGCACAAGAAACTGTCAAACAGATGATGTGTGTCAAATAGTAAAAAAGGTAGAAGAAAGAATTTTAAATGACCACAAAAGAAGGCACAAGCTACTTAACGAACAGCTGACCTCAATGTGCTGAAGCACAAGCCTCTAGCCAGAGCAGTTGACAAGCTTCTGCTTCTCACAAATACACAGCCAGTTGCACAGTAATCTACTAAGGGCTCATGAAAGAGCTTAGGATGAACAAAGAGCCTGTGTCCCCGCTGTGAGATCTGCTGTGTCTTGTGAGAGACCCCTTCATCCAGTCTGAGCTCTCAGTCTCAGTTCATCTGATGCTGACATGGACTGACCAGCAGATTCAGCACAGATCTCAAGTCAGTTCTGTTCAAGTTCATAACAGCGATGATTAAGAGCACAGCTGGCTGTAAATCAGCAGCCGAAGACAAATGATACTCGTAGAGTCAGATCATCCATCAACCTTCGATCTCCAACTACAACAATTAGTCTTAATGCGTTAAGCTGGGTTGAGAAAAACTACAGGACTACATATGGATTTTTTTTTTTTTTTTTTAGGATCAAGAACAATATAGATTTTTCATTAGGCAATGATAGATACTACTGCAGAATAATGTTTGGCCATTACAGCCATTTACAGATAGCTCAATCACACTATATCTTCAACTGAACAAAAGGAAAAGCAGCAGAGCTCATTAAAAAGTGTAGAGACAGAATCACCTTCTGTTTCTTTTTCTGTTTCTACATAGCCAATGTGTCAGTGCAATAAAATTCTGCCTAACAGCTTCTGGCACATAAGGTCTTCAGTGTATTGAAGTCCAGTCCATCATTCAACTGCTGTTAAATACACCTGGCCTAAAACAAGGGCAGCACTCACCACAACTGGAAGTGTGTACAGCTTGAATGGTTCTTCCAGTATGCACACTGAGCCAGCAAATGAAAACATCATGCCGAATGAATAGTTGGAAGTAATGTGAGAGGAATCGTTTATAAACGGTTTCTCTCGTTGAAAAAATATTGCTATACTACTCCCTCTAGTGGTAATATCTGTTTATCACAAGCAATGTTTAAGGCAGAGGAAAGATTTTTAATTGAGTGTGAGAAGAGTTGGTGCATGTTTTTTTTAATAGCAGAGAGACTATATGGTTAGGTAAGTGTTCACAAAAGAGGTTTAGCTGTTTTGTTTTTGTTGCTGTTTTTTTTGAAGGTAGTGACGGATTGTGTTGTCCACATTGAGGCTGGAAGTTTGTTGCAGCACTGAGGGTCAGTCTGAAGATTGTATACAGCAATTTTTGTTGAATTTTGGGTGTAACAAGGTATAATGCTGCTTTGATTCAGACTTACAGACAAATTATTTGTGTATACAAATTGTTTAAATCCATTTTAATTTAAATCCACATTTTAAATCCACACTTTAATCCATTTTTTTTTATGCAAAAGGAAAATGTTATTGTTGCTGGACAGTTTGAGAAGCTGAACCGTTGTCGTGAAATCTTTAACGGTGCTATTTAAGATCATACCTGAATGTGTCATTCAGAGGAAAGTCATTTTTCCGTTGTTGAAACACACACATATCTGACAGCGAGACAGTGTAATGTTGTGTGTACAGTACTATAACACTCTGTTCTCATACTGAATCTGATCTGTGAAACAAGTTTGTCCTTGCTGTGTTCTAAGGTCCAAATATCCTGACTGAGTTCACATGAATCACTGTATCCAAAACACCCATATGAAGTTATTTATCAGCACACAGATCAGGAGGCAAGGGACACCTTTTGCGTAATTACACTGAATGTTTTACATAGTAGAGAACTTTATACTTTATACTGAATATACTGAAAGTTGGATGTACTGTATTTTGTTTTTTCTTGACCTGCATTCCTTTCCCTAAGTTTACTTTTTTTAGACTGTTCGTTTTCACTCTCGTGAATTAAAAAAAAAACACCAAGCAGACTCCTTTTCCCACTGAGCCATGTAAAAATGTATTTGCTCGAAGGGCTCTGGAACTTTATTGAGTCTAATTAGCTAGTTTGGGAGCAGACCCTCTGGGAGAACATTCCTGAACCGTTCTTAGGGTGTGCCAGGCACTCATAATGTCTTTGTTTACCTCTTATATGTAATGGGGGAAAAAAAGAACGAGTCATTGCTGATAGAAATCCAACCGTTTGTATCCCCAAAATAATTCTGTGGCAATTAAAGCTAGTAACGGTACACAGACTCCGACTGCACTCTAATGGGTAGACTTCTGACAGCATTGCAAATACTGAATGTCCTTGTTTATGTGTTTAGAAACTGTAATTAAATATTGTCATAAAAATGTTAGGAAGAGACAAATTATTATTGACTGAATGCAGAAGTAGTATCTTAAATACGGCAAAACTAAAGGTTTACATTTAAAAAGCACACAAATTTTAATTCTCACTACGTCGTTATGTTCTCACAAACTGAACTGACTGAATTGAAATGATTCTTGCATCCACCCACTAACCCAGTCAACTTTCAGCCATCCTTCTAAGCTTTATGTTTTAATCTCCCAGACTTTTGCACCCTGCTCATTCTCATTCCAAATATCAATCCAGCTAAAGATGGATTTCACTCAGAGGAAATGCGAGAATTCCTAATGCTCTTTCTTATCCACACAGCTAATCATGAGAAAGTCCACGTCTGCCCTCAACCATTTCAAGAAAGTCCTGTCTAGCTAGCTGCAATAAGTGCAATAACACAAAGTGTTAAGTCAGTGAGTGAGTGGTCAGTGTTTATAGCCCCCAGGGAGCAGTGTGGTCATTTGGAGCACCCTGCAAAGGATCAGAGCAGCTGGGTGACAAAACAGCCTGACAGGGACGAGTGACCCCTGCTGAGAAATGTTTTTACCCATAAGCCCCCCCACTGCCCTAGCTGAGTTCAGCGCACACTGAAACAGGACACTGTCCTGCTGCTCCCTGAACACTGAGCTGTCAGTTTTGATTACAATGCTTTCCACTCTCGATCATATTAATGCATCACAGGAGCAGCTCTGACTGGTCTATAAATATCACTTGTAACATGCATAATAGTAGGAATTCAGAAAATGTCTGATGTTTAAATTCTATACCTGAAAAAACATTTTTAAATAAATAGCAATCATAATAGCAATTATACAACGATGCTTTTATATTCTTGATTGAGATTGGTCATTCTTCTTTAACAGTACAGCTCTCACAACAGTGCTGACTATAAGACACATATATTACTGAGCTCTAACTTATACGCTATAGGTTCTATAGTAACAGCTCAGAGTATTAGCTCAAATACATCAGATAATCTGAGCCTAAAAAAAAAGAAATTGCCATCATATAAAAGGCATAAACACTTCAGGACATGCAGTTATAAGACAATAATCAATTTTGGGGTGTTAAAGTATAATCAGCTTCACCTTAGGTCACAGCTTTCCACAACATTGTTGATTATTCTCTAGAACAGCATGCCCTGTTGCCAAAGCCTTGACTGAATTCAAATTTTAGTCTCAAGTCTATTTTTTTTCTCACAAAATCAGCTTTACACTTCAAGTCATATTGAAACAAAAGCTTTTTTCAAACGGAACACAATCTTTTAGTTTTTAATGTAACACTCAAATTCAGTAGCACGTGTGAAAATCGGCTGTTGTAGCCTCATAAAAGAACACACACACTTCCCATAAACCGTAATTTGTTTTTAGAGGTGTCAGTGACCCTGTCTGTTCGACCATCCCTTGCATTTGGCTTGTATCCTGAGAAGATTCTTTAACCACAGGCATACATTTGCAAGAAATAGATAGACTAGAATCTCCCTGTAGCTACTCTGGTTTCATAACTTGACCACTTCCTGTAGTGTTCCCCTTATCCAGTAGTATTTGCGTAAAAGATGTGTGTTAATGTGAAGCTGTAAGTTTCCTCAGTATTTCCATAGCATTTCTCTAGCAGTCCTACACATATGATGAAACGTGTGTTGTTTCAGTTGCTTGGAGAGAAAGAAGTGTTTATATACATGTAGAACATTCATCTTAAAGCTGCTGAAGCTGAGTGGAAATCAGTCTAAAATGCCTTCTTATACGTTCAAACTTGCATTTTATTTGGATAATCTAGAGTCAGTTTTAACACATTCATTGTATAAATGGATTACAATTAAAATAAATGACCCTGAAATGAAAAAAAAAACAGAGCACTGATTTGTACTTGTGGAAAATTTGGATATAATAGTGACTGTTGAAACGGCAAAGAACACCTTGTTCTCTGAGGATCACCAGGCATAAACCCAGAAACAGACGCTGATTATTATTGGCCGTAAATGTGTAACTAGAATAGATCCACTTTTACCTACCTCACAAGGAGCTATTGAATACAACTCTGGCTCATATTTTTTCAGAGGTGGGGTACAGAATCAGCCTCTATCAATCCTTTCTCCTTCTGACTCTCCCCTCCAAACTGCACTCAATCTCTCAGTCTTTTACTCCCTGTAACACCACACACATACAGTACAAACTCACCTTTTTTCTCCCCTCATCCTTGCTTCTCCACTACCACTTCCCCCTCCCCTCTCTGCTTCAGAGGATGTTGTGTCTGCAAATGACTTTGATTTGATTGGCTGGATGCTGGGGTCACATGGGAAAAGCCCACCTCCATACATAGACTGTGTGGGGCTTAGAGAAACGGCATGGAGAGGCATAGGCAACGCTGGTCTTACACACACACACACACACACTCACACACACATACACTCACAGCCTTGAGCTGAGTGACTGCCAGAGTTACACACACAGAGAGAAGTGAACATGCTGCCAAACACGAGAGTCATGTGGAAGTGATGAACTTGTGAGTTTTGGAGGTGAACTGGACGTGCTGATTACTTGTTTTCTAACATTGAGGAATTATTGAGGGACAGAAATGTCTGAGAGATGCAGTGTTTTGAGGACCATCACAGCAGCCCTGTGCTGTTTCTACCAGAAGAACTCAGTCATGAGGGCCAAGGTGAGTGAGAGCCGTACTTGTTGTCTTTTTACAGAACACAGTGGATTCCTGTTTCTCTTGATTGTGTAAAGAGTGATGTTGTTAGACACCACTGTACAGTTCTATCGGGATTAACGCAGTACAGATTTGCCATGAATTTCTAAGTAAAAACAGTTAAGGATCAGGCACATGTGCACTTGTCCACGTTAGTGCTGCACTCAGAGGAGTGTGAAGATAGAGATGTACGATGATATATGAGTGCTGTAAAAAGCAGGTTATTGTGTCAGTCAGTGCTCTTTAGATCTATAGCAGTATTCATTACAGTAATTGAATGTGTCTGACATCATCTACACCTCCTTGTGATCCACTTACTGCCGAGAGTCTATCTATCTATCTATCTATCTATCTATCTATCTATCTATCTATCTATCTATCTATCTATCTGTCTATCTGTCCATCTATCTATCTTTCTTTGGATCCATATCTCTACATAACTATCTATCTGTTCATCTGGCCATCTATCTGTCCACCTATCTGTCCATCTATCTATCTATCTATCTATCTATCTATCTATCTATCTATCTATCTATCTATCTGTCTATCTGTCTATCTATCTATGGATCCATATGTCTATCTATCTATCTATCTATCTATCTATCTATCTATCTATCTATCTATCTATCTATGTGTAAGTACTTAATACAATGTTAATTAATAT